>FLSR01004871.1:20398294-20456734 GCA_900092035.1 Leuciscus waleckii
ATACAAGCTTGATAAAAATGATCATTCTATAAGAAAATTTCAGATGGCATTTAGAGGCTTTTGCATCTGAACTCTTCATATATATATATATATAGACACTGTAAAAAATGTCTGACCCTCCCAAATCAATAATTTCTAGTGACTGGTCACATCTAAATTTTTTAATTGGCCCAACTGAAATTCTTGTTGCAATAGTCTGTTAACATTGGCTCAATGATAAATAATACGTCAGACTCTAATTGAAAAATTAGATGTTATCGGTCACTTGAAATTTTTGACTTGGGGATGTAATTTTTTTTTACAGTGTACACACCATATTACAGTATATACACCGTCGATATATAGTTCATTTTGGCTGCTGGGAAAAACAGTGTGTATACATCAGACATGTACACTAAAAAAAATAAAAAAATATGATCAATAAGTTAAGACAACACATGTTTTTACATTGCTTGAACTCATCAAAATAAGTTAGGCAATTTTCAACTTTTTTAATAAGTTATACAAGATTCAACAATTTTTTTTTAAGTCAGTTGAATGTAATTTAAGTTGAAATGACTTAAACATCCAAACTGTTAGATCAGACCCCTCTGACCTAAAATATTAAAATATTTAAAGTAAATATTTACTTGAATTAAACCTGAGATTATAAATATTTCACATGCTTACAGTTCTCTGATGTTGCTTAATGTCACATGCAGGTAAACAAATTAAAAAATATATTTTATTGAGTTTTATTTGGATTGTTTTCATTTGTAAATTAATTATTATTAATTAATATAATTAATATGTACGTATGTATTTATTACCAATAAAAACATATATTTTTTAAAAGCATAGTTTAAATTTGTATATGATTTTATTATTACTGATTAATTAATTATTTTAAAATTACTATAAATATTAAATTAATTGTTATATGGATTACTAACAATCCAAATAAAGTGCTTTATTTTGAGTTTTATTTTTAAACAATTTATTATTTAAATTAAGTATTTATTAATGATTATTGTCGTTAAATTATATTATATTTGTACATGGTATAATTATTACATTAAATATAGATAATAAATTAATTGTTATATGTATTATTACCAATCCCAAAAACTTTAAATTTTTTAATTATTTATTATTTATTATTGAATATTGTTGATTAATTAATTATATCTGTACATAATACAATGTTAATATTTATTAAATTAAACATAAATATAACATTAATTAATTGCTATATGTATTATTAATTTAATGTATTTTTTAAATGATTTATATTATTGTTGATTAATTAATTATAATACATAATATAATTATTAAATTGAATATAAATGTTAGATTAATTGTTAAATGGATTAAGAGTTATATTTATTAATTATTATGTATTTGTATTATTATTAAATTAAATATAACTATTAAAATGATTATATTATTTATTAAATATTTGCATTTCATCAACTCGCATATCTCAGTTTGGGAAACATATTTATAGACACCCAAAATCGTAATATTAAAATAAGAAAGATTTTTCTCAGCATCTCGTTTAAAGGGCTGGTATAATGCCCTTTTCACAAGATGTAAAATAAATCTCTGATGTCTCCAGAGTGTGTGTGTGAAGTTTTAGCTCAAAATACCGCACAGATATTTTTATATAGCATGTTAAAAGTGACATTTTTTGAGGGTGTGCAAAAAACGCAGTTTTGTGTCTGTTCCTTTAAATGCAAATGAGCTGCTGCTCCTGGCACAGAGGGCGGAGCTTCAAGAGCTGGTGTTCTTTTTCCTCACACAGACAGGCACTGAAAATTTCAAAAACTTTTAGCCTTTTATGTGCAAACCGGAGTCAGACAATGATGGAGAGACTCAAGAAGAAGTGACAACATGTAGAAGCAACAGGACATTTCTGAATGGTTAGTTGATTCATTTATGTAGCTTATGTGTAGTTATCTTCTACTCATTGATTAGCATATTCTGTCTTGATAATCTATAAATCGTGTTCACGGGGTTTATGTAAATTCTAGTTCGGCATTGAAGTCTTACCCCTGAAGAACACAGACAGGACGTAAAATGTCACCGAAGCAAGTCTGTTTCTGTAATGAGCCATTCCCTGCAAACTAGAAAATGCCAGTGTCTGCCAGCTTTCTTCTCAACAAATGATGTGTGGACGTAAATACGTCTAAGGCTGAAGGCTTGTTCCAAGAAGGATGACTTTTCATGAAATTACGTCATTAAAAACAAGATGAATTGTGTAACTGTTCAACCAAGTAGCTGAAAGTTTATCGCCAGTGAAAACTTATCCATGTCATTATAGTGCAGGCATTGACATTAACCAAAAAGTTATTTTATTTGACTCAAGTTGTTAATTGCAATATATAAAGTTAACTTTTAAACTATTTAAACTGGACTTATAAACCTTAAATTCTGAAAGTGGCACATTTATTTCTGTTGGCTATTTGACCTTGTTGACCCAAATCTGAATAACTCATGCCTTTAAATAAAGTCGATAAAATGTATTTCAACAAATATATTTGAATTGAATGTCATGAACATAGGCTTTTGAACATAATTGGACAATTTTATGCTCATGCAATATTATTCCTAAATGTCTGCTTGCAATAGAAATAAAAATGGTATTAGGAAACGACTGAAGCTGATGTGAAAAATGCATATAACCCTACAACCCTTTACTTTGAGGAAAAGATAAAAACAGAAGAAAGAAGGAGGAAAAAACGACATGGACGGTGAAAAGAATTCTCTTTTGAAGAATCACTTGCTGAAATAAAACAGTACAACAGCATTTATAGAAACACAACAGAATTATTGGAGGTTAAAACACTTTCTTATGATATGTTGAGCGATAACAATAACAATAGTTCTAAAAATTCACACCACAACTATAACGATAACGGCACAGAGGAACATGATATGTTGGAATCACTTAAAGAACGATTTTATTTAGCTGATGAACTATAAAAACATTGACAGCCAATCAGAATCCTGCTTTAACGAGCTCGACCATTTAAAGCACAAACTGCAGAGAGCTTATAATAAACAGAACATTATCCAATAATCTTTGTTTTATATATATATGGTTTCATTATGAGTTTCTTTCTTCTGCTGAACACAAAGGAAGATATTTTAAAGATTGTCAGTAATCAGCTGACTAGCCATTGACTTCCAGAGTATTTTTTTCCTACTATGGAAGTCAATGTCATCAACTGTCTGATTACTAACAATCTTTAAAAATATTTTTTCATACATTCATACAGGTTTGAAACAACTTCAGGGCGAGTAAATGATGACAGAATTTACATTTTTAAGTGAACTATTCCTTTAATATCATATTTTTAAATATGACGGTTTCATTATGAATATGGTGATTATCTCTAAGGTGGACACCCAACTTAATATATGATATTTACCATCTGAATCTAATAATGTCATGTCAACAAATGGAAAAGTCAGCCACTGTCTATTAGAATGTTAATTATTGTGCCTTTTAACACAAATACCATTCTTTTACATATTCTTCCGTTATTGAAAAACTGTTGCTTTAATTACCTCCCAGCTAGCAAACAGTCGTCTATTAGACGTTGAATAGACGCAAATCTTCAACGTCTTTGGAATATGTAAAACTCTTTAAATTTATTTGAGATAGTAATGAACATGGTTTGGTAGTTTGTTTTTCTCCGTTATTTTAGCATGTATAACAGACTTATCCTGTCTTAGATGACCAGTTGAAAACGCGTAGTCAAACAGTCCGGCCGAAACTACTTGAAATCACGTCGTAAACCAGTCCAAGGCGGACCGACTTATTTTCAACCATATTTCAACGTTGAAAGACGGTAATTGTTTTAGTCAAACAGTCCGGCCGAAACTACTTGAAATCACGTCGTAAACCAGTCCAAGGCGGACCGACTTATTTTCAACCATATTTCAACATTGAAAGACGGTAATTGTTTACTGGGCTTGAACAAAACTGAAAATCATCAAGACGACCGTTGTCTCAAAATATAGTAAATAGTTTTATTGATTCTCACTTTCAACCTAAATTTACAACATTTTAAAAAGCATTAAATATTAGATCAAATTAGCGCAGAATCAATTCGCATCGCGTCAAGGATCAGACAAATTTCCTGGTGCATCATCAAAAACAAATGTTTGTGCCATCTAGTGGCTAAAAAGAGAATAAAGTCAAATGTGCCTTTAGCCCGTTGTACCTGACCCTTTACCTCCCAGCACAGCGCCTGGCTCCGCCCTCCTTCGACTTCTATTCAATTTTCATTTTCCTTCAGTGCTCCTTCTGGGTTTGCGGTATATTCGTGGGTTTTCTCCGGCCAAATTTTTACCGGTCCAATCAGCGAACAGAGGGAGTGGCTGAGAGCTATGACGTTGATGTCGTGCGCTAGTTTGAGTTGAGTTACGTCACGACCAAACGTTAGCGATCGGTTATGGCAGATCCAGAGTGACTCTGGGCAGATCCAATAGTTTTAAACTTCAACAAAGTACCCGCCTTCAAGGAAGTTAACGCTTGTCAATGGAGAGTAGCCAGACAAATGAAATGTACAAGATTCTGGTAGGACCAGGCAAGTTGTACCCTACCCTTTAAAGGTACTTCCCAGCACAGCGCTACAACAACCATAATGAAATGACACTTCACAACAGATCATGTTTTACAGTGAACTCTGTTAGAGTTTCATCTGTTCAATACAATACCTTACTCACCATCATCTCTGTGGCGCTCTTAGAACATTTCAAATCTCTCACTTCTCTCCATCTTTGAAAAGACAAGCCCATGTTGATTCTTGTTTTATTACGAGCTGTCTCTACGCTCTGTTCTGCGTTTCTCTATGTAAAACATCACATCACATTAACCTCTGCCGCTCCTACACCAGACAAAGCAGCCGGAGCAACTTTGACCTAATTACGGTTATGACAAGAGACGCAAAAACCCTCCTGCAAAGTCTAAAATATACAGTTAACACTTATAATAGGCTTACCATAGTGAATCCAAAATACGTTTTGGAAGAAGGATTGATGATGTATTGGCTCGTTATTTACATTTTGTTGATTTTGAAAAAAAAAAAAGTTACATAATATAGCTTTAACCTAAAATCGATTTTTAAAAAAAGTCATTTTCAGTGGTACATCATGTTTGATCAACATGTACAAGGAATTTCAGAAGGCCAGAATTGTGAGATAAAATCGTAATTACCTTTTTTTTTTTATTCTGTTGTAAAAACAAGCTTCCATATAATCTAATGCTTCATTTGTTACATGTTCAGGTTTTGCCTTGACCTCAGAAGACAACAAACACACAAAAACACATCAAATGTCACAGCATCAGGTCTGTTTTCTTTAATAAGCACTTTTCCCTGGATGCTTTAGTCACAGAAATGCAAATAGAGAAATAAAAAACCACAGACTCACAGAATATGTTAAAAACAAAATTGAGTTTTATTTTTCAACTTCCATTTTTAATTCTTGACTTTTTTTCTCCTCTCTGTGGATTAAAAAATAATAATTACACACACACCTAAAAACAAAGGACAGGGAAAACTGTAAAACAAATGACGTTGAAAGAAACGTTACATCACAGCACAGAATGTGTCGCTGTGGAAGACAACGTTCTGTTATTTTCCGCAGTTCTTCAGTTAATTTCTTGAAGACAGTTGACAATTACAGGGGGGATAAAATCCATTTGTCTGAAACAGAATCACGACCCAGCATGCCTGCCCGTAAGAAGGCCAGAGAATGTACAGACACACACACTCACACACACTCACACTCACACACACAAACGGCTATATTACAGAGACACTGAGGTGGAGGTCTGGAGGACACGGCGCGCCGGGACGCTCGGATCGGGAAAAGGACGTCCGACTGGCTGGAAAGGCCACTAACTCCTTTGGAAACCAGTTGAAAGTGACTCGGGCTAATGGTGTGTGTTCACCCCGAGACTGACAGCGCAGTCGTGGGCACGTTCTGCTCAAACACAGCATGTGTTGTTGACATTCGGCGAGGCTCAGAATCACGCGCCGCGGAGGGTCGATCACCCGCTGACTCTGGAGAAACTGGCCCTGTTATGTCTTCTTAACGCCTGTGTGTTCTGACAACTGAATCAGTCCTAATTATGCACATTAGTAATTAGTGATTCTTATTCAAACATGTGCAAATGATTGACATAAAACCATCTGTTTCTCGTAAATCCCTCTCGTAAATTACAATAAACTCTGTCAGCAACATCTATCTATCTATCTATCTATCTATCTATCTATCTATCTATCTATCTATCTATCTATCTATCTTCTATCTATCCATCTATCTATCTATCTATCTATCTATCTATCTATCTATCTATCTATCTATCTATCTATCGACAGTACTAGTACAATCTATCTAATCTAAGTAGAAGCATCATATTTTTATGCATTATAAAATGTACAAAAAAAATAATATATATATATAGGCCTAAATTTGAGATTTATGGATTTGAATTGCATCTTAACTTAATGTGATGTATGTTTGTCAGTCATACATCAATTAAACAGGAAAGATTTGTGATAAAAAATCATGGTGTTTATTATTATTAACTATTTGTATCTATTTGATTTGATTCAAATACTGTCAAAAGGCATTTATTCAGATTGCTTACAATCAGCGTAAATCTGTTGACTGTGAAAACAATTACATATATTCAGTTAAAGCGTATGAACATGGTTAAAATATGACTAGTGGAACAACGAATATTTGCACTTAGTTAAAATGTATGAGATTGAAAGAAATGGATTTATTGATATAAATTGTGCATTTAAATGCATTCAGTTCTCTCATCTTTCCCTGTTTCATTCGTGTATGACTGACAAATACGAATCACATTAAGTTACCCGGCTTACATTAAAACTCTAAGATAAATGTACATTTTATATGCAATACAGATACATAAATCTTAAATTTAGGCCTACATATTTTTTTGAGAGTTCCTTTAGCCAAAATGCCTTCGTTTGACTTCTTTGACTAAAAAAATCTCTCTAAAGATGTGTTTTTAAAAATGTAATTATTTTTTAACTATTGACTTCAAAATGCAATGCTAATCACACAAGATGCTGAAAACCAGCAAGATGTGATGCAATGGCCAAAGACGTCATCCATGAAAGTACGTTCACACAGACAGACGACGTCTTCAAAACGCAACATCTATAGTGCAAGATGCGACACAATATCATTAGCACAAACTACGTCTTACACGGTCAGTTCTCTCTTTCCTGATGGAGCAATATTATTGAGAAAGTTAGTAAACTGTTGACGTTTATAGCCAAGAACCTGAATGCACCAAACATGCACATCTGCATTTGATTCGGGCCTAAAGCCATTTTTAATTGCATTAATGAGAACAATCTTGTGATATTAGTGATACATAGTACCCATAACAAGCATCTGCCCGCTTATATTCTCACAATTTATCTTTTTCCATCTAAATTTGACTAACAACGGTGGGACTATCTAACATTCGCCCCGTTCTATGATCTACTTCTACATGCAAACTGTCTCACTATTTTGTCTCCAGATACACAGTATCAATAGGCACTGATTTTCAGTTTTTCAAAAGCTCTCTGTACATATTTTGGTTATTTATGTAACACTGGCTAGTGCAACAAAAACAAAAGCACATGCAATACTGAAAGCAACATCTTAAACCAGGCTAAAGTGGCCACAGAGCTGGTTTTACATGTCAGGCTGGTCTAGTTTGATGGTTTTAAAGAGGTTATGGGAACTTGTCAGCTGGTCAGGTTAGGAGACCAACTTTCTGGCCAGCTAAACCCCAGTATCATTACTACTACTACTACTACTACTACTACTACTACTACTACTAAATGCATCATGCAGTGTTATTTGGCACTGCCATCTTGTGGCCCAATGAAGCAGGTTTAACTTTCACTATTAATTCACACTATGACAAATGATAATTAGGCAACATTGTGCAGTATTGGGGACTAATCAGGAAAAAGTCCACTGTTAGATCTATAGACATGAGCAGCAGATGAAAAGCATGATGACTTTTACTGTTCAGTCAATGAGTTTTGTATGAAAGTACCTCCAAAGTAAACTGGTTGCAGACTTCCTTCCAAATCCCCATAACATCACATGCAACGATCTAGAACGAACTTGAGAGAGTTAAGGCTTGGTCACACCAAGGAGATAACTATAACCAGTAGTGGCCTTTGCTATGTTTCATCTGAAATGGGCCTCACAACAGAAGAGGCCTTCGCTCGCACTCGAACAAGAGCCATCATCATGGAAATGAATGGGGGCTAGGGGCAAAAATACCACCAAAATTAATAATAAGGCCTCAATATTCAAGATATATGGGTCTTGTATGAGCTCTTGTCATTAATATTTATAACAGGCCGTAGATGCTGTTTTCCCGAATATCAGCAGCATAATTGCAAATGTGATAGTCTATTGATTTCAACAGTTCCACACCCGAGAAGTTCATGTTAGGTGACTTTCATTTTAGTAGTAGAACATTGTCTATTTTGCATTATATTTCGCCAACGAACATAGTTCAAACCAATCCAAAGAGCCATTGCGTGTCTCAGAGCGACACAGGGATGTTTCCTTACTAAATTCATTTCATTACATGTTTTTAATTAATCGTTCGACTGAATGATGGTGGACCTCCAAACGTTCCTCTGAAACAGGCCTCCGAATTGACTATAACGATAACCATAAAGATATAAATTGTTGTAAATATAAAAGAATAGCAAAATTCAAACCACAACCATATCATTAAAATTAGACGATTTTTTTTCCAGCTAACATTGACAGCTAATCAAAATCCATCCTACTTTACAGAGCTTGAGCATTTAAAACGACGGACGACGACTGACAACATAAGCGCACGCTTAGAATAAGCAGAACGTTAGTCATCTTTATAGTTTTTGGTGTGAACAGGCCTTTCAAGAGATTAAAAGGTGCACAGCTAAACTACTTCTTTCTATCTCAGTTTAATATGCACAGACAACTATAAGTAAGCCATTTGTAAATAGGGACGGATTAAATATTTGGGAACCGGATTAAATATTATAAACTTTAGTTTATAATTTAATTAAAATACATTTCGCCGCTATAGTTTCCGTCTTTCTTAGTACGCCGTGTTACACAAACACTGAGTTTGCATGTGCCTAGATGCCTTTGACACACTGCTTTTGTAGAGCATTAGCAGGTTTCCCTGTCCGATCCGACTCGTTCCCATCTGTCCTCCATGCCAGACCTCAACCTCAGTCCCCTCTCAATCCGAATCTCTGCAGTTCAGCACGGGAATCACGAGGGGGAATGATCCCAGGCCGAAACATAGGCTACACCAGCAGGCTCCATCACGATAACCACCACACACCCATATAAACCACCCAAAACAGACATTTACATGCGTTATACCCACACCGAGAATGTGAAACGACATTTCATACTTTTTTTTTCTCTTTTGTTTACTTATATTTGAGGAGAGTACATGTACACAGAGATGGATCGGCGGACCTCGAGGGCGATGCGAACATGAGTATGACAAAAGCGGAGTGACAGCGGGATAGAAAGGTTAAGGGATTTTGTGCTTGACATTGAACCCTCGTACAGTGGCGGGAAAGTATTTCGACATTTAAGTCACAATTAAATGTCTGAATGTCAATTGCATTACATGTCTCACTTTTAGTCATTTTTGCTATGATTTTTACTAGATTAATGAAGTCTTCAGCTGAATTTAATGTTTGACAACCAGAAAGTGTCCAATTGTTAATTTCCAACACCGTTTTTATTGTTGTATACTTTGTAATCTATCAAACTTCATTTTGAGAAGTACTTTAAAGTGTGTACTTTATTTCGTAAAAACAAATGGTCAGATGGTTTAATGTATGATCTAATGCAAAGACAAATCAAGCGTCATTTAAGTGTTCAAATACTTTTTTTTGCGGCCACTGTGTACTTTATCTTTATGTACGAATGCACAGTCTTCAGCGTTCATTAATAATGGCGTAGTGGCCGTCAGACTTTAAATTGAACTTTAAATGGGTTTCTGTTTTATTCCGGGGCTGAAATGCAACAATGGTGCACATATTCAGGGAACGCAACATTATCCTATTATAGTATATACAGCATTAACATTGCAAACTGAACGGTTAGGCTCATGCAGGGTCAGTATGAAGGGTTGGTTAAAGCACCGCGTTAAGTCGCGCACCGCTGCTTTACTCAAAGCCTCTTCGCCGCGCGCTCTTAAGTGGCGGTTAATTATCCTGTAGGGGATCGGACTCCACATCGGGCTTCAGACTCATAGGCACAGCTGTCCTTGAAGAGGATTCTGTCAGTGCCTGGACTGAGCTTGATTTATGAGCTCTGCCGTCACCAGATGGGGGACGGAGAGAAAACGACGGTCCGCTTGCTTAGCGAGTCACAGTCGCTGGCTAATTACATCTTTATCTCCCGCTAATCTGATTCTGAACCGAAAAAAAAAAAAGAGGCAGCGAACAGAATCTAATACTGCGTTCCATTCAACTTGGAAGAGTGCAATCGAATGCAACATGAAGTCATAATTGCAACTGCTGCAGAAATTCACACGCTGATATGCAGGGTAAATAAAATGCACTGTGATGAATAAAATGTTAAGCAAATGTGCATAAAACACGACTATGATCCTGTCTGTAACCTGAACACCTACTGAACAAATGCTAGCATTGCATAGCATCGCAATTTGATTGCCAGAGGAACGCTAATGGTAGCATTGCTTCATTAGCCTATACTCATGTCATTTCCACAGCGTAACGCATGAACTAATGCGTGCGTTTATGGAGACATCACATAGGAATATCCGACAATCGTCTTTGAATGGAACGCAGCATTGCACCAACATATTGATGTGTAACCGCAGGATTCTGAGGCTTTTGGTTATGTCATCGAGGCAGACATGAGCATTACATCATTACGGCATAATATATCATACATTACAATCATCAACAGCATGAAAAAAAAAATAAAAATGAAGAAAAAAAATCGCAATACATACAGTACACATTTGAAATGATATTAGGGCGCCTACACGCTAGAATTTCCAATGCAAACGTATTGAGTTCAATGGAAAAGACAAGAGGACAAATGCATGGATTGGACAAGTGACGCTCTACTTCGTTCCCACAACCATTTTCTCAAGCTCAAAACAGATCTTCTGATTCATCTAGCGTGCAAGCGCCCTCCCATTTCACTGATTGCTCTCTTTACGGACTTGGTCAAATTACTTCCATTTTTAAAAAAGTTAATCATGGTAAAACAGAGCACAATACTTCAAAAAGTTTTTTTTGTTCTTTTTTTGCTGTTTGATGAATTCAGTGATTTTTAGTACAAAATATTTTCACACACATGGCTTGTATCAGCTCTGACATTTTTTTCTCACATGGAATTACTATCATATTTATTCAAATACTTATTAACATTGTCATCATCATTATTATCATCATCATCATCATTATTATTAACACCAAAAAGGAATAGCAGTTAACCTTGCAGATTAAAATGTACACAGTGCAGGGGGTTAAAACGGGGTCGGTGCAGGAAGTGAGGTCACAAGAGGGACATTTCTAACCGGTACATGCTATCCACAAGCAACGAGAAGTCGATGAACTGTTTCAGGGCAGGAGACGCCAGAAACTTCTGCTGCCTTCAAGTCCTTGTGGAAAGTTCCTACTTACGAGTTTGAACGTATTTATGATGCATTCTCGTTATTTTGAAACATATTGCGCAACTTCATATTTCTCTCACTCTTTGCATCGCGTTCCTCACTTTTCTAAGCCATGTTTGCAAATGGTTTTAGTACATGAATGGAGTCTACAGCTGTAATTTTATTTTATTAACTAAAGTTCGACAACCAGAAAGTGTTTTCACTTTGCATTTCCAACATATCTATAACTTCGCAATCTAAAAAAAACTCATTTTGAAAAGCAATTTAAAGTATTTAATTTTTTTAACTTCCCGTCAAACACAAGACGTTTAAGCACTAGGAGGAGCACTTTTCTAAATGTGAGTTAAAAACTAAACTTATTATGATCAATAGCAATGAATCTCCTCTAATAATGACATTTTGGTGGCGAATGCATATGCTCATCTCGTAAATACGATCATTCCAACGTGACTTAAAGGCAGCAATATCGTCCAAGCCAAAAGGCTGAAACAGAGAGGCTGATGGGAAACGGTGAAATGAGTGGCCTCTACTGCATATATATTTACACTGAGGACGATCTGAGTATGGACAGACTGAGGACAATATGAGGGCTGGACGCGGGTCAGATGTTCGCTTTGGGTCGAGAGCCCAAACGAACGCAAACGAGGGGCCGAGATGACACGGCACTCCTGCTAACCCTCGCTAGAAAGAAAAACACGTGGTTTGACATCATCATAGTAGCTACGTATGTCAGAATGCACCACCGTTCAGCTCAGATCTCTGCGTTGGGATCCGAGGGTCAACGGCCGACGGGCCCGCTGGTGAAACAGCTCCGAGAGGGTCACCCGAACATCGCAACCATCGTCGTCAACACCGTTACGTTACGACCAGCATGTCCAGCACGCACATCAAGAGACACAGAACCGTTATCTTGTCGTTCACATCATTTGCATCACATAGCAGGTTTGGACGTTAAAAGGTGACCGTCGTTGGCGACGGGAGGGGGAAATGAAGCGTGATATGCGACCGGGCGTGAATGGAAATAGGAAGAGAAAGGAATGACCGAGTGATGTAGCGATGGCTCCTGGATTAATGCATAATTTCTTTTTGTTCACAGTGATGGGTTCGTATTTAAAGACTCCTTCCGAAGCGGGAAAGTTTTAGACCTTCATCAGAACAGAGATGGAGAGGCAGAACCACAGACCGACTCCTGATAAACGTCCGTTCAGAGACACCCCTCCGCCGTACACTGCCCCGGGCCCTGCAAGAGCACAGAGAAGCAGATGTGAACACGGAAAACCAGAGAGACAAAGGTGGTCACTAATATGAAATCATTTGCAAAATGCACATTTCTAAAAAATAAAAATGTATTGAAAAAATAATTCTTAGTGAGTGCATGTATTGATTGCACTGGTAGGCTACATGTTCAATACATTAAAACATTTTCATCAATGTTCAATCAAATTTATATTTACTGCTGTACCGTACATCCGCCTTGGCCGTACAGCAGAAACATTTTCATCAATGTTCAATCAAATTTATATTTAGTATTTAATTGTTTTTTATATATTATTTTTATTGAAAAACTGTCCCTGTTTGACTGATGCACAAGCCCTTTAAACTAGAAAATGAGTCATATTATGCAGGTTAAAAGGATCGCAAATTATTGACTTTAATCTAATTTTGAAGTATTTTGTAAAGGCTTAATAAATCTGTATATTATATCTGTATACAGTGCATTTAAATCTTACATATAATTATAAATTCAATTAAAATAACTTAAAATTATTAAAATTATTTGATTAAAATGTCAAATATTTACACAAATAAATCAAATATTAAAAATAAAACAAAATTAAACGCAAGAAATAAAAAACAATAAAAATTATAATGTGATCAGCTCTGACATTTTTTTCTCACATGGAATTACTATCATATTTATTCAAATACTTATTAACATTGTCATCATCATTATTATCATCATCATCATCATTATTATTAACACCAAAAAGGAATAGCAGTTAACCTTGCAGATTAAAATGTACACAGTGCAGGGGGTTAAAACGGGGTCGGTGCAGGAAGTGAGGTCACAAGAGGGACATTTCTAACCGGTACATGCTATCCACAAGCAACGAGAAGTCGATGAACTGTTTCAGGGCAGGAGACGCCAGAAACTTCTGCTGCCTTCAAGTCCTTGTGGAAAGTTCCTACTTACGAGTTTGAACGTATTTATGATGCATTCTCGTTATTTTGAAACATATTGCGCAACTTCATATTTCTCTCACTCTTTGCATCGCGTTCCTCACTTTTCTAAGCCATGTTTGCAAATGGTTTTAGTACATGAATGGAGTCTACAGCTGTAATTTTATTTTATTAACTAAAGTTCGACAACCAGAAAGTGTTTTCACTTTGCATTTCCAACATATCTATAACTTCGCAATCTAAAAAAAACTCATTTTGAAAAGCAATTTAAAGTATTTAATTTTTTTAACTTCCCGTCAAACACAAGACGTTTAAGCACTAGGAGGAGCACTTTTCTAAATGTGAGTTAAAAACTAAACTTATTATGATCAATACCAATGAATCTCCTCTATAATGACATTTTGGTGGCGAATGCATATGCTCATCTCGTAAATACGATCATTCCAACGTGACTTAAAGGCAGCAATATCGTCCAAGCCAAAAGGCTGAAACAGAGAGGCTGATGGGAAACGGTGAAATGAGTGGCCTCTACTGCATTATATTTACACTGAGGACGATCTGAGTGATGGACAGACTGAGGACAATATGAGGGCTGGACGCGGGTCAGATGTTCGCTTTGGGTCGAGAGCCCAAACGAACGCAAACGAGGGGCCGAGATGACACGGCACTCCTGCTAACCCTCGCTAGAAAGAAAAACACGTGGTTTGACATCATTCATAGTAGCTACGTATGTCAGAATGCAAGGCGGATGTACGGTACAGCAGACATTTTTATATATATATATATATATATATATATATATATATATATAATGAACAATAGGGTTGTGTATGTGGCTTATTTTTAACAGCACTCCAGATTCATTATTTTAGTTTGTTTGACTGATATTCACTTTAAAATGATCATATCATGACAAATTTAAACTTTAAGTGATATTTGAGCCAAAACAACATATTTATGAAAACATTGTGAAAGCATTCAGAGGAGAAGGAAGTTGGACACTATTATTCCTAAACAGAAGATAGAAAAATAAATGAAAGAACTTATAGGAGAAAATAACAGCATACGAGTTTGGAACGACATGAGGATGAATAAATAATTGCAGGATTTTTATTTCCAGATGATCTATTCCTAAGACAGACAGATGTTTATTCTCTTAAGGATGAAGATAAAGGTTGCAGCATGTTTGATGGAGAAGTGAGAGTCAAGGCCAGACGCTGGTGTGGAGAGGAGACGTATGTAACTGACGACAGGAGACTCATCACAGGAAACACTGGCGGAGATAATGGGAGACAGAATGAGAAGGTGGAGGGAGAGATGGAGGACTTGCTTACAATGGTAAAGCATGAGGGGGGGAAACGGCATGAACAGAACAGGAATCACTCACTGGGGACTGAAATGTGAAGAATGGAGGAGAGAATCCGCTGATGACATCCTGGGGTAACAGGACACAACAGAGCGGGAACAAACGAGAGGAGAGCAGCGCTCTGACATAATGGGCCGGACAACGAACAAGAAGGGTGGAATGAAAAGGAGGGAAGAAACGGCAAAAAACAGAGACATGGATATGGACCGTCATGATGCTGGATGGTTTTACTAATACTGGTTGTTCGAAGGACCTACTGTATATTGCTAATGAGCTATAAAATCATTATGTAAGCAATAATGTACAGCCAATCTACAAAAAAATCATCACTCTGATTGGTCAATCACAGCATTCTGCGAACAATATTCAGTTGTAATCGAAATTATTTAACCACCATTGCAAATCAGGTTTATTGGCAACATTTACAGACTTTCAGCTGTTTGCAATGAACAAATCAAACAAAAGTAGTTGAAATAGCTCAACACAACACATGTTTCAAGTGGTTTCCCCAAATTCAACTGAAAATGCAACTTTTAATGACTTCTGCAATCTCAAAATGATTCAACCCCTTCATGGCAAGCATCTTAAGTATTTAGTAGAACATAATCTTCTGAAACCTTGGTGGAATCTGAGGTAAGCTTGGGATCATTATCCTGTTGGAAGATCCAATGACGCCCACGCTTCAGCTTCCTCACTGACGGCATGACGTTTTCTCCTAGGATTTTCTGATAGTTCAGTGAATCCATCTTGCCTTTCAAACGCTGCAGGTTTCCAGTGCCAGAGGACGTAAAGCAGCCGCAGAGCATCATGAGTGCCACCATGCTTAACTGTAGACAGCTCTTTACAGGTAATGCTTCAATCTTCTTTCTCCAGACATACCGCTGATCCATAGGGCCGAAAAGTTATAATTTATATGATTTTGAGCACTTTTCTTGTGCTTTTGGGTCAGTAGTGGTGTACGTCTCGGAGTTCTGGCATGCGTTTAGTACGCAAGTGGGCACGCTGAAACCTTAGTGCCTGTTGCCAGCAAGTCTTGCTGCAGGTCTTTTGCAGTCACTCACTTTTTCTGAACCTGCCTTCTCAGAGATCTGGTTGCAGCCGTTGATAGCTTCCTTTTTCTGCCCCGTCCACTGTTACACTTGGATATACTGATATGTACTGATATATAGCACTACAGTGAAAAAATATAACACACAGCCCTATTGAGTTTTGCACAAAAAAACAAAAACAAAACACGGGAGGTTTGAGAGTTTTGTCCAATTTATGCCAAAATCAGAAGCAGCCTTGCGTGAAAACCAACGTTGGAACAAATGTAAGATCTTTCTGTGTATATGCTCAATCACTCAATGCAACAATGTTTTGGCTCCATCCCAAGGTTTTGCCGTGACCTGTTCCTCCTCCTCCTCTCCCCTTTGCTCTGCATTGAATCTTCCAGCAGCAGCAAACTTCTCCACTGAGAGATCTGCCGCCTGCTGGGTCCAGAACGCGGTCAAACTCTGATGTTATGTTATTACATACAGGAGTTGACTTGGTGCTGCTTTTGTTTTTGTGTTTAACAGCGCCTTTATAGGTTGCCCTTTAGGGCTGGAAAGAGTGTGACCCTAAAATCGAGTGAAGCTGGCTTCTTCTCAGGAAGAGCTGAGAAATCATTTATCACCAGAACCTAGAGATGGATATAGGAAGCCTTTAAAAGCCTTTTTTAAATAGGAAATTCGTCTACACACTAACTAAAGTTAGAAAAGTCAAATCATAATCAACCACCCCTTTAAATATTTTAAAAGCAATTAAGCAACTGGCTAGTGGCTACTTGCTGAATTTTGTGAAATGATAAATGATAATGTATGTTTCTGGGAGAACAGAGAAAGATTTGTTTAAATGGAAACCTTTATTATTAGAATTGGCAAAAGCATTTTAGCATCTCATAAAGCAGATTTAACAAAGTAATGAGGTATAAGTATACGACAACGTCTGAACGGAAATCATACAGCACTACGTGAAACACTAATGCTAATAATTTATGCAATAATTGCAGTGGCAGAACTGACATACATGTACTTTCCTCGCTAATTGGTTGTTTATGCTCGGTGCAGTTCATTTGGCTATAGATTTACAGTACCGTTTGAAAACATTTCATCATTAAGTTTGTAAGAGGAATCAGGAGCTAACTGCTACAGAAAACAAGTAAACCACTGCGGTTAATTATCCTCAGCTAAGAAAGAGGCTTAAAGGACAAGTTCGGTATTTTACACTTAAAGTCCTGTTTACAGATCGTATCTGATGAAATAGAATGGTTAAAATAAAAATTTGGACACATGCTGCTGTCCCGAGAATTTTAGGTTTCTTCGCTTTTTAAAAATCTTTCCAAATTTTAATCTTAACCGTTCTATTTCATCAGATACGATCTGTAAACAGGGCTTTAAGTGTAAAATACCGAACTTGTCCTTTAAATGAATGAAATATTCACAAACAGTTGTTTCATATGTTCTTTGCTGTTGCCTGTAGACTGCAGCGTAACTCTTAAAGCGTAACTCGCGCCAAAATGCAACCTACTGTAGGGTCTTTTTGTTAATCTACCCGAGGCGAACTTTCGTTTAAAAGCATAATTAGAATGGAAACGCCACTTTTAAGTTTGACTGAATTTTCGTTTTCGGTCAAATTGCCTTTTGAATGGGAGTGCATGGGGCACGATTATGATAGCATCAAAAATCACTATTTTTAAAACACTAAGAAGGCTCGACACAACACAAAACTTTGCTGGAAGTATCTCCAGGGGCTCTACACATCAACTCCAGCATTGAGAACATTGTGTGTGTACACAGAGTTTACTAAAAAGAAAGATTTTGAACAACTCACTGTCTCTGTGTCCGCCGGCATTATGACAGTCAAAAATAGTCGATCTCCGAATGCGAATGAACCGACTCTGAATTTTAGTATTGCTTCTTATATGAGCATCCTTTTCAAATACAAGGTCAATATTGATTTTTACGAACGACAAAACAAATTATCCGTGAATTTATATGGAACTAAGCTTTAGGAGCTTTCCATCTTTACTCTCCTCCCTGTTACGCTGCATTCGGACATCGACTATTTTTGACTGTCAGAATGCCGACGGACACAGAGACAGTGAGTTGTTCAAAATCTTTCTTTTAGTAAACTCTGTGTACACAAACAATGTTCTCAAAGCTCGAGTTCATGTGTAGAGCCTCTGGTGATACTTCAAGCACAGTTCCATGTTCTGTCGAGCCGCATTAGTGTTTTAAAAATAGCGATTTTTAGTCGTGCCCCGAAGCACTCCCATTCAAAACGCAATTTGACCGAAAACGAAAATACGGTCAAACTTAAAAGTGGCATTTCCATTCTAGTTAGCTTTTAAACGAAAGTTTGCCTCGGGTAGATTAACAAAAAGACCCTAGGTTGCATTTTGGCGAGAGTTACCCTTTAACCTTCCTCGTTCTTTACACCCCATTGCTTTCCCTGAAATCACCCGGAATAATGAACAAAACAGATAATGGGGTTTGCTGGTCAGAGAGTTTTGTTTGATAGTTTTGCCAACAGTAGCCTGGAAAAAAAACTGCTAAAACATCCAACAAAAACAGAAAACCAACGTGGGCTGGTTTAAATAGTTTTGCCAACAGTAAGGAAACTTCTATTTTTGTGTGAACCATAATTTCACCACCAAGATTGAAAGAAAATAAAAAAATGTTTTTGCAAAGACAATTTACCCACAAATTGTCAATATCATAATTCTGCCACTGTGATATGAAATACTACTAATAATAATGAAAGTTAAGTGTTAGTACATCATATAGTAGTAGTATTTGTTATTCTGTCTTGAACTCATGCTCATTTAAATGGAAAAATCATTGTATTACAGTAATGAGAATCACCATAGAGAATAATGGGAGTTCAAAAGCAAAACAACCGGCTGCATTAAAACATGAAAATAATGCAAATGGACAATATAATTTTTTTCTTTTGTTCTTAGGGTGAATTGTTTTCATGAGATTCCCTTCTTTATCACGAGATGAATGCTTCTAGTGCACTAACCAAATAGTCTCCCTGCCTATAAAATAATAATATATATATATAGTTTAGAAAACTGCTGAGAAAAATCGCTAGTACTTGGAAATCTCTCGAGTTGATATAATTTGTTATTGTGTCCTTGTTGTTTCATTCAGCCCTGGGTTTTTAAAAATCCCTGAGGTTTGTCTTCAATAAAGCAGAGCAACTGTATAAGACAGGAACTATTTACAGTAAGACAATGAAAGCTTTCGGTAAACGCTCAAAGCACATTTTCCACAACAGTGCATGTACGCAGGGTTTCATAATTACAGAGGTCACAATATAGAGTTTGCTAGGGGCGTTGGAGGACATGCTGGGCTGTTGGAAATATTTAAATGCTGTTCATTAACAGAAATGAGCGCAGCTGCTTTGTTTACTGATTAACAGCTGCATTTCTGTTGTTCAATAAGAGCCATCTAAAGTGATTGTTGTGCAATTTCATTCAGCGCGTCTCCTTCACTTGTTGGGCTTGTTTCAAATGGAGTGCGCATGCACATTCATTATTAACTCTTTCCCCGCCATTGACTGAACCGTCTAATGTTACTGAGTGAAATGTCGACCCAGGACGAGCTACAGGACTGTATACGATTCTGAATAGATCTGGATGAAGTCTTTTGACAAAAATGCAATTTTCTCAGTTTTTTGCTCAAAATGTTGCTTTTTTTTATGAAACTTCAACATTCAAGTGTTGATTAAAAAAACAAAACTAGAAGCTAGAATTAAATGGCTCTGTTCTTCTTTTGATATATTTCATGTTCAGATATTTATACAAAAAAATATATTGATTGGCCATGAAACTTCTGTGAAAATGATCAAAAATGCCGGCGTAGGCTGGCAACTTTTTTTCAAAAACGCTGGCGGGGAAAGAGTTAAACTTATGCCTGATGAAAATGGCTTTGTTAATCTTTCTTGTCTCATCACACTGACACTTATTGCAATGAATCACGCAAATTATAGCCTATTTTTTCAATTAAAAACAGCTAAATTAAACAAAAGTTTATTAGCTTGCACCCCTAAATATTTCTGTTGGTCGTTTAATATTTCTATTGCAAAACAGCTGACAAATATTACATGTTGAGTTTATCTCACACTTTATGACCAGGTACTAATTCGTGATCAGTTTCTGTGAATGTAAAGCCCTCCTACTTTAATGCGATTGGTCATCTCTACATTTTTTTTAGCATTGTGTAAAATCTGTGTACACCAAATTAGAGTTAATATTAGGCAATTTCACAACCTTTATTATATACACCTCGGTCCAGACCTCTGGGACCTCTGTAAGTGCTCGACCAATCACGACAGACTGGGCCATCTGACCAATCAGAGAAGAGCAAGCTCTCGGAAAGGAGGAGTTTAGAAAGATCAGATGCTTTATCGAACCGTTTTAGAAACTGTGAAAAAAGAGCTGATGCTGCAATGTATATTATGAAAAAATTCAAGTGTTTTTTGACCTTTGGATGCATGTAAACCTATTGAAGGAGCCTTTAAAATAGAATATTAGAGACACTTTAAAATACAAGCATGAATTTCACACCTCAGGCACACCGTTTTTGCTGTATTGGTGCTAAACAAGCTTAATCATTAAGTAAAAAAGAGAAAAAGAAATGAAATTGTCACTTTTCCCAATCTAAATCACTTCAAACATCATAATAAGGACTTCCGAGCTAATGCATGGGAATTGTGCTGTAGTGTCACAAACCCTTTTAAATGCTTCACGCTGTTGCAGGAGTTTGTTCAAGTTATGCATTATTAAAAAGGTGAAAACGATGCGCTTTGCTGAGTTTACAGTACCAGACCATTTGCTTTCAAGCTCCATCAACGGACACATCGCTGCCATCCGTCTACGGAGGAGCTCTACGTGAAAACTAGCATCGGGGAGCGAGAATTGTACATTTGTTTATTTTGTACAGTGGAGAGTCACTTCCTGCAGGGTGTTTATTTATCCTTGACTTTATGCCTTTGTAGAGTTAGGAACGTTTGGAGAGTGTTTGAGTGCGAGTGTGTCTGCAATAGCGTACTCACTGAAGAGTAACATGCTGGCATTGGAAGCCCCGAGGCGGTTGGAGGCGAAACAGGTGTAGTTGCCAAAGTGTTTTTCTGTGACGTTGGTGAAGAGCAGCAGGGAACGCGTTTTCTCGTTTTTAATCTTCAGCGTGTTATCGCTCTCTACCGGCCTGAGAAAAGAAGTAATAAGAAAGATCACACTTTAGAGTTGAGTGAGTTGTCACGTAAGCCAGCGTGTGCAGCGTGTGTAAAATACATCATGGTTCACGGCGTCTCTTTCACTCGCTTTGTTAATGTTACCTTACCTTCGGTCATCCCGGTACCATTCAAAGGACGCGGTAGGAACCGCCATAGCTTCACAGCGCAGAATTGCAGTTTTCCCCAGCTGGGCCGGCATGTTCTTCACATCTGTAATTGTCGGTGGATCTAAAGACCAACAGCTCAAAGTTATAATGCTGATTTATTGATATTTCAAAGAATAATTGATCAAAACGTATTTGATTTGTTCATGATAGTTGTTAGTAGTCTCTAATGATACGATTTTTGTCATTGGGTTATATTTTTTAAATACATCAAGGTAGCTGGTAACCTTTTGGTCCAATATATTTGAGACGCTTACAAAAGCTCTCAACACTTATATTGACCCTGAACCATTTATAGCCCTATTTGGGGTCTCCCCTAGGCCTGATTTGGCGGCCAGAGTTCGTAAAGTCATTGCTTTTACTACAATCTTGGCCAGACGGGCTATCCTTCTTAAGTGGAAGGATATATATAAAAAAAGGAACTTTAATGTAATTTTATTATTAAAAAAATTTAGTTGATTTTTTCCCTCATTTGAGTTATATGATTTTTGGGGGGGGGGTTCATGTAAGGGATTAATAATGGACAATGTTTAACTGTTTTTTACGATGTCATTCTGTACTGTCGCTGAAAACCAATAAAAAGATTTGGAGTAAAATACATCAAGGTGCCCCCAACTCTATGGTTTGTTTCTCCGCTCATATTTTAATATTCCTTTTTCTTAATATTGATTGTGTTGTACATCTGTGTTTTATTGGTTGTTGTCTCCACTCTCTATACTCCCACTTGAGTCTTTTTCCAAATCTGAGGTATAGTGTGAACAACCAGTGCTAAAACCAGAGGGTTTCATGACACTAATGTACAGTAATGAAGTACTTTTACTCAAGTTCTTTACAACACCATGGAGATGAGAGAAGAGACGATGAAAAGATAGAGTTTAATTCTATAGACGGCTGACAGCAATTCAATTTATGTTTCCATTACGCCATCACAAAGTGTTCTGGAACAGTCTCAACAATCTCATTAGGATGTAATGTGTGTTTCTGACGACTCGACTTACAGTTGACTGTGACCTTGACACGGCGTGTGTCTGGCGGCGCCACACCGTTGTTGGTGATGCATTCAAATTCCTCTGCTTGATGCCGCTTGATTTCTGTGATTTCCAGAAATTCGCCCTCGCTCATGAGACCGTCTGTGAAGACAAAAGACGAGAAGGTGATTGAATACACGCCACCATGGCGCACAATGTCATGCATGAGTGTGATTGGGAGGGTAGGTGTTGGAAAAGCAGGCGCACTAGGATCATTGTTCCGCACTGTCATATTAAACAAAAAAAGGCTAGAGGACATGGAGCGGGAGAATGACTTTCTCTCGGTCGGTGTATCACAAGGGACGGTTCTCCTGGAGAAACCAGCTGTTGAATGTCTTGCCCTGGAGTGCAATGATAAGATGGGAATTCACCGATTTGAACCCAGCTCTTTAACCACTACCTATATTCTCTAAAATGACTAAACGATTTAACCATTTCACCCAACCCCTTCAAGTTTACTTCAACAGTGTTCAAGGTGAACAGGGTTTGCTGTGGAGTCAAGATAAATATGAGGCAAACATACAAAATTTCACATTTTATTATTGGCTGTTTCAACACATGCTCAAATTAGATTGGGAGATGAAACATGTAGGCTATACGTATTAGGCCAATTGACTCAAAATGTGTTTCTAAGTGATCAGCTTCAGCTGTGTCCTGTAGCATTAATTATTCATACATAAAAAAGCCTTGAGGACACACACACACACACACACACACTTTTTTTCCCTACTATGGAAGTCAATGGAGTCCATCAACTGTCTGGTTACCAACATTCTTCAAAATATCTTCCTTTGTGTTCAGCAAAAGAAATACATTTATACAGGTTTGAAACAACCTGAGGGTGAGTAAATGATGACAGACTTTTTATTTTTAAGTGAACTCTTCTTTTAAAGGTGCAGTACGTAAGATTGACAGCTAGAGGTTGAAATGGGTACTGCAGTCCAAATTCTAAATATTGGAGAGAGTTGTTTCTTCCGCCCCTCCTCGTCAGACTCGACTCTCACGCGGTTTGCCAGATTGAGGACTAATGCTGCCTTCACGTGCTATAGGAAATTTCCTACTTCCCACTTCTGAAGTCGTGATTAGGAGCTTGACGCATTCAAGTGCTTTGTTGTCAGGAAGAACAGGAATCATGGAGGACACCAGATTTATTCCTGCCTATTTATTGGGAACATCATATTAAAGCCAAACTGATATTTAGTGTCCCATTCACTGACAAGCATATAAACATTCACCGTGCTATCTAGATAGTCAGCTTGCTAATAATTCTGGAATTTGGGTCAAATCAGGCTATTTTTGCCGTGTATAAAACATACACTACACTAAAATTATTATTAGATTTATGTAAATATGCACTACTTTAATGACATGACAAGGTGATGAACCTGTTGTGTAAAAAATGAGTAAAGAATACTAGTCACGCAGCAATCATTCTCCCCTCCACCATGTTTACATTTTATGGCCTGCCCAACGTTTTCGAGTTTCCAGTGGTAAATACGACTTGAGAGGGCGTTCATGTACAAATTTTAACTAGGAAACTCATATTTACGATAATTCCGATAGCATGTGAAGGCAGCATTACATACTGTGAGTTTATGAGTTGATTTATCCACATTTTATTAAACGGCTGTGTGGAATACTTGATTCTGATTGGTCAATTTGCGACATCCAGCGGTATGTTATTCCCCAATAAAAACGTATAAATACTGATAACACAGGTTCACAAGTCGGCGCTTTTACGCTTGCTGTTTTTTTCCTTGTGGAAGTTTTGCATTTGGTGAGCCTATAAAATATTATAGTTGGCATACTATTTCTAGGCTAATTATTTACTTATGTGGCAAGTAGCTGTTTAATAAGCGGTATAATGTACATCCAACCGGTTGTTATCTCAGAATAAACCCCTTCAGGCTGACCGTCCTGTTACCCTGTCGGGGTTTAATCTGCGATAACAACTGGCTGGATGTACATTATCCCTGACTTAATATGTTCCCATTCATAGAGATTTTTATATGGATGTCGAGACTTTTTAGGTCGGGTGGAATCTGTGATCTCTGACCCAGTTTGTTTTCTGGCTTTTCTGGCTACAGTACGCTGTGTTTTCCGCCAACTGGCAAATACTATTGGGTGAATTGGCATTGGGCGGAGTCACACAGACCAAAACAAAAACAGACATTCCGACACGGATTGCACATTTCAAAATAAAATATCGTGAACTCAGCATGTTCCCTAAATATCTGCAAACATATGTTATTTTTAGTATGGTATTATGGTATTTATGCAATAGTACAGTCAAAAAAACATTTACATTTAGCAGACGCTTTTATCCAAAGCGACTTACAAATTAGGACTAAATTAAGCGAGTCATCGCGAAGAGGCAAGAACAACGCAAGAAGTGCTCAAAATACAAAGTTCAGGCATTGCTCAGAGTGGCATAAGCCCGATAAGGGAGGATTAAGGGAAAAGGAAAGGATTTTTTCTCTCACGGAAGAGATGAGTTTTCAGCTCTTTTGAATGTGAGCTGCAGCATTCTGAATCATTTGTAGAGGTTTAGTTGCACATGATGGAAGTCCAGCCAGAAGAGCATTGCAGTAATCAAGCCTAGAAATGACCAGGGACGAGAAGTTGTGTTGCATGCTCAGTTAGGAAAGGCCTGATCTTCCTGATGTTGTGCAGTGCAAACCGGCATGATCGAGAGGCCTTTGTAATGTGGTCTGTGAAGGTCAGCTGGTCATCAAATATTACTCCAAGATTTCTGACCGACCTTGATGATGAATCTAGCTGGATGGTGAAATCGTGTTGTAGAGACGGATTGGCAGGGAGGACGAGAAACGAGAAAAACATTACATACATCAACTTTAACAACTAGAAACTGCACACAAAATAACAACCACGTCTCAATTCTCAAACTCCACAGACCTTATATAACCTTCACACATGTCTTCAAACTAAACAAGTTCTGAAAATTATATAACCTTCAGACTTCAAACTAAAATTAATGCGATGAACCTTTCTTTTCTAGTTATGTTCGCAATTCTGTTTGGTGCTTCTAGTGGAGCAGAAATGGCACACTTCACCTTGATTAAAATTAATTTCAACAGAATAAAATGCATTTATTTAACAGGAGCAATGATAGGAGGCGGCAGTGACAAAAGGTCCGTGGAATAAACTGAAAGGCTTTGATAAGAAACTCGTGTCTGCGTCGCCCTCAGATAAACATCACAGAACGTGTGTTGGGCAATGCATCACTGAGCTTTATTTACCGGCCATTGTGAACTACAAATCTGGCATCTCTAAGGCACTTCTTTCCCTTCAGCGAGACGAAACAGACAACAACAGAAATCTTCAGTTACAGGGGCAACGGTGGATTTGCCTCTGTGTGATGAAAGTGGATGATGTTAGTACAACAATGACAGCGAGAACGGATACATGATGCAAGCATACTTTGTTCTTTTTCAACTACAATAGTCAGGCTGCAGAACGGCACACAAAAATCTCGGTGTCAACCCGAATAATCCACTTCTTAGTAGTCTCTCTCTGGCTTCAGCCAAACACAAAGGCAACCGCACAGCTTTTAATTCACAACCACCGGGACTTTATGCCACAAATTCGGCACCTTTTCTAATTGAAGATTATTCCGGGGGATTATTAGCACGGCTACTGAACTGGAGAGGATTATTTGCAGCTGCCGATGCCACCCGACTGAGCACACGCTGGGGTTTACAGCAATGTTATTCACTCATTCCATTAGCGTAATAAATATCGTTCCCCTGTGAGATCTTCGTCAGGCCGTCTGAGCACCTTTCAACCCGCTGGGGAGGAAAACATAATCTTATCCTGACAAAAAGGGTTTACAGGTAAAAAGACTGGTGTGTCTCATACACTTCGAGCTGAGATGCTTACTTACAGTATAAGAAGGTATTTGTAAGTATTTCTCACAGTTGTGGCAGGCACATTCCCATGTGGCCAGATGCATTTTTGCTCAAGCTACAGCTGAAAAATGTCAGAGAAACGACAAAATCAGCTTTAGAATACATACAGCTAGATGGACTCAAACAGGGATTCCATGTTAAATAATACAAATAAAAAAAACAAAAATATGTAAATTACCATAATTTAATGAAATCATTTCAGATGTTTGCATGCTGCAAATGATTTAAAAAAAGTATATTATTTTTTATATAATTTTATATTATTGCAGACACTAGAATAAATCCAGACATAGTTTTGACAAACTTCAGGACTGGGTCCGTCTTGAAGGACAGCTGATCTGGGCTTTAGAGGAGAGCAGATAAGGAGGGATATGTTGGCATGCACATCCGGTGGAAACTTCAGAGGAATGTATAACACCCTATGCATATCAGCTCAGCTCTCCAGCAAATGAGCCTCAGATGCAGTCCAGACCACAGCTGTCTGCAGCAAAAGTCTGCGTGTTTCAAAACACCTGGGGATGAAACAGCTGAAAATATCCACAGAAGTTAGTAAAAACCTCTTTTGAGGGCATTCTAGAATAGGAAAAATTTCAATAAGATAATAATGTCTTTATCCATATCTTAAAATTGGCATGAAATGGAAGTTGTGATCATCTTTTATTCCCTATAGTGACGTACATCCGAGTGAGACGGCTTCTCGAACAAGAAAGAATGTAGGGCGGGACTTGATTTTGTCCATTGGGAATTGATTGGATGGTTGTGTTTGCTATTGGTGAATCTCATGTGAGTGACAGGTTGCCCCGCCCTCGTCATCAGAGAAGAGGTGCTGCAAGAGGGAGGGGAAGTTGTTTTAATTCAAGATTATGAGGCACATGATGTACACGGATAAATAATGGCGTATGGTTTCACGAGAGAGTTACGTGGTTATGTCTACGTCATACGTCGGGTCAGAGGTCACTCTTCCGCTGAAACTCATCTCTTGAACGCACAAGTATTTTAAAATACTCATAATCAGACTAGTTACTTTTTTATTGATTACATGTTATTCTCACAATGGCAGCGCTTCTGGGTTGTACGTCAGAACGCAGGCTCACTATTGGCCAGCATCACGCGCATCACACACATGACCAGCGTCGGCCAATAGTGAGCCTACGTTCTGACGTACAACCCAGAAGCGCTGCGCTGTTACACTACGTGAACTCACTCAGAGACACACAGAAGAAAATGAAGAGTTGGAGTCGTTATTTTTGTGTGTTTTTTTTAGCACAAAAAGTATTCTCGTCGCTTGATAAACTGAAGGTTGAGCCACTGTAGTCACTTGGACTATTTTAACGATGTCTTTACTAACTTTTCTGGGATGGCAGATATCAATAACATAGCAGCCTATGGAGGAGTGAGACAGCTCTCAGATTTCATCAAAAATATCCTAATTTGTGTTCCGGAGATGAATGAAAGTCTTACAGGGTTGGAACAACATGAGGGTGAGTAATTACTGACAGAATTTTCATTTCTGGCTGAAATAACCCTTTAACATGTACTGGACAGAATGTGTGTGGGTGGTCAGTCTAATGAATGAAACTGACCTGTCGAACGCGTGAGTAATGCCGGCTTCAATCCGTTTAGACGTGCGTGTCTGATGTAAGCTCCTGGTTACGGTGTTATCGATGGAGTGGGCGTGTCTTCTGTCAGTGACGGACAGGTGTGTGATTGTGATGTCATCGCGCCCTGTCTGCTTCCCTACAGTGTGATGTACAGGTCCAGATGGCTTTCTGTTTCTCTGGCCTATCTACACGCCCAATTTCTCGCCCTGCTGCTGGCAACCAGTAGCTCCACCGCAGTGACTCGCGCTGAATAACAATGTGGCTCTTTCTGTGGCGCTTTACGCCCCTCTCTTTATTCCTGCCGTGCCGGTGGTTATGAGGTGTGGAGGAAGTGCTGAGTGGGGAAAAGCACAGAGCGAGAGATCCGCAGACAAGGACCACAGGAGCTATGGCTACGGTTTTATGCAGAGTAGAGGTAATTTTATATCATGATAACAGTATATACCACAATGTGGTTATTTTTGCTGATGCAATGGAAAAAAAAATATATTTATTTGCAATAATATAATAATATGATATATAAAAAAATAAATAAAAAAAACATTCACATTTTTTTTTTTTAAACTTAATGGGCACAAACCAATAGATTAGAATTGAAACTAAAGACTCACTGCAACATTTTTTTTTCTTACTTGGTATTTTTGTCTTGTTTCCAGTCCAAATATCAAAAAGATTCTTAAATCAAGATGCATTTACTAAAGTATTAAAATGCCATAAGATATTATGTCTTGTTTTCTGGGGAAATAAATCTAAATTAAGTGAGTTTTTGCTTAAAACAAGCAAAATGATGTGTCCATAAGAAAAATTATATTGTTTCTGTTTGAATTAAGATTATTTGTCTCACCCCATGGACAGATCATTTTTCTTGTTTTAAGCAAAAACTCACTTAATTTTGATTAATTCCCCCGGAAAACAAGACATAATATCTTATCTAATTTAACTTATCTAGTAAATGCATCTTGATTTAAGAATTTTTAGATATTTGGACTGGAAACCAGACAAAAATACTAAGTAAGAAAAGCTTTTTTTGCAGTGCTCAAAGCAGATATTATAACTAATATTATAAAGCAGTGTGACACTTTCCTACTGTCATGACTAGTGATTCATCGGTGAAACGGTGATTCATCCAGTAATGAAACAGGAGAAGGCTTTCTGGGTCATTGAATCATTCTTTCAAACCATTAAAAAAATGTCATTCATCATTCATTCATATTAAATAAGCAGAAATTAACGTTTTGTCAGAACCTCAAGTAAATTGCATGCTATTTTTTTAGCTGTCTGTTCACAATTGTGTGAGAATCGTGATCTCTGTTTTAAACAAACAAACAAAGTAATCCTCAATTTATCCTGAATCTAGCAGCTCTAAAATACACAAATATTTTGCATAAATAATACAACTATTTTGAGTCTCATTAGATTCTCATTATTGCAATAGTTAATATGATTTTTTTAATCAGCATAAATTAAGGGATACACTCTTAATAAGTTTAAATAATATAATTATATATTTCACATTATGGTATAGTTTTTGCATTACAGTAATGATAATTTACAGAGGGGAAAAAATATGCATTTTCTTGTATGTTTCTGTAACTGGTAAAGCATGATGCTAACAATGCCAAAGTCATAGGTTTGATTCCCAATGATAAACTTTGTATCCCAAATGCACTGTCATTTTTGTCTGGCAAATGCATAAATGTAACTGAATTCTTTTGATTTTGGAGTAAAATATGAAACATGCATGTTCTCAACACTCACATAGTGATGAAATCAAAGACCCTCCCCTTGATGAATCATAACTGGATGGATTTGAGACGCACGCCAATACTATCTGCGATGGGCTCTTCAATGTGTGCACTACACGGACACACTAGAGGTTTAGTATCTGGGCTCAGCTGGTCTATTCATGTCAATCTGCTCCGTTTACAGGCAGAGCGACTCTTGAGTTTAATTCAAAGGACTCTGTTGAAAAATAAATGAGGGTAAATGATGATCCCTACCATGTCCTGTAATCATATCGTGAAAAGATTAAACAAAAATTGCTGGTCCTGTTATAACGACCACTGGAAATGAATGCAGCTAATATCAACGGTATTGAAAGTTATAAATAGCATGCTAATGATAACCATAATTATTAATATTGTGGCAGAGCGATAATGGTGACAAAGAGGATGATGTTGACAATTATCACCCTGGTTGTGGCTGTAATTATCCATAATGAATCTGAGCTGTAAATCACTAAGACTACATTCATAATGGCATGCAAGTCCTTATAGTATGCACATTTTATGTATAAAATACCCATGCTTTGGTTTTAAAAGAATATTGTTGGATTGAACCCCCTATATCAAGGCTGTACATATACATGCTACAAAAATAACATGCAAAATTTTTGTTATGCAAAATGTCCAAACATATATGTGGCATTTTTAAGGACCAATAAAAAATATAATTTCATGACAATTACACATATATCCACAAAAATAAAATGTTTAGACATAAAGCCGACTCCAGGCGGTATCCAGATCTGATGAAGGACCTGCGCCTGAACATGATGTCATAGCGGGGTGTTAAAGTGCCAACTATTTTCTCCTTGTGGAGGATCCCTTTACCACTCTACAGATAAAGCGTTGTCGGGAACATTCGGTTCGCGTATCGACCCTGAAGTGACACAATTCTGTATCAAAATGTTAAGGCCAGATAAGTAGTTTTTTAAAGCTTGGTTTGTAGGGAATTACAAACCTGCGCACATATATTCAAACGCGCAGACCAATAGACTGAACTCGTAACACGCATGTGCACGCCATCAGCGTTCTCCCAGGTTTCTGGTTTAAAGTGTGTGTAGAGTTTCCTGTTGAAGCGGTGTCGTGTTAGCGGCCACTAAGTTAATAACTAATGATCGTTGCGACCGAAGTGAATCAATCAAATTAACTTTAGCTGGAAAATAACTTTATTCAAGAACTACTATAAAGCCAAAACAATCTCTGTTACTTTAAACTATCCTTGTATCTCTGTAAAGCCGCTTTGGAACAATCTACATTGTTAAAAGCGCTATATAAATGAAGATGACTTGACTTGACTTGACTTGAAAGCCGGGTAAACGGTATCCCACAATGCAATGCGCTTAAAGGGACAGATCACCCAAAAATGATAATTCAAAAGTTGTTTGATTTTCTTTCTTCTGAACACAAAAGACGATCATTTTAAGAAGGTCGGTAACTAAACAATTGACTTCTGTAGTATGAAGAAAAATACTATGGAAGTCAATGGGGTCCATCAAATATATTCTTCAAAATATCGTCTTCTGAGTTCAACAGAAGATAGAAAATCATATCGGTTTGGAACAACTTTATGGTGAGTAAATTATGACAAATTTACATTTTTAGGGTGAACTGTCCCTTTAACTTGACCTTCATTTACAGTGTGACAAATACTCAGTAATACTCACATCTGAAGTCCTTCCAGGTCACAGTGGGCTCGGGTCTGCCGACCGCCAGGCAGAAGAGGTTCACGTCATCGCCTTCATTCACCGATTTATCCTGCGAGATGTTCACTATCCGGGCCGGCACTGCAGAACAGAAGTTTTTAATTAAGATAAATGAAAACAGAGTGACTATATCACGGCTTAGCTGTCAAAAATCAACCTTAGTTTAAAAAAAACCCAAGCCGAATAAATTTACTCGAGACGGGTTGTTTGTTTCAGGGTTTATAAATGATTCCAATCAGCTGTTTTGGACTAAATTCCCAAAGCAGAGGGCAATGCATAATGCCGTACGGATAATGAGCCGGTCCTTGAATTTAAATGGCCTATGATCAGAGCTTTAATGAAGATGGCCAAAGATTTGGCCTGCGAGGCATTCTCAAGCAGTCCATTTTTCAGTTTTCTAACAGGGCGAAATGCGTCCGACGATAAACTTGAGATTGGACCCAGAGCAGATTTTTCCCTGTTGGAGGAGTGACTGGGGGGTGTAATTATTTTGGCTCATATCGCACTAAGACTAAAATTGAGGGCACAATGGTATCGAGCAAATACGGTCATCTGTCTGCAAAGCTCCGTGTGGCAGATAAAAAAGCCTGTGTTTGGTAAGATGGTTCTGGCCCGCCGGTCGGCCAACAGCGTATACTTGACATGCATTTTGAACACGCATTCAGACCGGCCAAGTAGCTTTCTATGAAATATTCTTCACTTTATAGGGCTGAACATCATTTACACACATGTTGTTCATGATTCAGTCTCAAAATGGCTTGGTTCGTTTGCTGCACGCGGTAAATTAATATACAACTAACTGGTAGTGCATTTATTTATTTACTGGCAACCCATCAAAATAAAAGCTTGATATACCGTTTGAAAAATGAAGATGTATTGGTTTTGTAGGATCACTTTAGTTTAGGTCCAATTCTCACTATTGACTAGTTGCCTATTATAATACTAGGATATTGGCTGTTTATTAGGACTTATAAAGCACATATTAATGCCTTATTTTGCATGACCATATTCTACATCCCTTAATCCTACCTAAACTACCTTACTAACTATTAATAAGCAGTAATTAGGAGTTTATTGAGGCAAAAGTTGTAGTTAATAGTGAGAATCGGACCCTATTCGATAAAGTGTGACTAATTCTATTTTTAGTTTACAGTAAAATAGTGTTATTACTATAACTTTTACTTTATTACTATTACTATATATTATTATTTAATTTAATTTATTTAATAATTATTATTACAATAAAATCCTAATAATAATAATAATTTTATAGTCATATTGAATTGGTCAAAAACAGTTTAAAAAAACTCATTTCACTTTATGGTTTGAGTTTGTCCTTGCAAAAAGGAGGGTAAATTATGAACAGACATACATTTTTCAATTTTTTCCCAAATTATTCATCCTTAAAAGGATTTCACACTTGAAAAAAAAATTTTTTTTACAACTTTTTAGGAAGTTGCAACTCACAATTCTGACTTTTTTCTCTCGATTTCAGTTATCGAGTTTATGGCTCACAATTATGACTTTAAATAGTCGCAGTTACTATTCTAATTGTGTTTCCATGGCAGAAACAATCCACATATACACTCCCCAACAAAATCACCCTAAACATTCTAGAATGATTCATTCTTTCCAAATAGAGCTATTTTAATAAAGCTATATATTGCAGAGAAAACTCCAATATCGTGCAGCCTTTCTTTGATATTTTCAATCTTGTGCAACAGGAAAACGCACCATGCATGGTGTGATATACATAACAATTGACAACTTCCCGCCGGCGGGGTTGGGTTGGGGTTGAAGGAAGGGAGGGGTGCAAGCAATCCATCAGAGGAAGGGTCTGCTGCCAATAAATCACGTCAGTCAGGATCGCTGGAACTCTTACTCATGTTGCTGTTGACGTGACAGTCGGCACAACCCGTCCCCGCCCTCACAGCCAGTCAGGCTAAAGATTACTGAGCATAACCACCCCTCCGATGCTCATTACATCTGTGTCAAGCCCTCTGGTCTTCTTGGTACTGCCATTAACTCTTTCCCCGCCACTGATGAGAGTTTCCATCATTTATGACACAACACTTCCCAGCAATTGACAACTTTTTCAGGCATTCCGTGGTTTCACTGTTATACGGTAGGGGGCGCTATTGCACATCTTCAGAAATAGTACAGCATCTCCGGATCGAAAAACAAGGGATGAAAAAGATCTGCATAAATCAGACGGAGTGGATAGAAAATGGTTGCATTGGATATCGCATACTTCCCTACTATATAGTAGGCGAAAAACACCATGGGAAAAAAGAAGTATGTCCAAATTCACAGTAGGCTACTCATGTGCATTGGACACTTTACTATCCCATGAGGCCACAGGAGAGGATTTATGAATGGCAGTGAAGCGACGCAACTGACGCTGGTAGATCACATGATAATGACAACATGGCGAATGTAGTGCAGTACGTCCAGATTACATTAATAATACACACATTTATATTATATAAAAAATACTTTTTTAGCACTAACAAAGTAGTGGAGAGCGAGGCACAAACTAACACTTTTTGACTTTCTCAGTTTGTGTAAATCTACTTTGGGTTCGAGTATTTATTTTTACCCACATTAATTTCCCACATGTCTAGTACAATTATGTGGTTTTGTTTTATTAATACAGTGTTTACTTTTTTCTTGATTTACCCTGAAAGAGTGGAAGTGAAATGTGACAACATGCCCCATAGGTGGGGCACATTGTAACATGACCATATGACAGATTAAAATGCTATCTGATCTAATAAAAAATATATACAGTATACAAGACAAACTAAAATATTTTCTCAATAAATACAATTATTAACTTTTTCATATAAAATAATGGCATTTTTTAATAATTAAAAATAAAATAATTTGAGTTTGACAACGAACACACAGGAAAACACAGCTATACAACATAGTTCAAAACATAACATTAATAATTTCTGAACATTGACTCTCAGTCTTTATTCACCCTGTTCTCATGGTTTCTCAATAGAATTAATAAAGTATAGAATATAATAGATCTAATAGGGGTTTCATTATAACGCAGTGTGACAACATGCCCCACCTGCGCAACTGGGCTTTAAACCCGGCTAGTGTCTTTTTCTGGTTAGATCAGCATTAAACAACTGTCTCAACTGTTAAATAACAGATATAAGATTAAAATAATATCAGATTTGTCTAATTTTAAATAAACACCAAAAATAGAGATGAAAAATTAACACAAGTAAGACATTTACTTTGGCTATGGTTAAATAAATGTTCAGTGATATCTTCCAAAGATTTCTGAATTTTGGCACAATTTCTTCTCAGTATAGTGTTGATATGGCATAACTAGTACATGCACTAAGTTTCGTCATGCTAGCATGTGTGGAAGTGTTTAAAGCAAGTGTGTTACAACGAGCCCCGCGTTAGGTTGTGCCCCGCTCTCCTCTAATTAATGAAGAGAGTGTGTGATTTTAGACACAGCCGATGTTTCCGAGGAAAGATAACGTGATCACACACACATTCAACAGCAAATACATCGAAACTGCCATGTTTTGATCATCCTTCCAAATCCAATCCGGCTGAAGTCTTGCGATATTCTCAGCTTCTGGTTCGAAGTGTTGTGTGTGTTTTTAGAAACGTACCCACATTCACGTTTGATAAGGAATGAATGAAGCTGGTATAAAATGAGCAGAGGCTCTGTTCTTTCCTTTGATATATTGACGGATTATAGATTCATACAACAAAATATTCTGGCCACCATGAGCGTTGTGTGAATACGCTGGAAAATGCACCGCTGGTGGGGAAAGAGTTAAAGGAATTGCTTCTTTTATGTTTCACAGCAGAATAAAAATCAAATGGGTTTGGAATGATATAAAGGAAGAGAAGCACTTGAATCAGAAATGAGCTTTTTGATGTTAAAATTGATGGTAAACTCATCAACTTTAATGCGCAGAGATAACTTAAAAGTAAACCATTCGTAGCTTCGATGGCACACCGACAGTCTGTTCAGTCTGTGCATATTGATCAATAAAATAAATAAGCGTTTTCAGGGAAGAAATAGCCACTGAGTGTCAGTTACGCTGGTTAGTGGCACACAATCTCTGGAAGGTGTTTGTTTGTTTGTTTGTTTGTTTGATTGAAACTCATAGAAGCAAAAGAACTAGATATCCTCGAGGAGAAGGGTCTGTTCTAATGCATGTCTCAGGCATCATTTGTGTTGTTTTTCTTTTGGATGGACAGAAATCCCATAATAATTTTTTTTTTTTTTTTTAAGTAATTACGACTTTATATCAAAAAATTTAATTTAAGTAATTGTGACTTTATATCTAACAATTTTTACTTTATATCTCACAATTCTGAGAAAAGATGTCATAGTTGTGAGATATAAACTCTCAGAAAGTTCAAACATTATTATTATTTTTTTTTTTTTTGGTCAGAAAGTTCAAACATTATTATAATTTTTTTTTTAAAGAAACTAATAATTTTATTCAGTGAGGATGTATTAAATTGATCTATGATTTATATATATGTAACGTGTACTATACTGTTGCTCTTTTGTTGGTTCGACTGTTTCTATTGTTCTCCTCATTTGTAAGTGGCTTTGGACAAAAGCATCAGATAAATGATTAAATGTAAATCAAAAGTCACAGTACAGACATTTATAATGTTACAAAAATATTCATGTGTCACGTTCTATTCATTAAAGAATCATAAAAATTTTTTAAAATAATAAGTTTCCAGAAATATATGATTGTTTTCAACATTAATAATAATCATAAATGTTTCTTGAGCATCAAATCCTCATATTAGAATGATTTCTGAAGGATCATGTGACACTGAAGACTGGAGTAATGATGCTGAAAATTCAGCTTTGATCACAGGAATAAATTATATTTTAACACATATTCACATAGAAAACTGTTCTTTTAAATTCTAATAACATTTCACAATTTTACTGTATTTTTGATCAAATAAAACAGCCTTGCTGAGCAGAAGAGACTCATTCAAAACATAAAAAGAAACGTACTGACCCCAAACTTTTAAATTGTAAAGTTTAGATACAGTCAGTGTCGATATTGAAAGATATAATGTTACATTTGAGATTTAAATTTGCATTGTGTGATATACTGTAGATAAAGTACTATAAAGCACAAGTGTGATTAATTCAACCTAAATTAAGTCAGAACTGTGAGATATAAAGTTTGAATCTTTTTTTATTTCTACAGACTTCCATAGAAACACTGATCACAAAATGTACACATATTTTCTGAAACCTTTTTAGAAACCAATCATATTTTTGCATTTTTTTTTGTGTTCATTGCTGACACATACAGCTCTGGCCAAAAGTGAGGCCTATAGGAAAACTGACATGGTCACCCTTTAGTCAAATATTATAAAAAGCATATTGTAATTGTGCTTGGAGTCAATTTGTGATAACGCAATGACACGTCAAATTTTGCCGACATAATTTTTGGTTAAACGACGAAATATTAATGATATTAAATATTAAATATTAAAACTGATTATGTTGTATTAATTTTCCTGTGAGCTTTTTGTTTGTCAATGCATTTTCTTTTGCACAGTAAACATGTAGCTGTATTTTTCCCAAATGATTTTGTCAGATAAATACCTCAACCAAGTTCAGTGTTTTTCAAATATTTCAAAAATATTTCCCCCATATTTTGATGGTTTAATCGAACTTCCAGGGTCATGGCTGTAAGCGGCGCCCCGATCAACGTACCCTGAACGATGAGGTAGACGTGGGCCGTCCGAGGCTGGTTTCTGGCCTGGAAGCTGCATGTGTAGGGTCCCTCGTCTGCCACCATCACTCTCTCTATCTTAATGGAGAAGTCGCTGTTGTTGTTGTTCACCAGGGAGACGCGGGAGTCCAGGGACCACTTATCTGTGCCCGTGAATAAGATGTTGGAGCGGTTCAACCATGCCTTGTGAGTGACCTCCTCATCTATCTTGCATCTAAGAAAAGAGAGGAGATTGAAAGGACAGACAGAATTGACTCACTTGAAGTGAATAAAAACAAGGCTGTGAGGCAAATGACATTTATTGTGCGCACCATTTCTGGACTGTACGTCTCCGCCTCCTCAATGCCTTGTTTTAAATAAATATGGCGTCTACAGACTAAATTCCATAGCCAATTACTGTGATGTCATTGAATGAGCGCTAGCATGAAACTCTGCATGAAACTTTCTTTCGTAATCGTTACAACTCGCTCATAAGGTCCGGGTCATTAACTAGATCATTAAGCTGACTAATCAGACCAGTGGTGATTGCTTTAACACTGCACAGTGCCAGACAACACACGCCGTGACTCCGCCAGAACAGCAGAGCTTCGGGAAAAAAGTGGTGTGATGTTTATATATGCACAAATAATCGATACACATACATTAACCCTCTACTCTACTCTACTCTACTCTACTCTACTCTACTCTACTCTACTCTACTCTACTCTACTCTATTCGCTTTGCGAGCACATGAGATGGCAATGAAATGGTTAATATTGAAGGGAGGGTTTTGAATAAACCAACAGAAAGCTTTTCTTTGTCACACTGGCAGTGAAAAGTCTTTATCTGGCTCTGTTCTCCATGCGGAGGATGCATTTGAGCTCTGGAGATCTGCCCTCACTAAAGCTTTATTCCTTCATCCAGAATATGATTCACATTTGTTAGTGAGTAAACCCCATTTTAAAAGCATTTAGTCATATAAAGTGTTTGTCATGAGGAATATGTGTGTAGGCTTGAAGCAGCATTGTGTGGGAGTGGAACGGATACGGATTCAGCCACTATAGAGAATATAGCAGTTATGTGTTTTTATTTACATTTTAAAAAGGAAATTAATTATCCATTTATCCATGGTAATTATTTTTCCGGTATTTCTTTACTGAAAGTCCTCCCAGTTCCCAAATATAACTTTAAAAAGTAAATAACATATATATATTTTTTGTAATTCATGCAAGAGTGTTACATTTCATTCTACTTTTAAACAATTTAGTGCAAAAAGTAAAAAATATCACACAACACACTCTCCTAAATTAATATGTTTGTTGAAGAATATTGCAGTTATCATGTTTTATTTAGTTTATTTTTATTTTTAAATAATATATATATATATTTTTAAATGATCCATTATCCATATTAATTGTTTTTCAGTATTTACTTTACATTAAAAAAGTCCTCCCAATTCCCCAAAATAACTTTTCTTATGCATGAAAACTGAATCAAACATATTCAAGATATTAAATATCATTCTAGATACTTTTAAATAATTTAGTTTTTACAAAATGTGTAAAATATCACACAGCGCTCTCTCCTAAATTAATATGTATGTTGAAGAATATTGCAGTTATCATGTTTTTTTTTTAAATCTATTATTGTAACATTTGCATTTGTATATATTTTGAGAATATATTATTGTAACATTTGTATTTGTATATATTTTGAAACGATCCATTTATCCATAGTAATAATTTTTTTCAGTATTACTTTACATGTTTTTTTAAAGTTCTCCTCATTCAAATATTGCATTTCTTATGCATGAAAATGTAATCAAACATTTTTAAACCATTTACAATAATAATAATAATGCAGGCAACAGATGGTTGAATATCATTTAGGTTTCAATAATTTATTGAAAAAGTGTCAAATACATCATGCCTATCAAGTTTTTTATTTATATTTTTCTTTTTTTTAATTATCCATTTATCCATATTAATTATTATCAGCATTTACTTTACTTTTTTTTTTTTTTTTATACCTCTAAATTTAAATTTATATTAAAACTCAAAGTCCTCTCAATTCAAATATAGCTTAAAACTCAATCAAATTTTATTTCCCATAAAAATCTAAGTTTTCCCCCATAATGCAACAGAGGGTTAAATATCATTCTAGATCCCTTTCAAAAATGTTGTGAAAAATTGTAAAATATCACAGCACTCTTCCACAACTCACTCAGAGACTGAAAATATATCCGCTGAAGTCAGTAAATGCACGACCGGCTTCAATGGGGTCTATAAATACATTGATTTCAGTGGTGCAAAGATCAATGTTCATTGGTCAAAAAGCTCTAAACACGTCGTTCTGGGTCCCGTCTGGACACTGGGAACTATGAGGGCATCATCAGCACCATTTGCACCAAATCACCAGATTGTTTATTGGACATTAAAGCTTGCATTCAAGTATTTTAGTCCTGAGAAGTCCGAAAGCTTCTGTATGCAACAAACTGCAAAAACTGACAGTGATATGACTGACAGTTCTGAAATTACAAACACTGCCGCTCAGAGTCTGGAATAAAGTCTGTCAAAACACATTCAGTTCAGTGCTCATAATCTTATCCTTTGCCTGCTGGCATTTGTAAATAACACAAAAAATGCAATTCTGAGCTTGGTCAATTATTTGGATGAAATATCACCAGTGTTCTAGAAGCAGATGTGGGGAGCAACGCTGAAGACGCCATAATAAAAAAAAAAAAAATCCATTAATAACTGACACCACCCCTCTTGAAGAGCATCCATTAATAACTGACACCACCACTCTTGAAGAGCACCACACACTGTAATGCCATTGGTCCAGCCACGTGCAGTAACCACAGTTCACCTCTAGATGTCACTGCTTTGCTCTGCTCTTTAAATCGAAAAATCGTGACACATTTAAGGCTTAAATATCACTCACATTCATGTCAGCTTTAACTTTCTTTCAGCGTATCAAACTGTGATATCACATCAATTCCCATTCCCAGTATAGTTGTGTGGAATAATAATATAGTGCTTTTGAGAATATGAACCCCTGACAGCAGGTTCAGGAGTTCATTTGCTGGCTGATAGACTGAAACCAAGTCATTTATGCCTGGAAACTGACTAACAACAAAACTAGAGAGAGTGAAATTAAAGTGTTAAAAAATGCACCCCTTCAGGCAGGTGTGATAAAACCTGAGCTGGGCAATATGAACATACTGTATATGTATGTAAGTGTGTAAGAGGAAAGAGGAGGTAAAGAGAGAGAGAGTGTAAGAGGAGGTAAAGAGAGAGAGAGAGAGAGAGAGAGAGAGAGAGAGAGAGAGAGAGAGAGAAGAAGGGAAGAACACGCGTCTGAANNNNAGAGAGAGAGAGAGAGAGAGAGAGAGAGAGAGAGAGAGAGAGAGAGGAGAGAGGGGAAGGAGGAGGTCGAGAGAGAGCCCCAAGAACGGGACCCAGAGAAGAAGAGAGCAAGAGCACCAAAGAGACAGAGCATCAGTTACAATCGTGTTTTATCCTTTCCTGACATGTGACTTTAACCCAACTGTGAGACGTTTAAACTGACCAATCAGGTAATTCGAAATTCCCCCACCGTACTAAAGGTGTGACAATTCATCAACCCCCGAAGTACACATATCTCGACCCGCAGGCCTAGATCACATCTGTGTCTTTGGGAACTCCAAATGGTCCTTATGGTAGAAATAGGTGGGAAAAAAAGGAAAACAAATGTCTTTGTTCGTTTCAAATATCTTGGATTATTTTCAATCCTACAATGGTTTCCTATGGGAAAACGCTAAAAGAGAAACTGTGTGTAGCATTTATATGATGGGTTCTTCTGCTTGCCTGTATGCATCATTAATAAGGTGTTTATTGGATTTGGTCTTTTTACATCACTGTCTTACTACAGTAGTGCAAACCTGGTCAAAATGACTGGCGGTCAATGGAGGAAAGCCTTGTTCTGCCCTTCAGGTGTGTGTTCACATGCATGTGATAAGCGATTGATTTAAAGGAATAGTTCACTTAAAAAAAATAAAATTCTGTCATCATTCACTCACCCTCAAGTTCTTTCAAACCTTTATGAGTTTCTGTCTTCTGCTGGACACAAAGGAAGATATTTTGAAGAATGTGGTTAACCAGACATTTGATGGACCTAAATTACTTCAAAACATCTTCCTTTGTGTTCAACAGAAGAAAGAAACTCATAGGCCTACAGGTTTGGAACAACATGAGGGCAGAATTTTAATTTTTGGGTGAAATATTCCTTTAACAACATTTGCGATTTGATAATCACATCAGTTTTGATTTTACTTCGGTTAATCATGCAGCCCTAGACACTGTTTTAAAACCATTTAACACACAAGGATGCAGGCGTGTTGTGAAGTCACCTCAAAATGACGCTTTCTCCCTCCAGCACGGTGATGTTGTCGGGCAGTGTCCGAACTCGGCCGCCTGAGCACCGGTGGGTCCTGCCAAAGAAACCAGAGGAGAGACAGTGAGCAAACAGCAGTTATTCAACAGCAGAAGGTCCACTCGATCCCGAGTCCCCGGCGGCATGGCGGGTACTGAGTACCTCATTGATCCTGATCAGGCAGGATTTGTTTTTGTGGTTTTGCTTAGTTATTTGTGAGGAGAGAATAATAAGAGCGCAAAACGACAGCATGGAGCCGTCGGCGCTGACCGTCAGCGGGCTTGAATAATGATTGGGTTGTGGCCCGTGTGCTCTCGTCGAACAGACCTGATAATGAGCCCGGGGAAGAGGATCCGCACACACGCGGCGGAGCGTGAAATGAAGGGACCGCCGCTGCAATGGGAACATACACACACTCACACACACACACTCGCTGTCACTTGTGTACAAACACATACACGTGCGTTTTCATATTCACAAATAAGACTACACACAGAAATCATACTGTGATGCGAACCGAGCAGGACATCAGAGGAAATGTGAATTTGCTCGGGCTGTTTGCAGGTGGCACCAAATCCTTTTTAGTTTTCAAATGACATTCCTGTTCTTATCTATTCAGGTTTGGCAAAATACGCTTCAATTTCCTCGGCAAATAGAGAGTAGTGTGCTACTATTCCTGCCAAATGCTTCTATTTTTTATATTTTCAGTTTTCATTCAAATTAAATGTTTAAGTCATTTTGTTGTGCTTTGTCATATTTCTCTTCAGCGTTAGTTTTAGTAATTTTAGAACTTCAACTTATTTTATTTCAGTTAGTTGCCAAGGCAGAATTTCTAACTTAAAGGTGCTCTAAGCGATGTCACGCGTTTTTTAGGCCAAAATATTTTTTTTCACACACAGCAAACATCTCCTCACTATCCTCTAGCTGCCTGTCCCCTGAACACACTGTAAAAAAAACGCGGTCTCTGTAGACACCACAGGCTCCACAAACGCCAACAAAAACAAACTGGGCACACCCCCACCACGAAACATAATAAACAGTGTTCAGCCAATAACCGACAAGAAGGCTTTGGGGGTGGGGTTTGGGGGGTTAGTGCACGTATGAGGAGGAGGGAGGGTCTAGCTAGCCTCCATTTTGTTTGACAATACTTTGAACGTCAACAGAAGTGACGTCACCCAACATCACTTAGAGCACCTTTAAGTTTTTTATCTAACATATAACGAGTTTGTTTGCCCATACAATCTTTAAGATAACAGGTTAAACTTATTTGGCTTGCTGTCCACTGAGGGGCTCGATGAAGCATCTTCAACTCGAGCTCTGATATACCCCGCACTGTGGCTAAATGTAGGATATGATGACGAAGGGCCAGGTACGTAAGATGAAGGTGGAGCTGGGGAGGTGGAGGGATGCTGGAACAGCGGATGCTACAGAGAGGTAAGCGGCTGCTTATATACTCTGGCTGTTGATTGAGAGATTAGATGTGCTCGCTCCTCCCTAACTTGTGTTTAGGAACTTCGTATATTCTTTCAGCTTTATTTAAATTATCGATTTTTTAAAGAAAATAGCAACACTTATGCATGGAAGCTTTCAGCCACTGAATAAAAAGAAAAGCAATTGCGACTTTTTATCTCACAATTCTGACCTTTTTTTCAGAACTGTGAGATATAATCTCGAAAGTCTGAGAAAAAAAGTCTGAATTGTGAGACATATACTCTAAACTTGCAATTGCAAGTTATAAAGTCAGAATTGCAAGTTATAAAGTCAAAATTGTGAGATATAAACGAACAATTGCGAGAAAAAAATCATAATTGCGAGATAAAAAGTCAGAATTATATTTTTTTATTGTTTTATGCTGTGGCGGAAACAAGCTTCCATACTTATGTGACGATCATAAGCAAACTTAATAAATTTCAGGTGATTTATCTTGGTATGTGTCAGCTACAGGATTTCATATCTCACAATTGTGACTCTTTCTCATAGCTGTAACTTTATGGGCCCTATTTTAACGATCTGAAACGCAAGTGTCAAGCGCAAAGCGCAAGTAACTTTGTGGGCGGGTCTCGGCGCGTTGCTATTTTCCCGGCAATGAAAACTGCTGCTTCTGTGTAGATGAGAGAATCAAAGTGCGCGTTGTGCACATGCTACATTGATTATGGCCAAGCATGCGCCCTTAAAATTGCATATGAATAACATGCGCAACGCGCCACTGACTTTAAACTTTTTTTTCCTGGTTAGTGGCGCAATTGTTTTCTAAACGTGCACCATAGCAAGAAGGAACGTTAGCGCCGTAACACGCCTCCTCTTTGCGCTGAACCGCCCCCGGGAGCGCAAGTGTATTTCCTAACATACCGACGTGCTTCTGTGGAGGGAAAAGTCCGCTTTGCGCGGGTGCAAAATAGGAATGATACATGCGTCAGTGTACAAAGTCACTTGCGCTGGGTGCAAGATAGGGCCCTATATCTCACAACTGACACTTTATTTCTCACAATTACCAATTAATATCTCACAGGGTGTCTTTATATCTCACAACTGCGAGTTTTTTATGGTAAGTGAGAAATTATCTATCATAAGTGTTTGCATTTGTATGCATTTGGTAGACAATGGGAACATACATACACTCATGCACAAACACACACACGAGTGTTTTCATATGCACAAATAAGACTACACACAGAAATCATACTGTGATGTGAACCGAGCAGGACATCAGAGGAAATGTGAATTTGCTCGGGCTGTTTGCAGGTGGCAAAACAACGTCAAATTCCTTTTTAGTTTTCAAACGCCATTCTTGTTCTTATCTATTCAGTGTGCAAAATACGTTCCAATTTCCTCTGCAAATAGAGATTAGCGTGCTATCGGGAAGAGGCCTCTCTCTCCCGGCGTGGCTCCATCGAATATGGCTCCAGCGTCTTCCAGCTCTGCTCATAATCCTCATCATAACAGCCACTGTCCTTCATATCTGCCGGACAATATTTGGTCATCCTGCCTTCGAGGTTTAATATACGAGACAAGTGCAGTCAAGAGTTAAGAAGCACCCGGAAGGTCTTGGTGTTTAACGTGCATGCGAAGCCAGTGAACCGACAGCTTGCCAAGTGTGATTGGAGAGAGTAAGAGAGGAAGACAAAAGGAGTGGTGGATTTTAAGCAGAGCGGCATGTGATGGCCAAACGCTGGGCTTTTTTAATTTGAGAGGGAGCCACGGCGGAGGCGTCCCAAATTGCTCAGAGTAATGAAAAGAAGCGTGGCTGCATTGTCATGCACGTCATGGTATCGTACACAAATTGCATAAAGCTGCTTTGCATTATCCGCTGAAGTGACCAGCAATGACATTGCTAAATTAAGTTTTCTCGACTTGCGGCGCACAAGGGCACAGACTGATTTAAATCAGAGTAATTGCTTAATCATCTTTCATTATTTTCATTATTAATCATTCTTTTTAAAGAAAGCGCATCTGTGCATGTGTGTATGCATATATGAGAATGATTTCTGCATTCACAAAATGCTTTAATACCCACTTAGAGTTAGAGTTAAAAATGGTGGTTAATACTTGCATTTTATACATCACATTAGAAATGGAGGGTTAAGTTAAGTGTATTGCATGAGTTATGTATTGCACTATGTCTATGCATATAGACATCTATGCATGTACTATACTGAGAACAATATTAGTATGCTATTTCAAACAGCCTAGGAGTGGCACTTAAAAAAAATAAAATTAATCAATTATCAATTTCTTTCAAAAAACTGAACTGAAAAAATGTAAATGTACATGCTTTTCAAACTGACACAGACAGTTATAAACACTTTTTTTTTACAATTATTAATATATAAAGATAAAGTTAATTGCAACAATGAAACAATTTTAAATGCACATTTTAAATTGTTTTCTAAATCCTCCTTTGCCAAACGAGTAAAAAATAAAATACCAGCAAAGACGAATGCTGATGGAGATTTTGGGCTCAAGACACACTTTGCATTACATTAATGTAAACAAGATTAATCAAAGATAATATCTCTGGCTGCTTATAAATAAAAAATAAATAAAAAAGATTCTATACACTAATGTACACTGCTATTTCCTACAGTGCAACGCACCCAACGTGAGCTTCCATTTCCAGAGTGATGAATAAGTCAGCAGCATTTTTAAAGGGGTCGTTAAGATGCTTTTTTCCATGTTCATCATTCTTTAGTGTGTAATGTTGCTGTTTGAGCAAGAAAAACCTCTGCAAAGCTCCAGTTCTTCTCTATATCAGTGTTTCTGAACTCCCTGAAACGCCTCCATTGTAGTCTTGAGTTTCTTCCGGGAACAAACAAGTCACAATATTCCTCATTTAAATAATGCATACGCAGAATAAAGGGGCGGGGCCTGGTTGAGTTAGTTAGTAGTTACCCCTTTTCCACCAAAAAAGAACTGGTTCGGAACTGGTGCTGGTTCAAAGTTGGTTCAACTTGCGAACCTTATCAGAACCTGTTTGTTTTTCCACTGACTAGAGAGCCCAGCGAACGGCGTCACTGTGTACGTTGCCGTTGGGTACGTCTTAAGGGGGTGTACACCACCTGCAAATCCAATAACATCAGCAATTTTCTGATTTCTGTAAATGAATATAAAACTTGCAGCACAGGGTGAAGTCAGTATACATTAACTACGATATGAGACACATGCAAATTTAATATAAAACTATGTAACGTCGGTTAAATGGCGCTCTATTGCGCGGCAGGATTTTGAACACGGTCCTGAGCCGTTGCTGGGCGCCGCGGACAGACGCCGAAAGGCACCGCCGGTGTGTGTACATTCTAGAGAATAATGCGTTCGAATTTAAAAGACGCGGCGCGGGGCTGAGCTGAGCTGCGCGTCCGGTGTGCGACCCCCTTTAAGCTTTCCTAGAAACACTTGCGCCAAATTCAACATAACAATTACAATGGCGGAATACATCGTCTTTCTGCAAATGTTTCTCCTTGCTTTGCGATCCTATATTGGGGTCAGAAGAAGACGTTTAGAACACATTTGTGCTGTTCGGACGGAGGTTACGTTCGAGAAGAAGTTCGACAATAACCCCGCCTCCAGCATGACGTGGTTAAAGAACGGTTCTAGTCCAGCAAAGAGTTGGTGCCGCTTTCGAACCAATTTTCCTGGCCGAGAACCGGTTCTTTGTCTGTCGAAACACAAAGAACTGGTTCGCGAGTAGGCACCGGCTCCGAACCGGCACCAGCACTGCCTTGGTGGAAAAGGGGTATCTGTGTTGAAACTGGCGGTTATGGTAAGGGGCGGGACATTTCACAAAAACTCCTGCCAATCACAACACACTGCTCCAGCCGTCCAATCAGAGCACAGTGTGCTTCTCAGAAGGAGGGGCTTCATAGAGACAGGAACTAGAGGTGTGTTTCCCGAAAACACTGTTAGCCACTATGGTCGTAAGTTTCGTCGTTATCAGCATAGTTCAGCGAATCAGTGATTCCCGAAACCATCGACAGCTCTCGATCTGTTGCATAGTTTCTTGTATGCATGGCATGTGGACTTAATAAATCCTTATCTTGAGCAAAATAAGGAAGCTTTTTTTTATTTCTAAGATGACAGGACAACTAAAATTAGGCATTTAACTCAATGAGGTCATGTGGCAACAATGTAGCACACTACGTTTTCCACTGTATATTTTTTTAGAAACAGCAGGCAATGCACATACGCTGTGCAGTATGATGTTATCAGCATGCAAGTATTGCATTGTGAACATCCCTGAAATTCTCTGGCTTTAAAGCAAATGTAGTTGCTATGCACTTCAGGGCAGTCAGGATGCAGGATGCATTTTCCTCCTACTCCTGAAAAGCCAAGGTTCCTTCTACTCTTGCGCTTTGTTCTTGATGTATGAAACAACCTTGTAGACATCCTGACAAATAACAGCACAGTTCAATGAATCAAGCATTAAAGAGCCAGTTTTCCTTGATCCTTTGACATATAAAAGGTTAATGTACAATACAAATATTTTTTAAGTTCCATATCTCAAAAATTCCTTGTTTGTCAAAAAACAGCTTTTATTGAAACCAAGCTCAGAAAACAACTCGTTTCGGATTTTGCCACATTATTGCATCATAGTGCGATGAAAGTCGGCCTCTAAAGGTGAAGGTCGACACCTGATGCATGTCATGTAGCAGTAAATATGAGACAGAAGCAAACAGGATTCCTCCAGCAACAAAACCACAGAGACATGGTCAGAGAGAAGGCAGTGCCAACTATATTTGATCCAACAGTAATGTCACAACACACAAGTGTGAGTAACAGTGTTTTTTTAGTTTTTATTTACCATGTGTCACTATTGCTTTGTCTGTTACTGTACATTTTAATATGCAAAACTGTTACCCAATCATAGCAGTGGGCGTTTTCTTTCAAGTCTTGAATGCGTCAAGACCCACACCTATCAAAACCTATGTGTGTTTTAGTTTTTGGTTTTCGATTTTTTTAATTTTTCTGTCAGAAAATGTTTCTGTCCGAGCCCGACCCGCGTCCGACAGAGCAGTAACCGAACCCGACCCGAGCCCAAAAGGCATTAAGATATTTACGTCCGAGCCCGACACAGTTAAAATCAAAAAAAATTCTCATACTAATGACACATGCACGTTTGTTTGTGTAGAAAGCCCGCTTTTATTAAGCAACTTTTTCATTTTTTACATTTTATTTTATTAAGACATTCGGAAATGTCAACAGATGAGCACATACGGGGCAACAAGCGCACGTTAACACAGGCGCGCACCAGAGTCCCAATCATATAGCCAATTGAAATTAAATTAAGATCCCACTAAACATTGGACGTCGGATAGATGTGCAGATCATGTCTATATTGGGTCGTGGGTCCATGACCAATTCCAAATCAAAAACTCCATTTGATTGTCTCAGCATCAGGTGATAACTGGAGACACATACAAAGGTGTGATGCTGTAGCTCAAACAGCAGAGCTAGGTGGTGCTTGCAACGCCAAGATCATGGGTTCGATTCCCAGGGAAAGCAAGAACTGATAGGAATGTAAATGTGTAATGCAATGTAAGTCACTTTGAAAAAAAGCTTCTGCCAAATGCATAAATGTAAATACATGGTACAGAAAACATGTCCTGTATCCTTTTGAAACTACAGTTATAGAAGTTGTATAAAAACGACGTCTAAATTTGATGTTGAAAAGACGTCCACAAACGACCACATTTGGACTATAATAACCCTTACACGGAGGTCCCAGGGACTTCAACATTAGACGTGCGATAGACATCGAAAAAAGACGTCGCCTGGCGTTACAAAACAACCCCTACAGTGGACCGAAACTGGACGTCCAAAAATTACATAGAAAAGACGTCACTCTGACATCACATTGCGCAGTGGGATAGGCCTACCAAAAATGGCCCAAGCTATCAGAACAAAATCCCCAAAATTCACACAAGAGGTTCAGTGAAACTTAGGTCTCTTAATGAAATTCAAATCAACACGAGTGTCCCCAGCGAAGTAACATTAACGTAACACAAATGCAGCTTATTGAAATGAAAATCACTCTTACCATTTTCCTCGAAAACTGTAAAGGCTACTAAACTGCAACATGGGATCTATTTACATAATCCATCCATCAAAGTTTAGGCTAGTTGAGCCCGACCCGAACCCCAACCTCATTTCTAAATATCTGTCCGAACCCGGCCCGGCCCGTCGGGTACCGTCGGGCTCGGGTCGGGTCTCCATCCTCTAGTGAGTTTCACAGAAAGGGTCAAAAAAGGATATAAAATAACCTATTACTTATAAATCAGGATGTTTTTATACGTCAAAATTTTGATAACATTATAAGTGGACCTCAGACATAATTTTAAAATTAAGTATTATTTGCAGTTCATGCTGCTTTAAACTTAAAGCATTAAGGGCAATTCAGTTTAAAAATCACCTCATTTTACTCATTTCCATTTCTTGTAATACTTTGCATCAAGCGGATGATGCATGCACAAGGAAAGTCCCAGTGCATTATGGGAATGGGTATAGAAACAGAGGGGGTTATTCCCAATTCCCTTTTCAATTCTTATCTTCACAGCTCAATTGGCACCTCAGATTTTAATACCTGGCCGGTTCTGCTCCCCAGCTCGGTGTGTTATATCTCTAGCTGGGTCAACACTCCCATGCCGTATGCACAAATACGCTTGATTATGAAGTGCTCCATTCTATTTTCGCTCTGTTGTGAAAACCACATCGGCCTTTTCCCAGGGTGTTCCCAGCTGAAATTAAATGATGCACCGGGTTTGCTTACTAAAGTAAAATAAAATTTGGGGGCAGTGAGAAATGCACCTGATAATAAAACAAAACAGACAGGGCATGCAAATAATACATTATTTTTTTATTTTTTTATTTATGATGTTAAAATCTCATTAGTTTAATATCTGGTCTGAGATCTACGATTGTCAAAGACATATCGGTGAAGAACTATTCCCCTAAGAAATCTGTGCAAACGTACAGTACTGAGTGAATATACATGCCATGTAGGGATGACCCGACCTGATCTAGATTTTTAAAGTACTTGAAGTGTGCACCAAGCTCTAGGAACATACAAGTATTGGATTGGGACTCAGTATAGGCAGACACTCCATATTCAATGACTCGTATCGGATTGGGGGCACAAAAAACTTGATCAAGACATCCCTAATGCCGTGATTTTCCGGTACCTCAACCAGTAGAGCGTTAGCACATGCAACACCAAGGTCATGGGTTCGATTCCCAGGGAAAGCAAGAACTGATAAAAACATAAATGTGTACCTTTTGGTATGACCCTGATGTTCTTATTTTGTTTTAATAATTTTATATTAATTGTTTTGTATGTTCTGAGTCTTCTGTGCAGCACTTTGGAAACTTTGTGTTTGTAAAATGTGCTAAGAAATAAAGCTGATTCATTGATTGATACCTTGAAATGAAATGTAAGTCGCTTTGGATAAAAGCGTCTGCTAAATGTAAATATAAATGTGCAATACAATGTAAAAATGTCTAGATAACCATAATGTATTGCTCATAACACTGCAAAATGACTGCAGGAACAATCATGGATGTGCTATAGGATCCACAACATCACAGTTTCACCATCTCAAATCTGTCACAACTCAATCTAGATCCCTACGGACCAAAGACAGCATGTGAAAACAGCTGTGATAGAGTCAGAACAAAGTAAAAGTGCCTCAGAGAGTGGCAGTCTCTCTGACAAAAAAACACATGAATCAAAGTTGCTCCTTGATGCAGTTTCTGATGGCGTTAGAAGTGGCCCATACAGGACAACATTTCTACATTGATTCTGTGTAAATGTACATAATAGTTATAATATAAAAGTGTTAATGTTTAAAAATATAGTTACATTTAACAATAATAAACTATTTTTTAATGCAACTTTTAAATTGCATTTTAAAAAGGCGTTTGCATTTGCCAAATGTTTTTCTGTATCAATTAGCCAATCAGTGAAAGAATATATAGCATTGGACAGTTCATCATCTGGGCTCCAGACTGCGACCAGTTGGTTGCATTTTGCTGCATTTTTTCCTGCCGTTGCGACTAATTTTGTTAGATGTCGCACTGGTGCTGTACTGTACTGTAACCATGGGATTGTGGCAGAAACGGTCAAATGTTTTTACACTATTCATTTCAGGGTTCGTATAACATTCTGAGAGCGAAATTCAAGAATCACGTTCAACTCACTTCACACTTTTTCCAGCACTTCAAAGCTCTGAATTCTAACAGATTTTTTATGTGATGACCAAAAACATTGTTTGTTCATCCTTCAAAGATTGTCCCCATTTGTAAAACTAAACCACTTGGTGGCAAACAAACACTTTTATTTAAAAATAAATAAGTATACTATCGCTATAACCAGTATCCAGGAGGGCCGCAGAGACCTTTCACCTTACACAATATATTACATGTTATGTCTCTTAGAAATGAGTTTGAATTGAGTTTGGATGCAGATGTAAATTTATGTTCATTAACAAGAACAGAAAACATCTGTCAAAATTGTAACATCTCATTATTATAGGGTCACATTTGGTCTTTGGATCATGTTAACCACAGGTAAAACCATGCATTGCACCTCACCACGATGTAAAAAAATAGTAACTCTATTGTTTCTATGGTATTTGTTATGGAAAAAAAGTAGCCTAAAGACATTCAGTATAATAAAAATGCACAAAAACTGCTATAGCATAATAACAAAAATACTGTATTTATATTCCATTAATGTTTACATTAATATTATAATCAAATTTGATATTAATATCCCACATTTCTGCCACAATCCCATGGTTACAGTTAGCGTTACTACAGTAAATCCATGGTAAATGTTGGTGATTTGTGGATTGAAAAGCCTTCTAACTGTCTCGTTGTCGCTCTGTGTTTCTAGTGTTTTCAGAATCAGTGTTGTTGAGAATATCAGCGCTGTTTCGTCAGGCTTTAAACTAGTTTAAAATTCATGAGGCATTTGATTTGTGGTTTGTATGGGAGAACTCTACACCGAACTCCAACGCTTTCCACCCATTTTTTTTTTTTTTCTATGACTTTGAAACAAAATGCAAAGTATTTATTGACAAGATAATGCATGCATATTGCATAGTGATAGCAAAGTGATCTGATAAAGCAATTTTTTTACTATACAAAATAAGAATTTCTGAACAATTTAAACTGAATTTGAAACCCAAAACAAGATAAAACTGTCAACACTATAACAACCGTGGAGCCACAGGAGCCGAAACAGCATGAAAAAGCAGTTTTCACTGTAGGGGCTCTTTTCTTCAGATCATTAACACCATGTTGCAGCTCTGGCATTCATTCAACAGCACTTACATTTCATCTCTTGGTCCAACAACACAAAGCTCTCTTTAGCTCTGTCCTTCAAAGTTAAACGTCTTCCTAAAGCGTCTCTCCCATGTCTAGAGACACCCTAGCATCCTTTAACTGTTCACTGGGCCTAAAACAGATGCATCATTTGCTGCGTTCGGCGCCTCGCCTTCGGGGCTTGATTCCCTGAGACCTGTGGGACATTAATTCAACATGATTTGTATCCCCTTGACTTTTACATGCTCTCGTTTGTAATTGCACTTGCTTCTGGCGCAAAGTTATTAACAAAAGCGAGCTGGAGTTCGACGGCGGAGAGCCTCGATGCCTTTGTACTGCACATCTATTGCTCGCTGCCCTTGATGATCAAATAAACACTGAAACTTTTGAAAGCCAAACCATCACGGATGCTGAAGATCCGGAGGAAATAATACATGTGTGACAATAACCTGCGAAAACAGTCTCGGGAGGAAAGGTATTTCTCCACTGATTGCCAGTTATAATGTTACACAAGGTTGGGATCGGTGATTTAACATTAATAATAGCGATATGTTTTTGTTTTGTTTTTTTGTTTAAAAAAGTAACTCATTTGCCAGCCTGTTTATCCATTAGCCAGTGAAATATTTTTCAAATAAATATGTATAGTTATATACATGCAAGTTTTAAATTGCATTTAAAAATAAATGCATTTACAAATGAAAAGTGCTTTCTCTCATTTTATTATAACATTTTTTTTATCGGTTTCAATATTTTGTGAATTTCTGCAGCCACTTGATTGTAATACCACAGCTGACCACTAGTCAATGAGATGGCATGGGAGAGTCATGCAGCCAAAGACCACAACAAAACATTGTGGAAGGAGAGGCAGTGGATGAAGAAGAGAAGAGGGAGACACACAGCAACCAATTAAATATTTACAGAGGCACTTCCTTCTGACACCTTGATGATGAAAAGAGGCAGCCCAAGAATTATCAGATGGCTGGAGCCCGAGGCTGGAGAGGATTAAACATTAAATGGCAGATAGATCCTGTTTTTCCACGTCTGATCCCATTAACTCCGTCCGGGCTGCGTGAAGCCCTCATACGAACACGTCGAGTTCAGATCGCCGCTTCCCACCTGCCCTTTAGCCACCTGTCACATCAACACCAGCGCGACGGCACTGACTTCAACCACCTGCTCTCCGTTTACTCAAGCTTGAGATGAGTCACTCTGTATTTCACATGAGAAAAGAGGAAGATTGAACTTCCTTACTGAAAAGACCAGCAGGCCTGGTTACTTCCAATGGCAACTAGACTGCTTAAAGCAACACTAAAGACCGTTTCCTCTTCGGTCCCCCTACAGGTTGGAAGCGGAATTGTCAAGTACCGCTGTCGTAAATAATTTAGCCTACCGTCGCACGCACGTTCACTGTTTATCCAGCACCGGCTTTGGAAATAACGATGTCCACAGACAAGGTAGAGTATGTTGCATGATTTTATGAAAGTATGATGAATTGCGACATCAGAAACGAAGAAAAACAAAATAATGACATTGCTTTTTAGATTGTGTGAAACAGTAAATTTGAAACGGTCTAGCAATAGCAAGATAGGTTTACACAAGGATGAAAAATAAAAACTTGTTGCCTAACAGTTTAGTATGTAATAGCCATTTGCATTGTCTGTAAAAATCTTGAGCATTTTATTGGAAAAAAGTTGCAGATACAGGTAACACTGTTTTAGTCCAATGTTCACTCTAGTTCGAGCTCTTTCCCTATCATGCTCCCGCTTTCTTTTCTTCGCTTCCTCCGACATCATACCCTTCCTTTTATTTGCAGACTCCGTCATGATGACAATTCAAAAGCTACCTGGCTGCTAGGCATCTTCCATTTCTATACCTGCCGAGTACGCTCCACCCAGAGCCTTGCTCCACCTATCGACCATTGTAACGCTTGCCGTAAAGCAAGTCAAATTTGTAGTTTCTTATGTCTCATTTGAACTACAGATCCGCGACCCGATCTGGCAAACTTGCATTGTGCGTTTATAGCGGATAGAGGGCCGCAAAGCGAATGCAGAAGTGCCGTTCATCCTGTTACGACTTGATGAATCACTGAAATGATTTTGGAAACATTATGTTAAGGTACATAATACACACAGTTGTAATGCAGGTTTATTGGCAAAAATTGACAGACTTTCGCTGTTTGCAATGAACAAATCAAACAAAAGTAGTTGAAATAGCTCAACACAAGAAATGTTTCAAGTGGTTTCCCCAAATTCAACTTAAAATGCAATTTTTAATGCTTCTGCTGATTCAAAAAATATTGAACCTCCTGAATATAATCCCTCAAAACAGCACAAATCTGCAAAACAGATGCAACTAATCAAGGGCTTCATTAGTTGCAACAGGTGTGCTTGAGCTAGAACACATGAACTATCTAAACTGGCTAGGTTCACAAACGAGTGTCACATCTGATTCCATGTTAGAAATATGGCTAAGTCAAAAGGATGGTCCAAAAAGTTAAGAGAAGATATCATCGCCGTTCACAAACAAGGAACGGGATACAAAAAGATAGTGCAGGCATTAAATGTAATACATATTATATACACTACTGTTCAAAAGTTTGGGGTCGGATAGATTTTTAGGCCCGGTTTCACAGACAGGGCTTAGACTAAGCTATTAGGTCGTAGTTCAATTAGGCCATTTTTTGCAGTTTTTATAAACGTGCCCTCGGAAAATAATGCCACTGACATGTTTAGAGATATGTCAGTGCAAGTTGCTTTCAGTTAAAACAGCTCAAACATGCAGTTTAGTGTAGGACTAGCTTAAGCCTTCTCTGTGAAACCGGGGGTTAATGTATTTGAATGCCTCACCAAGGCTGCAGTTATTTGATAAAAAATACAGTAAAAATAGGAATATTGTGAAATATTATTACAATAAAAAAAATATATATATATTTTTTAACATGTAATTTATTCCTGTGATCAAAGCTGAATTTTCAGCATCATTACTCCAGTCTTCAGTGTCACATGATCCTTCAGAAATCATTCTAATATGAGGATTTGATGCTCAAGAAACATTTTAGTTCATTATCAATGTTGTAAACAGTCGAGCTGCTTCATATATTTGTGTAAACTGTGATACAGATTTTTTTCCCCAAGATTCTTTGAGTTCAAAAGACCAGCATTTATTTTATTTGTAATAGAAAATCTTTTGTAAGTTATAAGAGACTTTCCTGTCACTTTTGATCAATTTAATGCATCCATGCTGAATAATAATAAATTACAAAAATTAATGAATAATCTAAAGGAACTTCAAGTATGAAAAGAGGTTGGAGTGTTTAAACGGATCATTAATTCCACTTAGTTCACATCGCGTATTGACTTAGCTGGTGTCATGAGATACAGATTTGGCTTCGTTTGCAAACAGATTAAAGGGTTTTGTACCTCATTTTACACACAGTTTTGTATTGATTAGACGTGCAGCCTACTAGGCTATATTGTGCATAAACCCCAACGCACAGTAAACACTGATCACACACCGGTGACTCATAAAACACTCATTAGACCACTGTTGTTACCTAACGTTCATGTCTTGGTCATGCACTCGTCTTCTGTTCACATAATGCTTGCATACTGCTCAATTCTCCGGTCATAATTCCCTCTCCACGTATCCATCAATATACAGCTCCACCACGAGGCAGAGAGACCGCATCAGCTCGATAAACTCCAGAGATCTTTACCATCGAACCTTGCATGTGTCAAAGCAGCTCACAGGTCCACGTCCCGCAAGACATGTCAGTTTTACCCCCTTTCTATCTTGGATAAAAGCCCAAACCCCAAAGCACTCTGAGATCAATACAGTAGTTAAACTGTTCTAGCCTTGCAGAAAACCTCACACACTCTCACCAGAGACCAGGCCCCTCGGTATACCGTGCAAACGCATCCCTGGTCATTTTGACGGATTGGTCGAAAACGGATCGAGTCTCTTTCAAACACAGTGTTTCGTGGGAAAGCGAACATGTCAAGTCGTGAAAAATGGAGCGGACCGAAATACGATTCTTTTATCCAACCCTTAGATAAAGCAAAGTGCTGAAAACGCATCTGCAAATTGAATTTTTGAGCAAATGCACATTCATACTCGTGCTGGCATTTAGATCTCATTTGCCTTTTTGTTTAATTTTTGTATGCTGCACAAGCGCTGTGGCGTATCACAATGGAACGAGCTTATTAATGACTCATGATCCCAATAATTGAATCCTTTGCTTGGTTTTTTTTTTTTTTTTCTACAACATTCGGAGGAAAAACTTGCTGTTTAAAAGTGTAGGAAATGCTTCAGAGAAGTGGAACCATTCAGAATGATAATGCAATCATTATTTTCATTTTATTTATTTTACCATGTTATGGTAAATAAGTTTTTAGGCAAGCATTATAAAATGTATGTTCCATTTAAAAAAGAAAATCAAAACACATTAAAGAGTCAAATGTATGGGGAATTTAGGTTTCAAAAGTGTATAATAAACAAATATTATTTGTGTGCATTGTTTAAAAAAGGCTAAATGCTGAAAATATAATAAATGCTCTTAAAAGGATTAAATCTATTGCTGTGCTGGTGCAAGAAGATAATCTAAATCTTAAAATATGCAGAAACAATTACAGGTAAATGTCAGATAAAACTTGACTAAAAGTGCAGGAAATGTTAATAAGCAGTGAAAACCATTCAGATTGAATGCATTTATTTTATTTTTTATTTATTGTTTTATGTTAGCAAATATTATAAGTAATTTCGTTTATCTCCTTTTCAATTCCTGATGCTTTTGTAGCACTGCATGAAATTTATGCTTTTCTTTGTATTTAATAATTCTAATGCAGCCACAGTGAATGATGGAGAATGCCTCATAAACCAGCTAATTAATGTTATTTACTTGTAGAATTTGATAAGCATTATCACTATTCTTCATCATCTTTAAAAAAAAACAACAGTACAAAACAAATTATTTTGCAATAAAGTGCACAATATGGAGGACAATAAGAATTTAAAATAGCATTTAAAATGCTAAAATATTATAAACGCTCAATAAATGCTCTTACAAGGTTAAATCATTATTGTCCTTTTAGAACAAAATGATAATCTTAAAATATGCAGAAACAATTACGGGTATATTTGGTAAATATTATCAAACTTTCACAGTAAGTTTTAGGAACGTGTTAATAAATTCCATTATGATTTCATCTTGACCTTAAAGTCATCACAGGCAACAGTTCGTACCTCTTGTTCATTACATCATCACTTCCTATCTCAACGCAATAGGCCGAATATACATTGTAGGCGTCCCAGTGGGTCTTCTGCTACCATCTTCTCTTTGACTTGATAAATGAAAGTTTCTTTCAGAATTATCTACCTGACACTGATGCAGCGCGCGTCACGCTCATTCTGAATGCGTGTGTGTGCAATGCCGTGTCACGGGGAGTGAATGTGGGTGGAAGCGTCAGCTCCGGGCATCTGGCACGGCCAACGTGCGGCTGAGAAGCGCTCCTAAAGGAGGAGAGACAGGGGAACGCGAGAGGGCCGGAGGGCGAGGGGGGGAGGAGGTTTTCAGGGCTGCTACCCAGGAGTCTGCTCTGTCAGTATAATTCAGCACTGGCACTAAGAACAAAACCCTGTTACCTCAGGGAGAAGAAACCAACCAACACCTGCTTAGGAGAGAGAGAGAGAGAGAGAGAGAGAGCGGGAGAGCACACGTGTGAGCTCGAGTCACTCTAGTA
>FLSR01004871.1:20456757-20467332 GCA_900092035.1 Leuciscus waleckii
AGAGAGAGAGAGAGAGAGAGAGAGAGAGAGAGAGAGAGAGAGAGAGAGAGAGAGAGCTCCAGGGTTGAAGGGAGGGGCGAGTACGAGAAGCGTGCAGCAGCGGGACGCTGTCAGGCTGCGGTAAGAGACGGCGAGAAAAGAAGATGCAAGAGAATTAAAAAAACAAAGAGTGTTCAGAATAGCATACTATACTGCACATACTATACTGCACATACTATACTGCACATACTATACTGCACATACTATACTGCACATACTATACTGCACTAACACTTCAGAGCATGCTGTGTGCAATGATGCATCCCAAAATGCAATGCTCTTCACTTGACCTTCCATTCCTAGGAACCGGAAGTGACATGAATCATACAATTCTTACGATTTCTGCATACTGTGCATATACCAAGCACATTTTCTGTATGCATGAAATGATGTGCGACAAAAAATCAGTGCTCATTCTGCATCCCACAAGGCAATGCTCTTCACTTGACCTTCCATTTTTAAATATGCTGAAAGAACCGGAAGTGACATCAGACATGATTTTCAAGCGCAGGACAGATACTAGCATATTACTCTTATTCTGCAGTACATATGCATACTAAGCACATTTTCAGTATGCATAAAGTACCAGGATGTGCAGTTTTTGTCAAAATATGCAGTTAACAAAAAAGAGCTCAATGCTTGCAAAACCGTATCCCACAATACAATGCACTGGAGTTGACCTTTCATGCCAAATATGACGAATAAACCAGAAGTGATATCCGACATGATTTTCATTTGCAGTACAGCAGACTATCACACTACTCTTCTGCAGTACAAAGGATGCATACAGTGCATACTAAGCACATTTCAGTATGCATACAGTACCAGGATGTGCCGTTTCAGAAGAGCCCAATGTGTGCAATACTTTATTCCACAATGCAATGAGCTGGAATAGACCTTTCATTTCCAATATATGGGGAATATGAACCAAAATGACTTAGAACTGTGATTTCCGAAATATTTTGCTTGACTTATTATTCACACTGCTAGGTTAAGATATTTTTACACAAAGATGTATTAAAAATGCAAAAATGCAACAAAAAAAACCGGATTGTTCTGGATTGAATTAAACATGTCATATACTATAGTCATTTAAAACATTCAAAACATTTCGCTTTCACATATTGCATTAAAAAAAAAATATTGCAACTGATATTGACTAAGTAGAAAACCAGTATTTCATTCAAGTAGCATGCAGAATATAGTGTACTAGTATGCTACTCCAAACACGTGCTTAATTTACATTCCACAGGAGTAGCTTGTTTTTTCCACTACTGATCATACCATCCAGAGCAGAATAAAGCTCTTGAAGCTAATATTAATTTGAACCCTGAACGTTCAACATTGATCTTCAACATAATTCTCCCCATCAAACTTCAAACACAAGCGCTGCCACTCCAGAACCCTGTCTGAGCGCCGAGAGATTCCTGGCTGTCTTCACACGACGCACTTGTGTTGTAGTTGTTGTTGTTTGCGTCTGCCTTCTGCCGGTTTTGTTTTGCACGGATGAGACGAAACACTTGGCGTTGCGACGAGGCTCAGTTACACAAGCGTGCGCTTCCCTCGATGACTGCGTTTGCTGAGGCACTTTCTCAGATGAGCCCCACACACACATTCAGCCAAATGGCCCTCATAAAAGCGCCGTCGAGAGGCAACACCATAGCATATTTTGGGTTTTTGCTTTTGAGGCGAAGGCGCATTAAAGGGCAGCGATCGATGGAGGACCATTTAATCTGCTCTCAGAACCTGGCTTAGTGTGGCTGGGCATCTGGGAGATCACAATTCCTACCGCCTCCGTCTTTCGGACAAGAGACGTATCAATGTCTCGCAGCCGGGCCGCGGATTTGCGCGGGAATCTGAGAGTTTGCGCCCGCGGGTGATGATGTCATTGAGTGGCGGGACTGTTCATGAAACACATCAACTACTACAATTTGCAAATGCCCAGTTTCAAAGAACAGATAATGGATTGTGTATAATTGTGTGCATGACATTGACATCACTGGGGATTTTTGTACCACATTATAAAACAGCTCACGGCACGGACCATCTAATAAACAAGAAGCTTGTCCAATTGTCAAGCATGGAGTTTTATTGGATAATGCAGTTTACATATGTTATTTTTAATGTTTTGCTGAGATGTCGTCGCGGTTGTTATCAATGGAGAAAGCCTCTCTGGAAGTTCACGTATAGCTCTCTGACAAAGGCTCCATGGCTTATTATCCATTCAAGTTAATCATAAAATAAAATGCAAAAACACTAACCACTGAAATATAAAAATAATTGCTGATCAAAACTAGTTCTGGATGGCAGATTTCATCATTTTAATAAAATAGCAAATAACAAAAATGCCCAGCCTATAAGAATATTAACATCTTCATGTGCATCTAAAAATGCAGAAATCTGCTCCCAGTCCACGCCCTGTTGTGCCTTTGTGGCTTTGTAATTTAAGGTTGTTTGGAGAATAACTCCACCTCCTCGTCTGTCCAGACAAAATTGTCAGCTTTTGATGTTCGCTTCGCCATGTTGTGTTTTGATTTGGCGCTACCAGAGAATGTCTATATGGCGAGAAGTTTCACTCTCAGTACACTTCCGGCTTCTGAAGTGGTTGCAGTTCCACTCTGATTCCATATGAGGGCGCTCACAGGACGAGTGCAGAATGAATGGAGGTCTATGGAGATATTGCTCTCAAAATCCACTTTTCTCAGGATATAATTTTTTGTCGAGTGATTTGAATGTTGTTTTCGAAAGGGGATGCAAAGAAATTACACATTGCTGGGTGTTAGATTTTTTTGAGTCACTTATTTGCTTTAAAAAGTATTTTAAAGTGTCAATGACGTCATACACATCGTACGACCAGAGATACTGCTTTACGGCGATCCTTCAGTCACTTTGGTGCTTTCGCGCTCTGCACTTTCTTTTCTCTCGAGGCATCGACAACACAGCTGACACAGGTAAATACACGTGCTAGAAGAGTTTTTGTTTTGTTTGTTTCTGGTCCCGCTTCGGATGCCACGATGCCATCAAGCGGTATCTCTGGTCGTAATCAGTCCTCCACTGACCAATCAGCGTTCATTAGCAGAATGCTAGCGTGTTACGGGCAACAACAACTCAGCCTGTAAGAAATCGAAAGGACATAAGTACTCGTTCATTCAACTTTCGACCTATAACCCATGTTGAACTTGCAAAACCTACAATAAAATCTGAGATTTCTCAACGGCAATCGGGTGAAAGAGACAAATTTAGCCGTCTAGCCCCATAGACTCCCATTCAGTCTGCACTCGCCCGCGATCACCTCCAGTGGAATTCTAATGGAACTGCAACCGCAGAAAGTGGGTGTGGCAAAATGACTCATTCATTTAATCAATCAGTGATTAACTCGATTAATGTTGCAGACCCATCTATTAAAGGTTTAATGAGGCAAACGCATGAACCGCATGAGCTGAATTTACAAGTGTTAGATATATAAGCACAAAATCTTTTAACTTTATTTGCATAAAGACCTCAAACTGTGGAGTTCCAGTGATTCGCTCACTTTCATCCAGCTCTATTTAATTCATATAGTGCCTCTGTGTTTTATGCATTTTTAATTCAGTTTTGTGTCAAATAGCCTTTTTAGCTGTCAAATGCAGTATTAGTTTATAAAGAACATCTGTATTTACTTACAGCTCATTTGTCACACTGAAAACGGAAGATCAAACGGAGCGGATTGCATTGCAGCATTCAGCATTCAATGCAGGGTGATATGTTCATATAGATAAACATACTGTATGCATACATGCTGTATAAAATGTCAATGTTATACACAAGCTGATTTTGTGATACACACAACCCAAACAGCAACATATAGTGTCGGGCCAGATCGGGCCCAGATCTGGTACCCGTGGAATCATGAACCATGAACTTCACAGTGTTGTTTGTGGTGGATCTAACTATCATCTCCCATCAGAAAATAAGTTTTAAAGTAACTTTTGAAGAACTTTGAGAAAGAAAAAAAAAACAAACAAGAAAGAAATGCTGATAAATAATGCATTATTTATTTCAATCCTAAGCAGAGGCAGTGAAATATCAGGCTAATTTCTCTCATCAGTCTGAAATGTGTAATATTAGTGGATGCTTGATGCTTAAAGTCCGGTTCTACAAAATTTCATTCTTTTTCTATAGGAGCTGAACAGGATTTGGGATCAGCAGTGCAATGAGAAATGGTCAACTTCATGCAAAAGATGCAAATGAGAAGTGTTAATTCACACAAATAATTGTATTTGCCTGCTCAAGCAAGCCATATGATAATAATGAGTTATAATGGTGCAGTTATGCTTAAAATATCTGATGTTTGAATGTTATTTTTTCTTGTGTACTTCAGCACTTCTATTTTGCAACGGCACATTAAACCCGCTTAAACTTTCCTTTTATCATGGCAGTCAGTTTTCTGTCTGAAGTGATACCTGTAAATACTTATTTGTATTAAATCTACTGTAAATACAGGGCTCAAGCACAACTCTGTTTGCTCCACTGGTTCCATTTAAAGTGCATGTGTGATATTGCACTCATAAGAGGAAAAAATAAATAATAATAACAGGTTTAATTTAGAAATAAACAAGAAAACAACAGTATTAATGTTGCAAAGTTTTTCAATTATGAAACAAATACAAATTCAGCTGTAAAGCATGTCCAGATCTAAGCAGACAATAGTGTCATTATTCAGCTCAATGGGTTCAATGTTGATTCAGTTCAGCTCAATAAATGTGTGAATGTTGTAAAGTTCATTAGTTATGAAGCGACTCATATAGCAGCTCTACAGAAGACAATAGTGCCGTTATTCAACTCTACTCAATTCATTTCAATTCAGCATAGTTTCATTTTCACCAATTACATTTTTTTAAATGAGGATTCAACAAGGCAATATTAAACAAAATAGCTGAAATAACTTCTGATTATACTTAAAGTTAACCCTCTGATGCACACTAAAGATGCCCTCAGAATTAATAATATTGAATTATTAATGCCATATTATTAGATGTGAAATTATTATATTCTTGCTCTGAAGTTTAAAAAACCGCCAAAACATTAAGATCAGAGATGTTATTGCTAACGGAAACTAGAAACATTCAAAATATGTTGTTAGCTGAAATAAATATAAATATTAGATGAAGTTAGAAATGTAGTCATGGAAACCGACTGAAATAAAATAAGCTGAATAAGTAGTAAAACTCTAATTAAAATAAATAAATTAATGCTAAATAGAAATATATAAAATGAAATAAAATGAAATAAAATGACAAAATCACTAAAACTTAAACTTAAATAAAATAACTGAAATTAAAAATATAAAAAGCTCATTCAAAATATTAATAAATAGTATAAAAGTGTTTCAATAATACTAAAATATCACTATTTGTGATAAAAAAAAAATCATGCATCATGCAGTTGAATTAGTGGGAATGTTTTTTTGCAGTGATGTCATCATAGAGCTCAATTCTCATCCAATAGTGTCAGTCAAACTGATAATATTACTGTATATGAAGTGTCCTTAAACACATCCCGATAAGAGTTTCCACACAAGTAGTTGCACTTTTCCAAGTAGGAAGTTGAAAATTCTGACTTTTTAATATACTCTGATACTCTTATAATCTGACTTTTTAAAATATATATTTTAATATATATTTCATATTTTGAATATTTCAGCAGGATTCTCCTTTTTTTGCGGAGAGCCGGTTTTATTTTTGGCCCTTTTTTACTTTTTAATTCTCCATTTTCATGTGAACGAAATGAGTTCCTTGAGACTCAAGTATGCTTTTAGAAGTTCCTCAAGCATGCACCATGCGGTTAGAGAGGGTTTAAAAATAAATGAACAACAGACGATGTTGTGATTTATTTTAGTGTTTGCTCGAGGCAGAGGAGCTAATGTGACCGTTCTGTCATACATCAGTTGGCCCTTCATCGGAAATATCTCCACAGATTTAGGAGAGGTCGGATTAACTTGCCACTGACAGCTCCAATTAAACTCTGATATTACGAGCCCGAGGGCCGCCTGCGAGCGTTTAATCAATTCTTAAGTCCGATGTGTCTCCCTCAAACCCAATCTGCTCGACTTCAGCGAGGGCCGTGTCCGTGTCGCCCGTGTGCTGAGCTCTGGTGTTAGTGTCTGATGTTAATAACTGCTGGTGACAGCTGTGATGAACACTCGTTTCTGCTTCTTCTGTGTTCAAAACACAATACATAACTTACTTAACACTGCTCAGTTCACTCTGTGCATTGCAGCATTATAGGCTCATTGGAAAAACACGCCTCTACCGACATTTCTGCAAAACGCTTACCAAAAAAAAAGTTTAACAAAAAGCAAAGGTTTGTAATCATTATGATTTTTTGATGCTTTAGAAAGAAGTCTCTTCTCTTTTTTTGTCAAAAAATACAGTAAAAATAACAATATTGTGAAATATTATTACAATTTAAAATAGCTGTTTTCTATTTGAATATATTGTAAAGTGTAATTTATTCCTGTGATCAAACCTGAATTTTCAGCATCATTACTCCAGTCTTCAGTGTCACATGATCCTTCAGAAATCATTCTAATATGAGGATTTGCTGCCTAATTATTATTAAAGGTTCTTGTTATCATCAATGTTAAACATTGTTTTGCTGTGGAAACGATGATACATTTTTTCACGTTTCTTGAATGAATAGAAAGTTCAAATGAACAGCATTTATTTGAAATAGGAATCTTTTGCAACATTATAATATATAACTTGTTGCACCCTTGCTGAATAAAAAGATGATTTTTTTATTGATGCGACGCCCCCTCGCCGGGACTCTCCCGCCCCCTCAGATTGATGTTCAAGGGATTTTAATGATAAAATATGCTTCACTGTCAGAAATAGGGGTACAGTAGGAGTCCATTTCTGTCCCCCAAGGTACAATCTACACTAACGTACCCCATAGGGCTTATTATTGGACCTCAAGGTACATATATGTACCTTTTTGAGGGTCAAAAAGCATTAAAAGGTACATTGTACCGTGTCTTTTAAAGGTTAAGGTACAATATTGTACCCTTGAGGGTACAGCCCCAGTGACAAGCCATTGTACCCCTAAAATTATGTACTTATTTTCTGAGAGTGTATTTAAAAATCACATTTGCCAATTGCATTTTCTTCCTAGACTGAATATTAAGCTAAAATAACAACATTTTAGCTAAGGACAGTCTGTTAGGCAAAGTCAAATTTTGATTGGTCGTTTGATTTAGCGTGCTCCCTCACCCCAACATTACGTAAAATTTCTTGCACTGCGGAAAGTTCACACGAAGACTACGGACTGGAGAACGGACACTCCATAATTTCAAGGTTGCATATTGCATCATATCGTTTCACAATGGTAAAGATAAAAAAGATTCACAAATAAAAAGAAAGGACCCACAACACCTGCAACACACCATCACCGTATTGTAAACCAGAGGACCTCGGTGAAGACAAGCCAGTCCAGGTTTGTCTCAAGTAAGTTCCAAAGAAACAAGAACATAAAAATGACTGTAAGTGGTCATTTTCGCCAAATTGGTACAATGATAGGGAATGGCTAGAATATTCAGAGCAAGCAGATTCGGCATTTTGTTTTCCCTGTCGGAAATTTGGCGGGAGTGACTCTGTGTTTACAAGCACTGCTTTTAGCACTTGGAAGCATGCGGCAGATAAAGCGAAAGGATTTTACAGACATGTTAACTGTAGAGCATCTGGCATGGCTATTTGGAAAGAGCAGCAATTGCGATGTTTCACAGGAAAAGAGATTTCAGCCCTAGTTAATTCAGACCAGCTTTCTCGAAACTGCCTTGATGTGTCTGCAATAATAGACATTATTGGGTTCCTGGTATCAAACGAACTGCCGGTGAGGGGTACCATTGATTCAGTCGATGACAGAGGTCAGGCGGGCAGTGGACCGTTCCGGTCTCTATTTGTGACTCTGGACCACAAAACCGGTCACATGGGTCAATTTTTTTTAAAATTGGGATTTATACATCATATGAAAGCTGAATAAATAAGCTTCCATTGATGTGTGGTTTGTTAGGATATGACAATATTAGGTCGAGATACAACCATTGTAAATCTGGAATCTGAGGATGCAAAAAAATAGAAACATTGAGAAAATCTCCTTTAAAGTTGTTCATTTATGTTGGCGATTGTGCACGTGTATGACCCTTGCCTGTATCTTGGATTACGCCTCTGGATTGCCCTCAAATAAAGCTGCACTTGGATCTAAACCTTCGTGTCTCGGAACAGTCCGTAACACCATGAGTGTTAAAGGGATTTTAATGATAAAATATGCTATTTAAAAATCACATTTACCAATTGCATATTCTTCCTAGAGTGAATATGAAGCTAAAATAGCAATATTTTAGTTAAGGACAGTCTGTTTGAGCAAAGTCGAATTTTGATTGGTCGTTTGATTTAGCGCGCTCCCCCACCCTAACATTACGTTAAATTTCTTGCACTACAGAAAGTTCACACGAAGGCTACGGACTGGAGTACGGACATTCCATAATTTCAAGGTTGCATATTGCATCTATTGTTTCACAATGGACATTCGAAAATGGATTAAAAAGAAAGAACCCACACCTGCTGCTACTTCCTCTGGCTCATCTGAGCTCCAAATAAGCAGTGTGGACATTGATAATGCAGGCTCGCTTACGCCACTGCCAGTCACTCAGCCCGCCAAAAGCAAGGACTCGCCGACGCCATCAGCGTATAGTGTACCAGAGGACCTCGGTAAAGACAAGCCAGTCCAGGTTTGTCTCAAGCAGTTTCCAAAGAAACAACATAAAAATGACTAAGCATTTGCGCCAAATTGGTACAATGATAGGCAATGGCAAGAATATTCAGAGCAAGCAGATTAGGCATTTTGTTTTCCCTGTCGGAAATTTGATGGAAGTGACTGTGTTTACATTTACAAGCACTGGTTTTAGCAATTGGAAGCATATGCGACAGATAAAACGAAAGGATTTTACAGACATGCTAACTAAAGAGCATCTGGCATGAATGGCTATTTGGAAAGAGCAGCAATTTCGATGTTCCACAGGAAAATAGATTTCAACCCTAGTTAATTCAGATCAGCTTTCTCGAAACCACCTTTATGTGTCTGCAATAATAGACATTATTGAATTCCTGGTATCAAATCATTGAGGGGTACTATTGATTCAGTTGATGACAGAGGTCACGCGGGCAGTGGACTGTTCCTGTCTCTATTTAATTACACGCTGAGAAAAAAAAAAGCTAGCGCAGGCCTTCAGTACAATTCCTAAAAATGCTACGTACATATCACACGATGTTCAAAATGATTTAATTGAACTGATGAGTACAGTCGTGACAGAGCACATTGATGTTGGGGAGTCATGGTTTACAATTAAAGTGGATGGAAACTAAGGACCCGACGGGAGATGAGAATATTGCTATTGTTCTTTGATATTTTGACCAGAACTGCACAGTGAAAGAGAGGCTGTAGTCAGTATTGACCACAGACAAGTGCAATGCCCTGTCACTCACAAACATCATGCTTGAAGAGCTGTCAAATGTTGGTCTCGATACAAATAAATACTAAGTCAATGTTATGACGGGGCCAGCGTAATGTCTGGAAGAGGAGGAGGCATGCAGAAACATATTCAAAACAAATTAAACAGAGAAGTGTGCTACATTCATTTTTTAATCAACAATTACATTTGGTTATTGTGCATGCAGTTTCATCCGAGAGCGCTGTTGGAGATTTTTTTTGCCATTTGCAGTGTACTTTACAAATTTATGAGAAAGCCAACTGTAGCTGCACAGTAAAAGGGAGAGAAGCTTAAAAGGCTGCTGGATCAACGATGGACTGGACACCTTGAGACGGTGTCCGTGTGCTAGGGGTTGCAGACTACTGATTTCTGCTAGTCGATTTCTTATCAAAACAATACTCGAGTTACTCGACTACTCGTGGTTCATGCTACTGTAAATGAAAAGACATGAAATAGCTAGATCTTATCAATAAACATTTATTAATTCATAGCCTAATGCAACAATTACATAAGTAAACTCTATAATAAATAGCCAAATAAATAGCCGTTCTTGCCTTTCATTTCAGACGTCTGCTTCTGGGCCGTCACATATCGCGTCTTTTTCGCGCTCAAGGTCGTTATTTCAAATGTAAGCGCGCACGCTCATAATGGAAGCAACGTGGTGCGCTAGTTTTTCCAGGCAGGTTTTTCCTTCTCATCTCTAGAAATATATCTAGTAGTAAAGCTAATGCAAGGGCTAGAAATCAATTAATCCTTTGCTGATACTTCTTCGTCGTCATCATGGAGAGCGCAGTTCACGGTTGCATAGCAACGACAGACGCCATGGGAGCGCAAGTGCTTGTAAGAGACAGCGGCCGCGCTTTCCACACGTTTTTAGACGTAATATGTGAACGGCCTCTTGCAGAGTTGGCCAATTACAATATTTTTGTCATCCTTGATGAAATACTTCCACACATCTGACGTGTGGTGTCTGTTGGTGACGTTCGCCATTTTTAATTCATTTATGGTTA
>FLSR01004871.1:20477143-20497682 GCA_900092035.1 Leuciscus waleckii
AGATTTCCAAGATAGTGCCATCAAATCTTTGAAAAATACTTTGAAATATATAGAATCACAACTAGAAATTCACAAGCAAACCTATTGTTTATTATGGCGGTTCATCATCTATTCCGTAAACAAATTGTGACTGGTTGGTTTCCACTTCAGTCAGTCGATCTCTCGATGTTTGGTCAGGATAAACTGTGATGTCGACCACATTTAAAAGTCTGACTTCGCAAGTAAGAGCACGTGTCACTTGGTCTGTAGGATCCACAGTCAGGTAAACTTCATCACAAAATAACTGGGTGAAGAAGACTTCACTCATATCTGTTACATCTTGATGATTGACGTTTCCCGTGCCTCAAAACCCACAGGCGATGAACCACTTTCAGGAAAGCTTTCAATTAGGAAGGAGGTTTATCCGTGGAAAGAGTGAATGCAGTTCTGACCTGCAGGCAACACGCCACATTTAGCGGAGCGAGAGACAAAGCCAAACAAACAGGAACAGAGATACCAACACGCTCAGTCGTCCTGGAAGAGAATCTACGTCTGCAATAATTCCTGTATAACAAAAGACACTTATGGTGTTAGAACAACATTTTTCATTATATCAGCATGATATTTATGAGTGTGTGGGATGATGCCTGTTGCTTTAATGACAGCAGCACAAGGTCTTACTGCTGTTAAAAATAATTGCGAAAATAGTCATGCAATTTTTTTCAAATTCACATAACTATTTTTTATAATAATCACAAGAACTTGAGCACTCGGGTACTTGTGCACATCCCAAGCTGAAATGTGTTATAATAGTTACTGCCAAATAAAAGTTAAAGCCCCCCCCCCCAAACCCCCCCCTTGTACATTTCCTTCTGGGCAATGCGTCAACATTAAACAGCCCAGCAGAGACTTTACAGTCCTCATTAGTTCTAGAGGAGAACGAGTCCCGTTTGCTGACAGGATCACTCAAATAACGGAAACAACGGACGAAAAATAGCTTGAGCACAAATATCCAGCTCAGCTTGAGTTTATTAGCGCCTCTCAAACAGACACAATCATTAGCGTGTCAGTGTGTGTGACGCGTGTCGTATGAATGTGGGATAGAAACAAGAAGAGAGTGACAGCAGAGCCTCTTTCTGAGATCTATAACGAGTGTTTGTGAGGAAACATCACCAGCTCAGATCACTGGATGAATTATGAAGTTACTTCAAAACTTTTCAGATTTTTCTACAGATGATCTGTTAATAACTCTCTTAGTTTTCTCATGCTATATTTTTTACGTAATTTTTTTTAATGTAAAATAAACGCTTCCCAAAATTCAGGATTGAACAGAGAATGCCTTTTAAATTACATTTAAATTTGAATATAGGTAGTAGTAAACAGAATGCAGAATTCTAATTAGAATTTGAATGTAAGGAAGTAGAATTAAAATTAACTGATATACCATATACTATATATAAATATACTAATTTCATTTGAAAAAGACAAAGAGATTGGATAGATATATATATATATAGATAGATAGATAGATAGATAGATAGATAGATAGATAGATAGATAGATAGATAGATAGATAGATAGATAGATAGATTGATTTATTGTATGAGAACTGAACTGAGCTTGGCGATGACATCACTGTTTTCTGCGAACTGATTTAATAATTGATGTCTTTACAATGGGACATTATTTTCTTTTAGAGCTGCTGTAGACCAGATGAACTCTGTTTGCACCACTGAATCATTTTCCTGTTATCACTGTAAAGCTGCTTTGAAACAATCTGTATTGTATAAAGCGCTACAGAAATAAAGATGACTTGACTTTTCTAGAATGATAGAATGATAGACAGATGACAGACGACAGACGACAGACGACAGTTCAGTTCAGACTGGAGAATGGAGAAGGTTGCACAGCCGGGAAGCGTCGCTGGACGTCATACACCCTCTCGCTCGCTGATCTTCAGTGCTTCTTAAAGGGACACTTCACCGATTAGCATTAAAGGGGTGGTATAATGCCCTTTTCACAAGATGTTAAATAAGTCTCTGATGTCCCCAGAGTGTGAAGATTTAGCTCAAAATAGATATTTTTACATAGCATGTTAAAACTGTCACTTTTTGAGGGTGAGTAAAAACACACCGTTTTTGTGTGTGTCCCTTTAAATGCAAATGAGCTGCTGCTCCCGGCACAGGGGGCGGAGCTTCAAGAGCTTGTGTCCTTTTACCTCACACACACATGCACTGAAAATTTCAAAACTTTTAGCCTTTTATGTGCGAGAGACTCCAGCCAGTAGGAGGAGCTCGTTCCGCATGTGTTCAACCCGCCCATAGGGGGATCTCACCATAAAACGCCGTCTTTTCAGTTTCGAGTCGACTAGTAGCCTAGCTGTATCATTTCTCCCGACAGTGCCCTCTGTAACCGGTAGGCGTGGCTTGGGAGTGTCCTCGTAGGGCAGCGAAGCAAGTGCATTCTGGGAGTTGTAGTCTTTCATCACACATGAGCCAAAAATACATTTTCTGTCTTTTCTCAGTCTAGAAGGCACCAACTTCTAAAATAATTTCACATTTCTACTACATAAATGACCCAATTTAAATACACATTCATCTTTCGAGCGGTGAAATATCCCGTTAATAAAAAATAATAAATAAATTCAGTGCTTCTTAAGGCGCTGTTAATTGGGAGGGGGTTCTCAGACTCCCTGTGTACGACTGAACTAGAAGAGCCACCTTAATTAAAGCCGAGAACAACGGCTCGGAAACCCCGGAGCGGATTCCTGAGGGAATGTGTGTGTGAGGAGACGGCTCAGGGAACACTGGGGGGAAAAGCCCAGTGTGATCATTGTAATTGTGTTGGGGGAACAAAACGAGAAGGGCATGAAGTTCGAGACGGGAGCGAGTCCGCGGGGGGGCGGACTGTGGGCTTCAGTAATTGGAGGTGATGGCAGCGGGGCTGTTAGTGTCAAGGGTGTGTGTGTGTGTGTGTGTGTGTGTGTGTGATGGAGGCGGAGAGCGTCTGTGAAGACACCCAGCACTGCGGTTGGTAATTGGTTGGCAGGCGCTTGGCTTGAGACAAAATAAACACGGGATTTATTCAACTCTGCAGAACCGCAGATATTTCTCAGGCTTCTCTGGCTCTGAATGATCAACATGATAAAACTTTGATGATAAACCTGTTGCTCACAAGTTGCTGTCGTCTGATAGTCGAGGCCTTTTAGTGTCGTTGTAAAAGCGTCCATCTTCAGGTCTTTCATGTGTCTTTGTGCTGTGAAATCTGCACTGATTTCATAAAGTAAACATTAGAATAACTTTTATATTATTAGTAATTTTTCAAGATGAACATTTACTTCGGTTTACTTGATAATTAATAGATAATTTTTTTTTAGACAAGTCATGCAAGTATAAAATACGATCATCAGGCTTTTGATGAGTGCTAATTTGTTCATCTCAATCTTCATTGTAATGCATTGCATTATGTGTTTTAAAACAGAGCTTTGATCATAAAACTAAGCATTTAAATATAATTTTACTGAGGAATTATTGGCAGATATAGAGTGACAACTGATATGTATATGCATTTTATGTCAGTCTGTTATACTGTTATGAAGATCTCAATGATTTACATTACAAGATATTACGTTTTGTCCATATACGTTAAATATCAGCATCTGCAGAAAATTGCATATACACTCACCTAAAGGATTATTAGGAACACCATACTAATACTGTGTTTGACCCCCTTTCGCCTTCAGAACTGCCTTAATTCTACGTGGCATTGATTCAACAAGGTGCTCAAAGCATTCTTTAGAAATGTTGGCCCATATAGATAGGATAGCATCTTGCAGTTGATGGAGATCTGTGGGATGCACATCCAGGGCACGAAGCTCCCGTTCCACCACATCCCAAAGATGCTCTATTGGATTGAGATCTGGTGACTGTGGGGGCCATTTTAGGACAGTGAACTCATTGTCATGTTCAAGAAACCAATTTGAAATGATTCGAGCTTTGTGACATGGAGCATTATACTGCTGGAAGTAGCCATCAGAGGATGGATACATGGTGGTCATAAAGGGATGGACATGATCAGAAACAATGCTCAGGTAGGCCGTGGCATTTAAACGATGCACAATTGGTACTCAGACCGGCGCGTCTGGCACCAACAACCATGCCATGCTCAAAATTGCTTAAATCACCTTTCTTTCCCATTCTGACATTCACTTTGGAGTTCAGGAGATTTTCTTGACCAGGACCACACCCCTAAATGCATTGAAGCAACTGCCATTTGATTGGTTGATTAGATAATTGCATTAATGAGAAATTGAACGGTTGTTCCTAATAATCCTTTAGGGTTAGTGTATTTGGGCCTCTGAATAACAGGAGAAACATCTCAGAAACTGAAAACTTAAAAAAAAAGAAATAATAAAAATAAAAATAGACAATGTTTGACATAAATGTGGATAGCATAGACAAGATAATGATGAGAAATATTTGAGGTGATATTGAGATGTCTGGGTTTTTGATTGCAGCTCAGTTTGAGACAACTCTACAGGAGACACATGTGAGATTAATGGGGTCGTTTCCACAGGACAAAATAAAAAATAAATAAATAAATATTTTTGTAATGTATATTGATAAAATAAATAAAATAAAATAAATAGAAAAAAATGCAAAATTAATTAAAAAAATTATAAAAAAATCAAATGGTTCAATTGTTGTTGTTTTTTTGAAAAATAAAACAACTATAAAGCGAATACTATAGCATTTTGAGTTGACACTTTTGTTTGTAGACTTGAGAAGAGATGGATGATATTTCTTCTGAAACGCTGAGATTACTGTGTAGTAGAGACAGGAGACGTCAGCAAAAGTCTCCATTTAATCTCACCGCTGTCTAGGAGAAGCAATTGAAAAATTAAAGAGATCTCACATGTGATTCGTCTCTCCTGCAGGAAGAGGAGACACAAGCCTTGGGATTTGCTCAGAGCTGCAGAATCTCCAGCAGGACGAGAGATGGAGGAGCTACGGGACAGGAGCTTTCAAGAGGAACGAGAGACAAATAGATTGGATAAAGGGAAAGAATGATGTCGGACTGTGGAGAAGGAGAAGTGGAGAGGATGGAGGAGGCAGAGGAGGACAGCAGCAAATAGGAAAACACACGCAGAGACAGAGAAACACTGACTCATGAGGGATTAGAGAGGGAAGAAAGAGAACGCTCAATTAAAGAACTGGGTCAGAGGAAACACGACGAGGCTTTTTGAAGTGTTGAGTGCTGTGTTTCAAAGCTGGTCCTTATGTAAGACTGAAGATCTGTGACCTTCTGGAGGACACGTGCCATCGTGGACCGTCACAGTCAGACTGAGGAATACTTCACATGGCTGAATGTCATTAATACCAAAATGAACACGATATCTCTTCACTAACTGCACTTCTGTCTGTGAATCAACTGGTGTTTCGGTGATTTTTCGTGAATATGAAGTCAGTCCATTGTTATTTTAGTTTTATTCATATTTTGAATTAGCTTTTATTTTTATATTTTATATTTCATATTTTTAGTTTTCATGTTAATACTAGTTTAATTTTTTATTATGTGCTTTTGTCAATTTAGTTTTTAATTTTGTTTAGGTTTAATTTTTCATTTATTTTTTTATTTGGTTTTATTTATTGTATTTAATAAATGTCTTTAACTTATTTCTTTTTTTTTTTTGCCAAGGCAAAGTTTTTAATTTTCATTTAGTCTAGGGTTTTCTACTACGATTTTTATTTTATTTAAAAAAAAATTCAGCTTTATTTCAATTAACGTAAATGTTTTAATAGTTTTCGTTTTAGTTAACAATAATAACCCACTCAGTTCTCCTCATGCCTGAGTTGTTATTGTTAATTAAAACTAATAACTGATAAAAATCCTTTTTATTAACTGAAATAAAGCTGAAATAAAATAAAATCTGAATATTAGATCAACTTAAACTTGGCAATCAACTCAAATAAAATATGTTTACATTAGAATACTAAAATGACTAAAACTTTTTTTTTTTAAAGCTAATTAAAAACTAAAGCTAATTCAAAATATGAATAAATACAATATAAATAATACTAAAATAACTGCATTTCAATCAGAAAACTTTACAAAATTAAATATGATATTAAATTATGAAACAATAGATATTTTGCTTAAAAATAAATGGTTGTCAAACTTTTTGTGGAACATGTTCATATTTAATGTGACGAATGACACGTGTGAACATGAGGGGAACAGACTTCACACATCTTCAACAAGCAAGAAAACAAGGAGAAAATAATAGCGACATTTTTTAAGAGTTACTAGTTTCAAAAGAATCCAAATGTTTTTGGGGCAACATTCATTGCATCATTTCTAATTCTCAATCACTTTGCTTGCCTTTTTTGGTACTGAAAGGGTTAAAGTCTGTCTGTTCAAAGCTAAAGTTTCAGAAGAGAATAGAAGTGTGTGTAGACATGACCGTGAGCGCCACCCAGCTCAATGTTCCCTGTGCCACTGTTAAAATCTGGCGCTCTCGTCACCTCATGAACCGTCTGATGAAGAATGTAAACATGCAGATCCATCGGGACGAAGCAGCAGGAGATGCGTTGACACATAAAGAGTGGCACATTAAGTTGTGTGTACGTTTTGCTTAAATTCAAAAAGTGTTTTTCACTCAAGTGTTTGGGGACTACCCTTGATATGTCAATCAAGCTGATTTTGAAGAGCGCTGGGGTGTTGGGACGGGGCGGATGGGGAAAAGGTGGAAGACCAAAAAGGAGCGTGAGGTTTCTGATGTCTCTCGCTCATTCGCCGCCTCGTCCCGAGACACGGGAATCCAGAATTAATGGGTCGGGAAAAGAAGAAAGGATGGAAATTTAGACAAGAATTGCAGGCATTAAAGAGAGAGGGGAAACTCAGAACTTGATTAATTCTTCCAAGACTTTGGACAGAGATAAAGACGAGACAATGTTCAGGGGAGAAGTTTCATCAACAGGAATAATTCAGCCAAAAAAACGAAACTTCTTTCATCGTTTACTCAGCCGCCGCATGACTTTCTCTCTTCAAAACTCAAAAACGGTGCATTTTTGAAGAACTCTTTTCCATGCAATGATATTTAATAGTGATCACAGCCATCATGCATTACAAAAACAACTATAACATCGGTGCATACGGCTTGCACACTATATATTCAAAGTCATACGATGCATTATGTGAGGAACAAACCCTAATTCAAGTTATTTAATGATGATTTTAACCCAGGCTCACTGCATGTGGCCACATTTCTGCAGAATGATATTATTTTGCTTCTTGCACATTTCATGCAGTGAGTGACAATAAAAGCGTGAAATGACAATGAAAGTGAATGTGACAATATTTTATTATGTTGGTTTTTGTATGCATCACAGCAGTTCAGAAATGAAATGTCCGTTAAATGGCGCTAAAAGCGAAACAGGCGAACGGGAACGTGTTAACACTCTTTTGCATTTGAAAATAATGTGCCACCTTCACTAAACCCTAAACCTGATAGTGTTACCAAAGGCAAACATGAGATGAAATAACATTTACTGAAGCAACCCTGCAGTTTAGTTTGTTTAGTCTTTGAGCTCTTGTGTATCACGAGACTCCAAATGTATTATTTACAAATCATGTCTATGGAAAAAGCGTTTTGAAGTCATAAGGAACAAGGAACTGTCTGAAGATCCTCTGTAATCATACTTTGTGTGAAAAGGAATACAAGCTGTTGGAGTTTTACTGCCACCGGTGTTCATTTCAGCTGGAAACTGCAGGGAATTGTGTTTATAGGCATGTTTTTAGCAAAAATGTAGAGAGACGCGCATTTTTCCAATGAGGGACATTTGAACTGAGCTGAGATCTGCCAAGATACAGCGCTGAGATCTTTAACAAACTGTTTTCAGCAGAAAAATCTGAGAAGAGGAGCTTTGTCCTGCATTTAATCTCTGCTGTCTAGGACAAACAATTGAGATATCAATATATATATATAATAAAAACAAATCATGTCACAACTTGATCACAGATGACAGAAAGCCCTGAGTGGTCTGGGCTCTGATTCACAATTGGAAATAGAAACAATCCAGCCTAATTTAAAGAGGTATTTCACCACTGGCAAAATGTGCTTTCAATAAAACTTGGCTGCCAATGCAGTAGAAAAGAGAAACATTTTTTATTTTGAAATCGGTGCTACCTGACTAGAAAAAGACGGTTGTCTTCCCTTTTGTCAAATAGATAGAAAAACTTCAACACCCACAATGCAATGGGCATGCTGCCGTCCAAGGCCACTCCCACCAGTCTGACATGGATCCATTTACCAGAGTCAAACACAGTAGGAAATACTCCTTAGCAAACTTTTAGATGACTTTTGGATGGCTACGAACAGAGTGTTTTAAGGCCCGTTCACACTACACACGATAGTTATAACGATAAAGCGCTATAAACATAAGGATGATGGAGGAACAATACCATTGGAATCACTTTCAGAGCATTTTATTCCCAGCTGATGAACGATAAAAACATTGACAGCCAATCAGAATCCATCCTGCTTTAAAGATTTGAGTATTTAAAGATGATGAAACTGCAGCATGCTATATGGTAAACTAATAAACAGAATGATATTGTGCGTTGGTGCGGATGCTAATACAGTATCTTTATATTTTCTTTATGGTTATCGTTCTAGGTGTGAACGGGACTTTAGGAACATGACTTTATTTCTGTCAGTTCCGCTCGAAGCAAAGTGCAGTCGCGTAAAGGGAAGAAAGCTGTTGCCATTGAACTTCATCTTTACCATAAAGCTGTTTAAAGTGTAGACAAAATACAATTGAATTTTTCAGTGATTCACTTACACTTACAATAAATGTTCTGTTAACTCTTTTTACAACTCTGTTAACAACGCTTCCCCACTATTTACGGTATTTTCCTGCTTTCCGTGTTATCACTGTTATACTGTAGGGGGCGCTATTGCTATTGGGCGTATATGCTATTATGCATCTACTGAACGAGTACAGAATCTCCTGATCAAAACACAGGCGAAGAAGAAGCAGAAACAAGCGATAAAAAAAACGTTTTGTTTAAAATTTTGCTTTTTTATGAAATGTAATTACATTCAAGTGTTGATAAAAAAAGAATGCATGAAGCTGGAATAAAACAGGTTTTTTGTTTAAAAGCGGACGGTCTTTTCTTTCTTTTGTTCTAATTCTTATGGTTCTACATAGCACCATTTGACAAGGTAGGTGCTAATGGCACTTAAAGTGGTTCCCCTATGATTACAAGCCAATGAACCACTTTTAGTGCTATTTAGCACCATTTTTGTTTAGAGTGTATATTGGCATTTTTACAATACAAAGTGATGAAGTTACACTTTAAGGAAGTGAACCATTATTGCTAAAGCATAATTTGCATGCTCCCCGTCACTTATAATAGCATACACGTATAGCATGCACATCTCGTTGCTGCTTGTCCTGAATAAATTGCAGCTCTTTGAAAGCATCCACTGCAGACAAACTCAAGAGTCTCTCTGCACATGTAGAGTTCTGGTGTTAAACCCAAAATGAGAAATACTTCAATAATACGGCATGTCTTCATGGCGAGTCGTTAACTGGCCGCATTCACATCGATGCTTACACTGATGATGCACACGTACTGCAAACGCATTAATGCACTTCTCATTCACCTCATTCACCTCATTCACACACATGCATTATCTCAGTAAGTGCACAGGACTCTCTTCTGGAATAAGACTTGTGTTCTCTCTCTCTGTCAGTGACCTTCAGCTCCATAAAGCTTCACAGCTCAGGATGTGTTTCTGTTAACTCAGATGCTGCTTCTAAAATTCCTATGGAGAAATTAAAACTCAAATCTGACAATAGTTGATATGCTATGAGCGTACAGAGATATAAAACAAATGTGGAAAGTAGCTCAGATAATGATGAGAAATCACATCAAAATCTCTTGCTTTTCTTTTAGATTTTGTCTTAAACTGTGCTCAGATTTGCCAAGATACCAGCGTCTAAAAAAACAAAAAAACATTTTCCTCAATTTAATCTCATTGTGAGAGAAAAATTAGATATAAAAATCATTCTCCTCTTCTTTAGAAATAAAATTCGATAAAAATAGACCCAAATGAGTCAATATTTGTTGTACAGTAAGAGTATAAAACTATAAAATAGACTGAGAAATATTAAGCTCTCTGAACTTCTTATTGCAGACTGTCTCGGAGAATATGAGCACAGTTTTATATATTTATATAAATAATATTCAATAAAATATATATATAAAAAAAACAATATTTAAATTAAAATCATAGTGTTAATTTAAAAAAATATAGCAAATATTAAAATTCACATCACTCAGATCTGGTGTGTACGGAGACCCTAGGGACAAATCATATGTCTCCGAGAAACATTGCATTTGCTTGCAAAACTTTTGAATTTTTGGCGAACGAATGCACATTTTTGGGGGGAATGCAAAACTTTTGCGAGTGAACGTAAAAAGCATTGAACTATATTTTTTCCTCTCATCTCATACTTATTTCATCACCATGTCCCTGCATCTTGTCCCATTAACATTTGGATTCTTTTAGAAATTTGTCTGCATTAAATGCAACATATCAAACCAAAAGTAGCATCTCCAGAGAAACATTGCTAGAGCACCATGTTCGTTCTGAAACTCTACAGGAGACACATGTGAAATTACTGGGGACGTATTCTCAGAAGAAACATTTGAGAAGCAGGAGACAAACAAATGAGATCTTAAAGTGCTCTCTCTCTCTCCCGTTCAGCCGTCTCTGTGGAAGGATAAAGATCAACAGGAGCCTGTGTGTGTGTGTTTGTGAAGCTTTGACCTGCGCAGAGCCCGAGGGCCAGGAGATATTTACATGAGGAGTTAATGATGTCATAGCAAAGCGACGTCGGACCTGTACAAACACGGGAGGAGGAGCGCACTCGTCCACACCTGCTCAGGTCCACACCTCCCTCATTATCCCCACCGCCCCCCCGAGACGAGCTCACTTCCTGTCACATTCAACTTTTCAATTCCAGAAAACTGGAGCTTGTTGCCATGGCAACAGCCACAGTGGGGTGGGGAGGGGGGGGGAAATCTGCCGCATTGCTGGACTTGGCATGAGCGTGGTGTGTGTGTATGTGTGTGTGTGTGTATCAAACATGTGGTCTCAATACATATTAGCAATAATTGGACCGCTCTTATACAGGCGCTTTGCATTCAGAAACACACCACATCATCACACACACTGCACTCCGACTGCATGTCAACGTGAAGTGATCGTCACAACTCATTTACTTCCGCAATCTGATGTGTACAAACACTGAATATTCAATGAGGGGAAAATTAACATTGAACTAAATAATTTTATATTTAATTAAAATTAAAACATTTAAAATTAATAAAAAAAATATTTTTAGCACTGCTAAAAAAAATCGGATAAATTTAAAATATAAAAAAACAAAGTTTACATAAAAAGAAGTATTTATGTAATATTAATAACTAATGCCACTAATATTACAAAATTATTTTAAAATGAGCACAATATAAATGTTTACATTTTATATTATATATTAATATATAAAGTTGAATAAATTTTATTTAAAAATGAAATTAATATAAAATATTATTTCTAGAAAACACAGCAAAAAAATAAACAATGAAAACAAATAACTACAAATATTAAAAACAAAATGATTTTATAAATATTTCATTTATAAAAAAAGTACTAAATAAAATGAATACTGAACCATTGTAAAATAATTATAAAATTAATTATTGTTTTTTACAATAATAAACACAAACACAAATTATTTCAAAAAGATCATTCTTTTGTGGTACGGCCAGTGAAAACGGCAGGGCGAGTAACAATCTGAACTACTGGCCTAACATCTTCAAATCTGACCGCACTGCACTATGGGACAATGTGGACTGATAAATTGCTCATAATAGGACCAGAAATATGCATTGAAAGTAAAGACAGTTCATTTTGGATCAGGTTTACTTTAAATTGATGGTTTCTCGGGTACGCTGGACCATAGAGGATCTATGGTCACCAGCACACTGTGTCGTACTCTAGTTCTGAATGGCCAGTTTACCATCTGTACAGGCGCTTCCAGATGGACAAAGTTTGGCCTCTGGGTTCCCGGTAGACCCGTGCACTGATGAGACGTGCTGTATAAGAACATCAGGGCGGGTTAGCGCTGGGATATTCTCATTCAACTCCGATCCCTGTCTCTATTGATCCCACTATCTCATCAAGCACGTTTCCTTGAAGATGCAATTTCCACCACATCAACACTGGGGTTGCAGCACTTTGTTCCAGACATGCAACGGCACAATTGATCTCAGGCTTTCACCACGGCTGCCGGCACACACTCGTCCTCGTGCGAACGCTCTGATGTGGTGAGGTGAACCGTGAGGCACACACATAAAGTCATAGCTTCTGGAGGAATCACAGCAGAAAGGGCAAACGACCGGGGGAATCTGCATAAACATGCATACAAACAAAATCACACGCTGAAGGGATGAAACACCATTAATACGTTTATAATGCGGTTTTATGCGTATCTGGGGTGTTTATTAACTGGCACTTTGTTGATTACTCGTTGACAGTGACAACAAAACTGTATATCAAAGAAATACTGACATTCACAACATATAGATGTTGGGGTGCAATCTCGTGAGATTCATCTTGCACAACACAAACTGGATTATGGCAACACTTGCACAATTAGGCAAATAAATAAATTATGATGTCCTACAGTATTTATGTTTTACTGATGTATCAAATCAATGATAGTTTTTTTCATTATTTAATTTTTTTTAATTACTATTTTAATATTATTGTCATTAATGCCATTATATTTGTGCAAAATGATATGCATAAATATAACTTGAAAATAATTTTAACGTATTGTTACGTTTATTTTCCATCTTTTCTTTTAGCTATTTTTTTACAAATAAAATGTTTTTGCAAATGAATGGCTGTAAAAAGTAATCTATGGCACACAAAAAAAGTTACTTAAAGGTGCAGTAAGCGATTTTTGAGAAACGCTGCAGCAGTAGGGGGCGTGTCCACTCATGATGGGCAAGGAGAGAGAGCCAATCAGCAGTAGGGGGCATGTCCACTCATGATGGGGAAGGAGAGAGAGCCAATCAGCAGTAGGGGGCATGTCCACTCATGATGGGGAAGGAGAGAGAGCCAATCAGCAGTAGGGGGCGACAAAGTGAGGGAAATGTGCACAAATAAAGTGGAACTGAGTGAGTGAGTGAGTGAGTGAGTATGTTAGGAGAGGGAGAGAGAGAGAGAGAGAGAGAGAGAGAGAGAGAGAGAGAGAGAGAGAGAGAGAGAGAGAGAGAGGGGGAGATTTGAAGAAAGACAGTAGAAAGAGAGATGGCTGAGAGACTTTTCAAAACCGACAAGATCAGAGGAATATCTGGAAATAGAAGGGTTATGATCAGACAAGAGCTTCAGGACCCGGGTTAATATTAGAAAAGCTTTCCAGCACTGGAGAGAGCGAAGCGGGAAGGCCTGAAAACGGACGCAGAGGTTGTGTTGTTTCTGCTCCATACATGAGTAACATTTTGCTGAACCAAGATCTGCTGTTGTTGTGATGTTAGCTCTAGTAACAGGACAGTTTTGATGAAGGGAGGGGTGTGTGTGTGTGTTTGTTTGATTTCAAATATCAACAGTGTTTCTCAGAAATCACTTACTGCACCTTTAACCTGCCAACACTTGTTTCTTGTTGAGAACACAGTTTTGTAATAGTGTTGTAGACCATAACTCTTTAGCGATCCAGTAGATGTATACTATTAAGTTAAAAAGTTTAAATATCAGTAAAAAAAATATCAGTCAAACCAATTTTAGGTCAGTTTCTAATCTAAATGCAAATGAGCATCCTATCAATTTGCATTTACCGCCAGGTGAAATGCAGTTATGAGCTTTAAACCCTGTAAAAAAAAATTATAAATGCACACAAAAGTGGTCAAACATGTAATGAAATATAAACAAAACAGGCGCATCACAGTGTCAAAGTATCGGTTACCAGCATCAGCCTTAAATGAATCTAATCATGCACCGCTAATAGTGACGTATGAAGTGTTTACAGAACAGAACAGTGATTATAAACGGCAATAATATTGCCAGAGCCCTCCCTCCTTCAGTAATCCGTCTGTTTTCCTCTTTGTAATCTTGTGGCAAACACATTACAGATAGGACTAACACCTTCCTCCAACCATTTCAGCTCGGCTTTCTTCTCGCTCCCCCTCGCGTTCTCTTCTTAATTACCGAGGCAATCATATTTACAGATTCCCCTCAGCCTGTTTATCCTTCCCACTGATGTCTGAATGTTCAAATTGTGATGATTTATTTGTCTTCTTTTTTCTCTTAAATAAAATAATAAACCGCCAGACAGAATTCGTCCGAATTTAATTGAGTAGGTCAGTGGCTTTGGGAAACGTTATTAAGCATGGAACAAGCAACACAAAGCCAGTATCTGTGGCACAGCGGAGAACAGTGGGATTAAAGGGAACGCAAGCTTGTTATGCTCGTCCTTTACTCAATTCCACACGCCTTCCTTTCTTCTCATTGCTGGACATCAAAACTGTCCATCATAACCCTTTTTAGTCAGGCACTGTGCGTCTGAGTCAACATAACACACCAATAGTGATGTGTTGAGTGTGTGTGTGTGTGTGAGAGAGAGAGAGAGAAACATACTCCGTCATTTTGTTCATACAGGACATCATTCAAACTGCAAAGTGTGTAAGTTACTGTTAATTAAAATTTTAAGGAAAACAAATATATGAATCTGAAATGTAGCAAATTAATTTTCAATTCATTCACAATTACCAAACATATCTCAAGGTCTTTTTGTCTTTATATAAAACTATAGTCAGTGCACTACAAATAAACTGGTTCTATGCCTTTACTTTATTAATAAAACTTACAAAAAAAATAATTTTAAGTAATTTATTTTCTTCTGGTGGTCCAGCCTGAGACATGCACAAGCCTTCTGCATTTTTGTTTTGCTTTCCCCTCCATTGTACCGAACTCGTACCGAACCGTGACTTCTAATTTTCTGTGCATAATTTATTTTGTTAAACTACATAAATGCCATTATCTGTACCGTATCCCAACTGTTACAATAAAACATCAATTGAGCAATATAACATGCATTTTTATTCAGACACTATTGATACCGTGAGAAATTTACATTCTCAGGAAAATAGCCGCTTATCAGTTAATCGTTAATCGATCGATAAGGTCAATCCACTATAATTTGCATCCCTAATGTCTTTCCTACCTTTCTGGGGCTTGAAAATGGTAGCTGTCAATGGAGGGACAGAAAGCTCTCAGATTACATCAAAAGACCTTTAAAGTCTTACGGGTTTGAAACGAGTAATTAATGACAGAATTATTATTTTTGGGTGAACTAACCCTTTAAAATAATCAGTCATGTAATATATAACACACATGCGCTTTCTAACCCATCTTACTGCGTGTTTACAATGTATATACGCCATATAATAATATTTAAAATATTTATAACAGCTGTGAATAGCTCTGAATGTGCAAGCGATGAGATTTCGGGTGTACAAGCGAATCTTGCACACCGTCGGGCCTGAGCATATATGTTTACATTTCTGAGGCGAAGCAGTTGACCAATCACAACACACTGCTCCAGCCGACCAATCAGAGCACAGTGTGCTTTTCAGAAGGAGGGGCTTCATAGGGACAGGAACTAAACAGAGCGTTACTGACAGACTGGGAAGAGAGGAGCCTCAACAATGGAAGATTTGAGGAAAATAATCAACATTCAAGCATGAAAATCCATTATAGTAGATTTGAAAAAGGGCATAATAGGTCCTCTTAAAACCCCCCTAATCTTTTCAAACAAAACATTTACATTGATTGTTATATTGATTGCAATTTGGAAACATTAATATTTATAAGAAGGCTTCTGATCACCAAGGCTGCATTTATTTGATCAAAAATACAGTAAAACAGTGATATTGTCATACAAGTCAGTGAACATTTTGAAATGACGTGCAGCTTTGATTCTTCCAGTTTACTCAGTTGTCACAAAATGACTAGTGTTAATGTCAGTGTTTATTTTTATGCACATCCAGTTTTTGACGAGTGATTTGCAATGAAGGAAAAGAAGAGAAACAGACAGCGAACACACAAACACACTCTGATGTTTGACTGCTGTTACCTGACGCGGTCGCCGGTAACTTTAAATGAGACGTTGTAGGATTTAAATAGAAAGTCTGCCAAGGGAATTTATGATGGATTTATGAGCGACTCTCTACCAATCTTACCATGAAGACATTCAATTAAAATGGCCTTTAAAGTGCAGGAGTCTATGGCGATGAAAGGTAGGCAAGCGCTACCCAATAGAGGCGATACTGGCTGTACAAATTAGTAGATGATCCATCTTGATGATAAATAATATAACTGTCAATATGATGAACGACCGAGGTATGACACAGCGTCGGGCCTTTTACGCTGAAAATTAAGCATGACGCAGACATAACAAGTCCATCATCCGCAAATATCATCAGTGACAAATTCTATCAGGAAGGGAGAATACATAAACATGCCGGGAGTCGGAAAGCAGTTGAACGCTTTGACTGGTTATTTATAATGTCATTGTGTTTTGTTGTGTTAGATACAGTGTGACCTTTAAATCTGAGCAGTAATATGAACCCAAAGACATGTTCACTGCATACGTTACAGCCATAAGGGAACGACTTAAACTCACGAGAGTCGCCTCTGTCCCGCGGGACGGTTAATAATCGTGGCCTACGAGACAAAAGCTGTGTTCCTCAAGGGCCGCTTGACGGCTCAGAAAGCCCAATCCCCCCGTGGGCCGCAGTCAAATCTCACTACGCTTTCTCCTCGAGACATGTGTGTGCACTAAAAACAACAATTGAAGATCTATTAAATCCAATACAAATGAACATTAAAACACGAAAAAGCCCTTTCCAGTAATCACAAACTGAAGATGTCTGGATGTTAATTCGCTGCCAGAATAATGACACTGAGAAACATTAGCAGCGCTTGAGTTGAAAACACACAGTGAAGAGATCAAATAGGTGAAGAATTATCTAAATCCACCATACCTGACCAATCAGAGACAGCGCTGTGCCGCTAAGCCCCGCCCAGATCCTCCTGGTTAATGCTAATTGGCAGAATCTTATCAAAACATATCCCGATCACACAGTCTATAGATCTCCCGCCAACAATATGTTATATTTTTTTCTGCTCCCACCCGAAACTTTCACGTTTTGTCCCATTCTTGCAAGCAGGTTTTTTTCAGTTCTGGTCCGGTTAGTCTCTGTCTTGTTCTGGTGTCTATAGGCAATTATTTGCCATTTTACACACACACACACACACACGCACACACGCACACACGCACCCATGCACACACGCACACACACACACACACGCACACACACACACACACACACCACTTCAGATCTCCAGTGACAGACTTGTCCGTGCTGTTATTATCAGATAATTATATTTTTCGGGATTGCATTTCAAAACTTGTCCCTGCGTCGGATCCCGCGGGATTGCAGACCTCTAAACACAGGTCCCAAAAATCTAATAAAAATCTATTTTACATAATGAAAATGAAGTCTTATTTTAGGACCTTTCATTAAAATATAAAGCCTAAAATTCATTACTGTAAAACATTATTTTTACTGTAATTTAATTTTAAAAAATGCCACAATACTTTTATTTTTTATTTTTTAATGAGCACAAATTAAAGATAGTATAACCAAAACCTTAATAAAATGCATTGTTTTCTTATAAGTAAATAACTGGATCATGAAAAGACCAAATGTGGGTTACAAATGTTTTTTTTTGTCACTTGAAATAAACAAATGTTAACTAAAATAACATACAATAATCCATAACCTTAGTGATAATAGCAGTATTTTCTTTGCATAAAGTGCAAATAGTAGTTAGATTAACAGTATGTAATAATAAGAACATCAGTGTACATGATTATAATTATTAAAACCATAAATGGATGCTTTACTCCATATCACTGCTCCTGTTATCAGACAGGTTTCTTTTGTTCCATTTTGTTTCATTTTCTCAGTTTCATTTAAATAAGATAAAACTCAAATAAAAATGATATTACATTAAAATGAAAATGGAAAATAAAAAGTATTAGCATCTCAGTGATACTAAATTAGCACTGGTCGGGTTTGCTAAAACTAGTGTAAATATTTGACTATTCAGAATAACGTGCACTGATGAATCAAAATAAGGCCAAAAACATGCATTAAGGTAGTAAAAGGTCATTTTTAATATCATGTTTGCTTTAATTTTAATATTAATAGACCTCATTTTCTTAAAGCAAAATATAATTTCTCCGTATTTCAAGGGCAAAAATGCCCGGGTCACATTCTTGGCAGGTTTTGAGACATTCACCCAATTACCATTCTACCCACTTGTCCTGTCTTCTACACTCTGTACCTGTTCGGAGGTTGAGTGTAACATCTGTTCGTTCTGTCCTCCACTGGCCTTCCTTCAGTTTAATCAGTGAGACACCAGGATCGGATCTGTCTTAGGTAATCAACATCAGAGGCCATGAACTGCTTCTAATTGAATGCTATCCTCATTGTCATGCATGGATGCATACTCTCCTCCTCTCTGCTCTTGTCTTTCCACCTTTTCCAGCTCTCTTCCCCTAATACCAGTCCTCTAGTGGCCCTCAATTGCCTGTTCTCCCACAGATGTAGGAAGAAAACAGGCCTTGTTTGAAGTACAGCCGAGGGGGAGGGTTGGGAAATACAGGCCGGCGTTGTAGTGCTGGGGGTTTTAATTCAACTCAGCGAATCTTTTGAATCATTCCAACTGAAGCGTTTGGAGTTAACCACAGCAGTTCGTTCAGATTTGTTCACAGATTCGTTCAGAAACTCTTTCTGTCAGTTACAACATTATACCAGTCGGTGGCGACAAACAAGTGTTTTTTTTAATCACATAAGTGAGTCATTGAATGGTTCATGCAACAGATTCGTCTAAAAGTAAGAAAGTTCTTCACGAACGAAACAAGTATCTGTTGCATGTCTTTATATAGATATGAATATTTATGCATAGTAATATATATATATACGTATATGTATGTACACTGCCGTCTGATTTCTGAAGGATCATGTGACACTGAAGACTGGAGTAATGATGCTTTGATCACAGGAATATATTACATTTTAAAATATATTCAATCAGAAAACAATTATTTAAAATTGTAATAATATTTCACAATATTACAGTTTTTTTTATTAAATAAATGCAACCTTGATGAGCAGAAAAAATTTAATTTAAAACATAAAAAAATCTGAATGTGCAGTGTATATATATAGTGCACACACACATATACATATACAGATATATACATGCATTAACAGATTTTGAAACACTGACTTGACTCACAAAGCATATTTAGCCAACAGAAAGCTCATAGGGAATGAATGTGAACAAGAATGATTCACTCAAAAGATTCATTCAAAAACCCAAGACTCTCAAAACAGCAGTGAGAGTAACGAGGATGGCATTAGACAAGGCCAGGCAAGTAAACAGTTGTACGAGTCTGTTACTCTTATAATTTCTTAACAAGTTTGCCTCATCTTTGCCCTGAGGTCACAGTTAAACCGCACTGAACTGTGACTACACTTATTTGCCCTTTCACAAACAGATGTTAGAAATGATCAGCTGTGCTATGGGATCACAGGAAAGGTCAGCGGAGATAAACAGGGCGCCGTGGCGAGGCGAGGAAGGTTAACCTGACACGAGACAACAGAAAGATAAATAATTGAGAATGCATGACAATTGCTGCCCTGGTTGCAGTGAGAAACGGCATCAGAATGAATAATGCAATACATAGAGAGTGACATACATAGCCTCCACTTGCATCCACTCACTGGAGACCATTCATCATTTATAGGGCTGCACATGCTTCTAATTAATTCCCGCGCCGTGCCCAACTAATGGGAACACTGAACTCGTCCCTCTGAAAATTACACCTCTGACCCCTGCGTTACAAGGTCAGACTCTCAGCACTGCATCTTGGGGACCTTCAGAACGGGCGTCACTTCGTATTAAAGGTAGTGGAGACAGAGGCACCAGAATCATAAATATTAATTACACTCATATTTTAATATCATCTTTAACTGTTGTGATAAACATATCAGACAATATGCTGACATGTGGTTTGCATTAGATATAATTTTGTTTTCTTTCCAAAAAATGCATTAACACATTAAATAAAAATTATCAAATTTTGATATCATTTATATTTTTTATTTTACATTTACTTTAAAATTTACTTAAAACAAATTGTTAATCAGGTTTGGTCTATATTATGAGTTCATTTCCAAATCTAAACACTTTAGTAATAGCATTATAAATAATAAAAATATGCAAAATCACTTGCATAATTTCAATTGCACATTTTGGCCTCTTTCGTGCAACAAACATCATGTAAAAAGGATTCTTATGCAAATTGTTAGATTTTGCATTTAAGAGTTTACACTGAAATTTGCA
>FLSR01004871.1:20497782-20511203 GCA_900092035.1 Leuciscus waleckii
GATAGTGTATGCCAGAAAAATGGTTCTACTATCACTTCTGAGTTATAATTTTGACAAAACCTTACATGTCCTGAGTAGTGACACACCTTGTACAAGTTCGCAACAACAAAGCCCAGTACATCACATTTTTGCACTGTCGTTCTCCACAGTCCGATTGAGAAGCTCAATTTGGTGTGGCGAAGAAACGGTGTGGAAGTGGCCAGCGGTGTGGGCTCCTACAGCAGACGCTTGACCATCATCAATCCAACCAGTGCCGATGTGGGCATGTATGTGTGCGAAGCCTCGCTTTTGGACAGCAGTGTGAAGCCGGCGGAGGCCAGAGCCTTCCTCACTATCACAGGTAAATCACATCGTCCAATAAAAGCTCCATTTCTTCTCTCCGTCACAATGCTTTCACAGCTGTACGTCTGCAGAGAAAATCCACCATCTTAATGGTTCCACTCAGTGGGGAGTGATGAACAGCAAAGCCCTCTGATAGGTATAGCACTACATTACTGCACATAAAACCCCAAATTACACACTGTATTAGCTGAGCTAAGAGCTTTTAGGAGAGCCTCAGGCATTACAGCTATCGGTCAGAGCGCTCTATGAGAATATCACCAGGTAATACTACACATTAGGATCTTCCTGAATACACACCGCTGAAGTGCCATCAGACCTATTTCCAAGTCATCTGATTTACTTAAAAAACAGAAAGTGCACATGTGTAGTCTTTTGTTGAAATAACGGCGGGTAAGGAGATAAATATTGGAGTTATCGTATCTTTAGGACAGCTCAATGCATTAGAAAAAAGGAAGCTGCATCTGCAAACATCTTTGTGTGTTACATGAATACAATGTTAATTTAATAGAGTAGATTGGTACCTAAAGAAGCCATTTCTACCTCATCTGACATGTAAAATTACTTTATCTAATGTAGTCATAGAATAATGTTAAAATAAAAGTGGTCTAATATTTAATATTATTACTATTATTTATATACTATTATCATTATTAGTGCTGCTGTTGTTGTTATTAGTGGTATAGACACATAAGCTATGATTATTATTAATGATATTAAATAATGAATATTTGTTATTATTATTATTATTAATATATGTTCCTAAATAATTTTATTGTATAATAAAACATTAAAAAACAGACTAATAATAACAGTAATTTCTTATGTAATAGAATTAATGTCAATAGTAATAATAATAGTAGTATAATTAATTTTAAAATATTAATATACACATTTTTATAAAAATGTAATTAATAAATAATTTTCTTGAACAATTTTTGATATTACTACACAAAGCACATTATTTAGATGAACTGAAAAAAAATGGAGTAATTGAACTGCAATTGTAAGGCCAGTAACACTTTATTACGATGGTCCACTTTAGACTTTTTACTGACTATAAGTAACTTTGCAACTACATGTCAACTAACTCTCATTAGAGTATTAGTAGACTGTCTGCTTAATATCTGCTAACACTTTATTTTGATGTTCCCCAACAGACATTCTACGGACTATAAGTAATTTTGCAACTACATGTCAACTTATTCTGTCAATCTGCACCTTAACACGAACCCTAACCTAGATTAGGTCTATTACAGCCTACTAATATTTTAATTAGTTAGTTGACATGCAGTTGACAAGTTACTAGTAAAATGTCTAAAGTGGACCATCAAATAAAGTGTAACCATATGGCCTACTGTATAACTTGTGAACTATATATCATGCCAAATATGAATTCATTGTCCAAATTTGTCTTCGTCTCTTAGCGAGAGATGGCAGCATACAACAAGATTCTCAATTTCTTAATTAGCTGTTCCTGAATAATTTCGCTTTACGTTTTCTCTGATTAATGTTATTGTCAGGCTGAATTCAGTTTTTCCTGTCTAACCGTAGAAACAAAATGCTCTGTTTTACATCATTTGTCGCTATTTTGTTTGGCGCATGAAGCCTCATCACAAAGTTTAAAACGTGATATCTGCTCAGATACACAAATACGACACGACCACAGAAAATCACCGAACAGGAAACACGAACCACTTTGCAACCGTCCAGACATTATTTTGTAAAAACACGTAGTAATAAAACGGCTGGCCTTTAAGGCAGCGATTTGCACACACGCAAGTACACATGCGTAAAGCCCAATTTATACTTCTGCGTCGAACTCCCGCCGTAGCTACGTCGTAGGCTGTGTGTAGCACGCGTCCACTACAGTGTACCCTGGCGTGCACCTCTCCAAAAATGTAACAACATCAATTCTCCGCGGACGCAAGCACTGTGATTGGTCTGCTAGAACCGCTCCCTGGGGTTTCACACACTCCCTCTGCATGTGTAATTGAGTTTTCTACTGAAGATTTGTAAGAACATAGAGGTAAGGTGTTGAACGACTTCAGATTTTTAAAGTCGACATTTATGTGATTAAAGTTGAGTCGAGGTCAAGTAGTCGCTGATAACGTCATTAATGAACAATTAAGCCTGAACCTCCAGCTTAGATTCAAACGCAGGTTTCCTTTTGCACTGCTATGGCATATGACACAGCGCTACCCACAAGGCTATTGCTCCTACATAACAGCTTATTTTTTTCAGTTATTTTGTCTTTGGGTTGTTATATTTCTCACAGATTTCTGCTCATTCTAAATCAGATACAGATACAGTAGCACAGTAAAGATTACGTTTATATGAATGCATTAGTGAGAGAGCGATTGCGTGGCAGCGTCTCTCTACTAATAGTAAAGCTGTGGGTTTTAGTTAAGAAATATATGCTAGAACTGTTCTGTTTCTAATCTCTTTTATTGATAAATCACAGAACAGTGTTGACAATACATTTCTGGACTGCTGAATGTTTCTGTGCGCGCAATCTGTACGTTATGTGCGAGCTACTGTCTGTATGTGTGTGCGTTACAATGCAGCAGGGCATTAGTTTAGAACGGGCGATTAACTTGCGTTTACAATAAGCTGTTTAAAACGTGTATTCTCTCAATCAATTTTGAGCATCCAGATGGTACAATCAAACATATCTTGTAGAGCGTTCTCAGAGTATGCATTTATTTGTCATTTTTACTGTTGGAAACGGATCGTAAAAAGTACTTCAAAGATTTCTTATCCTGTTGCGTCCTCAATAGGCCATGACCAGTGACTAGTTGACGTCAAGCTTAAAGTATCATGGCAGAGCATTAAAGTTGACTAGTCTGTGCAATCCCTATGACCGAATTGTATTTTATGGGTGAACCATTCCTTAAAAAAGAATAATAAAAAAAACATTCATACAGACCTGAATCCGTATAATGTAAACATAATAAATAGCAGATTTCCCTCATTACAGACTCATAACAGATGTTTTATAAGCATGAAATCTATAATGTAAGACTGCAGCAGCGCTTTTGCACCATCTGATGGTGAGGTCGACTAACAGCAGATGGGAGATATGCTCGGCAATCTTCTGCTTTTCCTGCAGTTCCTGGACGTCAATGTTGAATTTACTGTCGAATTTGAACCACTGAATTTGTGGAAGCGAATTTGCAAAGCGAAATAAAATGGACCGAAAATTGCCTGTTGAATATTATTGGTTGTATTTTTAAACAGTTTGAATATTTTGGAAGTGAAATATGAAAGGTGAATTTGGATTATTGAATTTTTAATAATGAAAAGGTGTTTGAAATGTTTTTAATTGAAATATTCACAGCTTAAATATTCAACCAATGATGAATTTCAGCCCATAAAAATGCAAGCCCTAAAAATACAATGCATTAAAATGCAAGCATGGTTAATGCAATGCCTATTTTTTTTTCAAGTAGTGCAATTCAACAGGCTTTTTATTTCAAAAACATTTGACATTATTTTACTTCCATACGAGAGAAAATAAAAAAAAATAAAGAGCGCACATAAGTCGTTATTTCGACATAATATCTTGTTATTTCGACATAATAAGTCGTTATTTCGACATAATATCTTGTTAGTTCTACATTAATATCTCGTTATTTCAACATAATAACTCGTTATTTCTACATAATAAGGGGACACTCCAATTTGCATTAAGCCACATTTAGCGTTCTTATAATGGTTTTCTATAGGGAGGAAAATGCTTAACGTGAAATTAAACGCGTTCATATTCTGGACTCATCTGATTTTTTGTAGTATACTTTATTATGATTTTAGTATCGTAATGATTAATAAATGCACGCACAATTATCCGTGAACTTGATAAATGTTGCAGATATGTTTTAGGCTACTTTCCACAAACAAATTGCTTTCAACTTATGAGTGCAAAATTCTAAATTCAACGAATGTGCGGCAATTTGTACAAATAGAGACATTTTTGTGAATACATTTTGTATTATAATTTGTGCATGCAACAAATGAAGAGTTCAGATGCAAAAGCCTCTAAGCGCCATCTGAATTTTCTTCTAGAATGATCATTTTTATCAAGTTCGTATATTTAAGTCAGTAATTTCACTTAAATGACAATAATAGGTCATTTTCATTGCCATTTAAGTGAAATTACTGAATTTAAATATACGAGCTTGATAAAAAATTATCATTCTAGAAGAAAATTTCAGATGGCACTTAGAGGCTTTTGCATCTGAACTCTTCAAATGTAGCCTGCATGAAGCCATATTTAGCGTACTAATGGGAGGAAAATGCTTAACGTGAAATTAAATGCGTTGTGTTCATATTCTGGACTCATCTGATTTTTTTTTGTAGTATACTTTATTATGAATTTAGTATCATAATGATTAATAAATGCACGCACAATTATCCGTGAACTTGATAAATGTTGCAGATATGTTTTAGGCTACTAAAACAAATTGCTTTCTACTTATGTGTGCAAAATTCAGAATCCAACGAATGTGCAGCAATAATAGAGATATTTAATTAAATGTTTTATTTTGTATTAGTGATCATAATTTGCGCATGCAACAAAGAAGATGTACAGATGACGCATGCATTTATTGACATCTTTTCCGTAATTCGGCAATGCTTAACGTGTAATTAAACAAGTTGAGTTTATATTCTGGGCTCATCAGAATATATTGTACATAAATACTTTATTAGTATGATTTTTACTGTGTTTGGTCTGTTAATAACACTGTCCGTCTCTTTATGTAAAGGTTTGTATTAATTTCGATATGTCACTTGATGGCAGAATAAGACGCGGAATTTAAGAACGCATTGTAGTTATGTTGTGTTGACCTACTGTTGTGCACTTTTACAAGCTGGTGCTCCAAAATCCCAGAGGTTTATCATGGGAATTTACATTCATTCCATTCCAGGCTAACCTTTATTGAGATCAAATTTATGTAGCCCATCAATGCTACAGCCTATATTGCCGTAGTATCCCTATACCGTTACGATCAGCTGTTCTTCCATCTTGGCTGAACTTTCAAATATGAAGGTAAAAGAGTAGCAAAACTCGAGACATGAAGATGTGAATTTGAGAACTTGTACAATTTAAATATTCGTACTGTACGTGAACATTTACACTCATAGCTCCAATGTGAAAACCTGTAAAATAAAAATCTGAAGTTGAATGTTGAAATTTGCCCTCGCAGACAATAGTCACAAACCTGTATTATGAATTTGAAGCTGCAGTCACAAATGTGTAAAATGCTATTCACAAAAATACAATGACAGACACAAACTTGGAATATATATATTTGCACTTATTCTTACATTCACACTCGCAGTACAACCTCAATTATGCACTTGCAACTCTTTTTGCGATATATTTGGTGCTAAACTAACTTGTGCACTTGAAACTCAGTGGCGGTGAGAGAGAACAGTATAAACGCTAAACCCCTGGCACAACCTACTTTATTTTACATATTCTTTATTCCATATTATTTTCTACTTGTTGTGAGGTGTACATGTACAAATCTTTGTATATTTTTTGTTGCATAAAAAAAAAAAGATCTGAAATGCTAACATGGCTTAATGCATTAGACTGATATTAAAATAAATAAATGATATTATCAAACTCAGTAAACAACACCATACTAATAATACTATGTACAGAAACGCAGATCAGCACAGAATATGAATGCAACACGTTTAATTAAGACAGTGGTATTAAAAGACCAAACTCAGGAAACACCATGCAATAAAGCATATAGAAAAGCAAATGAGCACATAATATGAACGCAACACCTTTAATTGTAGGCTACATTAAGCATTTCCCTCCCATAGAAAACCAAGAAAACGCTTAATGAGGATTAATGAACCAACAGTTATAAAAAATTAAAAATAAACACAATTTGTTATACATTATTAATAAAACTGCAGGCAGCAGGTTTATTTGCACTAAACACAAATTTGCTTTCTTGCGTCATATTCTGTGCTCATCTGCTTTTCTGTAGTATGCATTATTATTATGGTGTTTACTGAGTTTGATAATATCATTTATTTCTTTTAATATCAGTCTAATGCATTAAGCCATGTTACAGGGCCAGGTTAACCATTAGGGCAACTGGTCACTTGGCCAGGGGCACGGACATCTAAAGGGCCCTGGGCACCGTAAAATATTATGTTAGATCACGTTATAAATGCAGTCCTCACTTTCCTAATTATATGCAGAAACGATATGCGATATGAAACCGAAATCGCCACACTCAGATCCAGGAACCTGCGTGAGAAGGCAGAATCGCGACACACCCCTTCCAACTCCCAGAGTTATCCTTCCAGTCCAGATCCAATGCTACCACATCTTTAAATTACTATTAGTATTATTTGAAGTTAACATTATAAAATACGTAGACCTACGCCACAAAACTAGTTGAGAATAAATTCTTTAAAATTGGGCAATTCCAGCGTTATGGATGTGACATTTACAGTAAAAACTTGAAATATAAATCTCAGAAAATGCATTTAATACCAATATATTGAAACGTCTGTTTATATATCCATACTCCCTTAATAAAGTAGTAGTAGCCTTTATTGTCACTTAGTCACAAGTACCAGCAAAATTAGTCCAGACATTAGAAATGTATCAGTCTACACATGCGTTTTATATTCAATATGAGGGAAATACACATGTGTTACGGACGTGACACATAACATCTTTAACTTTTAGGTGGCAAAATATGTTTTTGTAATTTTGGGAATTACACTGTGCAAACCAAAAGTAATACTACCCCCCGGATGAAGAAGGGTTGGCTCTCCACAGAACATAAAATATTCATTCGCATTTATGAGGAAAAAACAATTTTACGGACGTGACAGTTCTCCATTACGGACGTGACCGCTCTGAAAGCGGCACTAAAACACTACTTTAAAACTTTCACAGAGACCTCAAACAGAAAGCACAAAGCCTTTCTTTAAAGATTATTTTGTTTTGTATTAATTGTATCTTGATTTTAATCAATGTTTCATCAACCATTTGCCTGGATTTAATAAATAAGAAGTAAATATAGCAGACAATAGATAATCACTACACGGAGGCGCTGGCGCATGAACTGGAGCTCCCTCATAAATGAACCGAAACTCAGCGTATAAGGTGAGTTTACTTGCCTCAAGACCTGAGAAATATATCTATAGAAAGCTTGAAATGTCTACTTTTAAACAGAACAATTCAAAACGAAAGAAAACAGACTGCTCTCTGTTTATGTAATCCGTATGAAATGTGCATTTCTCTCTGGCACGTTCACTACTGGGAAGATCGCAAGTCAGCATCGTCAACTTCATCTTTCATATTTGCAGCTGACACTGACACAGAAAACACTTGTTTATTAATAAACAATTAAATGTCTTGAGTCTTGTTGCCCAGGGCACAGGAAATTGTTAATCCGGCCCTGAATGTTAGCGTTTCAGAGCGTCCCCGAGGATGCGGGTTTCGTGACATCATCGCGTACAATAGAAGTCCCATTTCATTGGCTAGGCACCAACCAATAAAACGGCTCCTTTGAACACCCCCCGCTTTTTTTCAGTTTTACAAAAATGCTAAATTTGATTTCTGAATAAACGTTGTCCCGGAATATTTAATACAGAGCACGGGAAGTCACCTGTGGGAAAATAGATAATAATCCGTGGCGACGGTTCTGCAGTCCGTCCCCTCAGTTTATAACTCGCAAATTCACAAATTCTTCAACTGTTCCCTCGTTTAACAAATTGTGCCCACGGATTAATAAACCGTACCCATGAGTTCCTAATCCGCGCTCTCAGATTTGTAAACCGTGCTTTCAGTTTTTGCAATCTGTACCCACAAATTCATAAACCGTGCCTTTCGCAATCCTTTCCCAGGGGTTGGTAAACTGTACTCACGGATTTGTGGCCCCTCCCCTAGTCTGTGCCAGCTGATTCAACCAGGCCAACTGTTTAGGTACGGGATGCATTGCATTATGTTTTAACTTTTTTAAATGGATAATTTCTTGAATGTAAAAAAAAAAAAAAAAAGACATGTATTTTTAAAGTCCATTTTTTGGGAGGGACATGTATATTTAAAGTCCATTTTTTGGGAGGAAAAAGCTAGGTATAATAGAATAAGCAAAAAAAAAAAAGACTTCACACATAAAAAAGAAATATAACACAAACATATGACTTCACACATAAAAAAGAAATAAACACAAACATATTTCCAAAACTGTAAAAGATAAGGTTATATAAACATAAACATTCATAAATTATTTTATGATGAACATATAGGGTCTTATTTTAACGATTTGAAACGCAAGTATCAAGCGCGAAACGCAAGTAACTTTGTGGGCGGGTCTTGGGCGCTGTTGCTATTATATCGACGGGATAAATTACTCTTGCGCCCGACGCAAATCTAAAATGGGTTGGTCTGAAGTAGCTTCATTATTCATAGGTGTGGTTTGGGCGTAACGGCGTAAACCAATCAGAGCGACATCTCACATTCCCTTTAAGAGCAGGCACGCTTGTTCCATGGCGGATGGCTATTATAATGGCGGATTTGCCCATTAGGAAATTTACCGACGTGCGTCTGTGGAGGGAAAAGTCTGCTGTGCGCGGGTGCAAAATAGGAATCATACATGCGTCTCTGTACAAAGTAAATTGCGCTGGGTGCAAGATAAGGCCCATACTGTCTTAAGTGAACTACTTTATAGTTATAAATGCAAATAATCATAATAATTATCATTATTATTATTACATTTAGGCTACATATTTAGAAGACTCTTTTATCCAAAAAAAGGAACAAAGCAATCGTCAAATGTCAGTCATAATACAATAATAGGGCTAAGATTATCACAAATAAACACAAGATTTTGATGCATATCCAAGGGTTTGTGCGGAGTGTGGAGCGCGCACTGCATGGCACGGAGGCGCCGGCGCGAACACTTGCATTTTCCTATCAACAGTGGAAACAACTTAAAATACTCTATCATTTCTGGTCATACTGAAAAGAATAATACATCATTCGCAACTACTTTTATTTGAGTAAACTCACAATAACAAGAAAACGTTGTGCTTTTGTAAAATAAAATAAAATAAATCAATCAGGCGCGCTTTCATGATCTCCGTGAACTGGAGCACGTCTCAAAAATGAACTGAAACAACATAGCCTACTTATATAAAGCTTGAAATGTCCACTTTTAAAACTAACAAATTCGAATCGAACGCAATACCGTCTGATTATGTAATCCGTATGAAAGGTGCATTTCTCTCTAAAGGCGATCCGCTTTACAGCGGAGATGGAGATATGTTTGCAGCCGACACTGTTTATTAAACACTAGTTTATTAATAAACAATTAAAATGTCTCTTTTATTTTTTCAGACACATTTATTATCATTAGCATATAAATCACCTATAAATCACCTCTCTGTATGGTTCCAGAGACATGGCTCTTCTCATTCAGCACTGCGGGGAAAATATCATTCCGGGTTCTAATTTGGCCTTAGAAAAACAGTAAAATCGACATTCTTTCCTTATTAATTTGTGATTATTTTAAATGTTTAATAAAGGGGCAAAAATTGATAAACAAAAATATGAAAATACGTCAATATTTATTTCTTTTTGCGCAGCATTTGGTTCAAATTCAAATTTTGGTGTTCAACTTTTCGTTTAAAAAAATGCAAGAGCCGTTCATTTTTCGTTTTTCAATTACAGGTTAAAAAAACGAATGGACGCAAAAGTACACAGACCTGCAAATATATATTACAAGTTTGTGTCTGTCATTGTATTTCTGTGAATGGCATTTTACACATTTGTGACTACTGCAGCTTCAGATTCATAATACAGGTTTGTGACTATTGTCTGCAAGTGCAAATTTCAACATTCAACTTCAGATTTTTATTTTACAGGTTTTCACATTGGAGCTGTGAGTGTTAATGTTCACGTACAAGTACGAATATTTATTGTACAAGTTCTCAAATTCACATCTTCATGCTCTTGAGTTCATAGGAATGGAATGAATGCATATCCCTGGCATGAATGTAAATTCCCATGATAAACCTCTGGGATTTTGGAGCACCAACTTGTAAAAGTGCACAACAGTAGGTCAACACAACATAACTACAATGCGTTCTTAAATTCCGTGTCTTATTCTGCCATCTAGTGGCATGTCGAAATGAATACAAACCTTTACAAAAAGAGATGGACAGTGTTATTAACAGACCAAACACAGTAAAAATCATACTAATAAATATTTATGTACAATATAATCTGATGAGCCCAGAATATAAACTCAACGTGTTTATTACACGTTAAGCATTGCCGAATTACGGAAAAGATGTCAATAAATGCATGCGTCACCTGTACATCATCTTTGTTGCATGCGCAAATATGATCACTATTACAAAATAAAACATTTTATTCACAAAAATGTCTCTATTATTGCTGCACATTCGTTGAATTCTGAATTTTGCACACATAAGTAGAAAGCAATTTGTTTTAGTAGCCTAAAACATATCTGCAACATATATCAAGTTCACGGATAATTGTGCGTGCATTTATTAATCATTGCGATACTAAAATCATAATAAAGTATTCTACAAAAAATCAGATGAGTCCAGAATATGAACGCGTTTAATTTAACGTTAAGCATTTTCCTCCCTATAGAAAACCATTATAAGAACTCTAAATTTGGCTTAATGCATATTGGAATGTCCCCTTATTATGTCGAAATAATGAGTTATTATGTCGAAATAACGAGTTATTTATGTCGAAATAACGAGTTATTTATGTCGAAATAACGACTTATGTCGAAATAACAACTTATTGTGTCGAAATAACGACTTATTAAGTCGAAATAACAACTTATTGTGTCGAAATAACGAGATATGTCGATATAACGACTTAATATCTCGAAATAATGACTTATTATGTCGACATAACGACTTATTATGTCGAAATAACGACTTATGTCGATATAACGATATCTCGAAATAATGACTTATTATGTCGACATAACGACTTATTATGTCGAAATAACGACTTATGTCGATATAACGACTTAATATCTCGAAATAACGACTTATTATGTCGAAATAACGACTTATGTCGAAATAACGAGATATGTCGATATAATGACTTATTATGTCGAAATAACGACTTAATATCTCAAAATAACGAAGTTTTCATATATATATATATATATAAAAAAAAATTTTTATAATTTTTTTTTTTATCACCTTGCGGTTCAGGGCTTCCGTAGTATATCAAGCAGGGACACGTTTGCGTGCATTGTGTATGGTGATTTACCGGAAGTTCAGCACGGACGCGCAAGAGGTTGATATGGTGTTCGTTACCACAAACTGTCTGCGTCCCTGATTTCAGAACATTTTAACAATGACCATTAGCTGTTCTGAAATCACTATGTACAATGGCTTCACAGGGCTTACTGCTTTATTGTAAGTGACTAAGTTATAATATGATTTAACTTTGATTTCAAATTAATTTACATTTTTATGATTTAAATAATAACATTTTGGGGAATTCGCAAATAGTTTTTTTTTTTTTTTTTTTAAACCTGGGTGGGGGGGGCCCCGGGGGGGAGGCAACCCTGGTCGGTAGGGACCCGGGATGGACAGGACCTGGCACAACACCCCCAGTGAGCAAGCCAATGGTGACAGTGGCAAGGAAAAAACTCCTTAAGGGAGATAAAAAAAAAAAAAAAAAAATGGGGGGAACCAACCCCAGCAGGGGGGGGCCCATGAGGGGAACCAGACTCAGCAGGGGGGAGCCCATCCTCCTCTGGCACAGTGTACACACTATAATAAAACTCTTATTTAAGTTAATATATGATATTAATATATTTAATTAATTATTATATATAATCAATATATCAATTTCTAGATATATTAATATATCTAGAAATTGAAACAAATTATTTAAAATTATAATAAAATTATTATAATTAATAAAATTTATTAATCGTGCATCCAATGATGAGATCAGTGGTCCAATGTAGCATCTGTCACAGTGTCTGGTTTGTGTTTCCCTGGGTAACCACTAGAGGTATTTTCCCATACTGTCACCATTACTTCATGAACTACATTTCCCAACATCCTGCTCTGTCACTCATTGATTCATTGCACACAGCTGTCTCCCGTCACCTTGTCAGTATCTGTGTGTATATATTTCTGTTTGTTTCAGTGTTTGTCACGGAGTTGTTGTTTGATGTCACCACACTTCTGAAGTTTGTTCTTGCCTGTTCTTGTTTGTGTTTCTTGTTTTTGGATTGCTAATATGGATTTTGACCCCTGCCTGGATGACTACGAATTGGATTGCCCTTTAATAAATACTGCACTTGGATCTACCCTTTTCCCGTGTGTGTTCCGTGACAAACGACTCCGTCAACACATAGATCCAGCGGTATGAGTTTTCATGACTGTTCCTCACCACTAGGAGGGAGAGCAGGCAGCTGAATGGGAATTCCCGAGCCGAAGAGGAGGAGCCGCACATGACTTTATATTAATGTTTTGCGTTGTGTGCTCGTATCAGGGAGGAGAGTGCTGCGATCCCGGTTAATTCCGGGGAGAGAACAGCACCCAGTCGCTCATGGACACGAAGGAGTAAGAGGAAGACTTCCCGTCTCCTTAACCCGTATCTATCTATTAATTAATCTATTAATCTGTATTAAAAGAGAGCGATTCCAGTCGAGCTCATCTCAGCTCATTACGTTTTAATCCGCCCCGCCCACGGAGAGCGCGCGCTATTCAAACGCAAATGACTGAGACGATCCCATACAAACTGTGAACGCCCACATATCAGCTCGAGAAAACACATCAAGTTTATTCAGATTAGTGTACTTGTCTACACTGTCTCGCAGCGCTGTGAGGAATAATAATAATGGAAAACGTACCTCAGAAGTGCTGGTATTTCGAGGAGCAACGGATGGAATACCGTAGTAAGTTTTTTTTCATTCTCAAGTAAATCGCGTTTCTGTGTGAATGAATGAACGGCAGAGTTGCGCTGTTTACCACAACTCGCAAAAAGACAGTTTAAATTTGAATTGCGTTTCTGTGTGTGAATG
>FLSR01004871.1:20511781-20538839 GCA_900092035.1 Leuciscus waleckii
ACGTCTCCGCCCTGGCCGCCAGATGGACTGTCTGCTCCGCCCTGGCCGCCTGAAGGGTCGTCTCCGCCCTGGCCGCCCGATGACTATCTGCTTCGTCCTGGCTGCCTGATGAACTGTCTGCTCCGCCTGGCCGCCTGAGGGAAAGTGTCCGCCCTGGCTGCCCGATGGGTCGTCAGCTTCGCCCGGCCGTCGGCTAAACAATCACCCCCTGTTTCTGTTCCCTTCCATGGACCTGGTCCCCCATCCCTCCCCCTGATCCTCCACCGTTCCACCTCCGTCCTGGACTCTTGTTTTGTTTGTTTTTTGTGGGTCTTGGAGCGTCTGGTAGCCGCTCCGTAGAGGGGGGGTTATGTCACAGTGTCTGGTTTGTGTTTCCCTGGGTAACCACTAGAGGTCTTTCCCCATACTGTCACCATTACTTCATGAACTACATTTCCCAACATCCTGCTCCGTCACTCATTGATTCATTGCACACAGCTGTCTCCCGTCACCTTGTCAGTATCTGTGTGTATATATTTCTTTTTGTTTCAGTGTTTGTCACGGAGTCGTTGTTTGATGTCACCACACTTCTGAAGTTTGTTCTTGCCTGTTCTTGTTTGTGTTTCTTGTTTTTGGATTGCTAATATGGATTTTGACCCCTGCCTGGATGACTACGAACTGGATTACCCTTTAATAAATACTGCACTTGGATCTACCCTTTTCCCGTGTGTGTTCCGTGACAGCATCTCCCGTCATCTGGCACTGGATCCGACACTGCATACAGGGTGGATATCCTGAGGTAAAGAAGGTAAAACAGATTTGATAATGTTAGTGAATTTATTTGAATTGTTCTGATTCTCCAAGACTTATGGAGCATAAAGTTTCAGGTCAGATGTACGCCTTGCAAGAGACCATTTTTGCTCTCTCACTTCTGAGAGCCATCATACACATTAAAATCAAAGCTTTTTAAATCAAATCATACGTCTCTGAACAAAACCAAAGGTTTTTCCTGCATTGAATCCTGCATTTTTGGCAGACACCAAAGCGAAATTCTGTCCCGCAAAAACCTTATTTGATCAGTTATTGTGATTTATTATGAGTGATGTAGATGACTACTGCGCTTGTGATAGGCCCCATATTAACTGAGAGAATGAGCAAACAGTCCCTCCCCGCATGTGCACTCTCTGTCCTAACTGCCGGGATTATCACACAATGCGTAGCATACCTTCCGCTAATGACACGTCCGATTCGCAACCTAGTGACTCATTTAAACCGATTTTTATGAATGGTTAAAACAACTGATCTGTCCAACACTGAACTCACAAGATGTCTGAATCGGTGTATAACAAATCGGTAACACTTTACAAATATAGCTGCAAGCAGCAATTACGGGGTTCAAGCATTTAAGCCCGTCATGTCAACTATGCTGTTGAGTTCTAGGCCAAACCGAAATGTAGGCCTGAAACCATTAAATATCCATGATGGAGAATACACAAAATCTATAATACCAGTGCACCCTAATTCTTTGAAAAAAATATTGGTTATAAACATTTATCAGCCAATGCTGGATAATGATAAAGATTAGATTAAAAAAGATTGATTGTCCCTCTTGTGGACAACAGTAGTATTAAAGGCTTCATCTTCAGTTTAAATGTTTGATAGAATGTACTGTGAGCCCTCTGAGCATCAGAAATCCTTGAAACCTGGCATGTTTGCAAGTCCCTAGATGATGCATGTGAAGTTTCGAGCAAATCGGACCAACGGCCTATGAGGAGTTCGAAAAAGTAGAGTTTTCAAATAATCTTAAATATTTAACAAATTATTTGATTGACAGCAGTGGTTCTTGAGGCAAAGTTGTTCAGTATGAGGAGATCTATCAAATGATATGTATATTGTGTGGGTGTGTGAAACACCACGTGATTACAGAGCCATAAATCTTGTTAGCGCCATCTAGTGGCCGATTTCTTTCAAAATTCTTACAGACCTCTAGGGCCATGAGTCGAACATGCCCACCATGTTTTCTTCCGAACAACCTTCGATAACCTTGTCTTATAGGTGCTCAAACTTCACTGGCTAATCTGAAACCATAAAATATCCATGATGGAGAATACGCAAATTATATAAATCTATAGTACCAGTGCACCCTAATTCTTTGAAAAAAATTAAATAAAATGGTTTTAAACATTTGTTATCAGCTAATGCTGGATAATGATAAAGATTAGATTAAAAAGATGTATTGTCCCTCTTGTGACAACAGTAGTATTAAAGGCTTCATCTTTAATTTAAATGTTTGATAGAATGTACTGTGAGCCCTCTGAGCATCAGAAATCCTTGAAACCTGGCATGTTTCTTCAAAATCAGTTCTCCATATCTACACAGTTTTGTGAAGTTTCTACTTTGTGCACACAATATATAGACATGTTACTCACAATGGGCCATACCAGAAATATATTAAAAAAATTATCTGCCAAACAGTTTCATCGATCAAAATTCTTTTGACAACTTTTTGCCATGAGAGTCCTTAGATGATGCATGTAAAGTTTTGAGCAATTCAGACAAACGGCCTATGAGGAGTTCGAAAAAGTAGAATTTTCAAATAATCACAAATATCTAACAAATTATTTGATTGACAGCAGTGGTTCTTGAGGCAAAGTTGTTCAGTATGAGGATATCTATCAAATGATATGCATATTGTGTGGATGTGTAAAACACTACGTGATTACAGAGACATAAAACTCGTTAGCTCCATCTGGTGGCCGATTTCTTTCAAAATTCTTACAGACCTCTAGGGCCATGAGTTGAACATCCTTGTGTAATAGGTGCTCAAACTTCACTGGCTAATGGCGGCCATGTTTTTCGAGATTCGCCAGTGTCCTCATAGAAAGGCATGGCACCCTGGACAAAGACACTGCATGCCCATTTTCAAGTCAATCGGACTAACGGTAGCGTAGTTATAAGCTGTTTTATGCCTTTTTCGTATTATAGCGCCACCAAGTGGTGAATCGCTGCAGATTTTTTTGTGTGACCACAAAAATGAGCTTGTCCATGAGTATAACAAGTTTGGTGAAAATTGTCTGGCTTTCAGGAGTTATAGCCATTTTTGTGAAAGCGTCCCCGCCTACTTCGAACGTTTTGGCGTCCCATGGCAAGCGTGAATCACCGATCGTAATTCTTTTTACAACATTTTGCCATGAGTGTCCCTTGATGATGCTGACAAGTTTCAAGTGAATTTGACAAACGGACTATGAGGAGTAAAATATATAAGATTTTTCGGAAAATTAAAAATGGTGGGAAAATTTGAATACCGGAAATGAAATCGGAGATATACATTTTGTTTGTCTGGACTCAAGGTTTCCAATGATAGCAGACACTTGAGTCTACGATAAACGGAGTTATAGGAGTTATGAGATAAACGGATTATAGGAGTTATGAGAGGTTTCGCGTTGTTGATCGCTGTAGCGCCACCTATTGGCCAATCTGGCTCATATTTTGATAACCTCTCCTCGATTTTTGTACTACCATCTGGCAAAGTTTCAAGTCTCTAGCACTTAATTCAATCAACTTTATTCAAGACACAAAGGTCCATAGAGACAACAAAGTACAGATATATATATATAAATATAAAACAATACAAAAACATTTAAGAATGATGCAGATGAGGCATCATTAAAACATATACAGGCTTCGGGTCCAATGTTTCCAAAAGCAAGATGTGTACCTTGTGTCACTCTTAGAAACATCAACTATGGACACAATGATCATATTCTTAGACCCTGTCAGTCTGCACATGAATCTATACATACAATTTCTTACAACAGCATTAAAAGTGGGCACATTGTTAGACACAAACATTTCACTGGCACTACTCCACCTAGGAATTTAAGCACAATTCTCAGTGCATCATTATAAGCCACTTGAAGTTTTTTTCATTTTCGACTCATAAAATTACACCACAGGTGGGCAGTATACAGTGGAGTGCAATAGGTTTTGAAGAGTGAGATTTTAACATCAGGAGTGCACATGTGGGATTTGCGTGCCAGCATGTTTGCCTGCCCATACAGTTTTCCACACTGACGCTGCACATCATCATCATCATCATCATCATCATCATCACAGAGGTCATCTCTGATCACATGTCCCAGATATTTAACTTTCTTTACAACCTCTAGTGGTTCACCTGCCAATGAGAAAGAAGGATAGACACACTTCCTATCCTCCTTGGTTCTGGCGATCAGTACCACACTCTTCATTGAGTTAAATTGTATATCAAACATCAGTCCATATTGAGAGCATATTCTAAGAAGTTGCTGCAGGCCAGCACTAGAGGGAGACAGTACCACCAAATCATCAGCATAAAGCATATGATTAATGAGACTATCCCCCACCAAGCAGCCAGTTCTACAGCCCTTTAGCTCCCTAGATAAAATTATCCATGTACAGATTGAATAGCAGCGGAGACAGAATTCCACCCTGCCGCACTCCACTGGAGACAGAGAAGGGTGTTGACAAACTCATCCCCCACCTGACTTGCATAGTTAGGTGAGAGTACCAGAACTGCAGTATCCTGATTAGGTAAGAGGGGACACCACGCTCATGTAGTTTACAAAACAGTTTCCCATGATTGATATGATCAAAAGCCTTTGACGCATCCAGGAAACACATGAAGACTGTGCTATTGCGTGATCTGTACCTATGGACAATTTTTTTAAGTGCATAAATACACAGATCAGTTCCATGCTTGTTCTTAAACCCAAACTGATTATCTGTTGACGCTATGTATTCTGCAAGCCTATCCATAAGGATCCCTTCTAGTACCTTGGATAGTATGCTTGCAAGTGCAATAGGTCTATAGTTATCTATACTAGTTAATTTACCAGTCTTATTTTTAATTACAGGTACTGCAAGACAGATCCAGGAAGTATGCCATGCTTCATTAACCCAGAAAAGCATAGAGCAAGTAAACTGAAATACTTTGACTAGCGTATTTCAGATGTTCTGCTGTTATTCTATCCCGCCCACAGGCTTTGTTCATTTTAAGTTTGTCAATAGCATAACATACTTCCTCCGGCCCAATGACTACACCATCACTGTGAGGTATCTCTCCTATGTTATAAACACATCACTCTTCACACAGTTAAAAATTTTCTCATAGTGTCTCCTCCATAGCTCTACAATGTTTTCAGGTTCAGTAATACCATCAATACTAGAAGGCAGTGGCATTTTGCTGTTGTTAACCACTTTCACCTCCTTCCAGAACTCATAAACATTATTAGTTTGTAACTTTCTCGCCATAGAGTTCACCCTCATAGTCTGCTCATTTCTTTTTATAAAACGCACAGCATATTTGAACCTAGCATTAGACCGTACCTTGTGCTCACAGACTGGGCCATGCCTAGGTTTGCCTGCTAAGACCCATCTTCTAAATGCATCTCTTGCCTCCATATGAACATCATGGACATAGTCATTCCACCCTGGTCTTACAATATGTTGTTTCACCACTTTACTTCTTAGTGGTTCACTTCCATCAACTAAACAGTTCACAATTCTATCATTCATTGCACATAGGTCATTATTGTGACTTACATTCTTACAGCTGCTATCCACACACATAATTGAATCAACAGGTAACTCAATATTTCAGTCAGTCAGTCAGTAACTTGTAATATTGCAGGTCGTCTTCTGTGAGCCTTGTCCAGTCCAGTATCTCACCTGGTTTATGGCTGTCACTAGGCTTGGGTATCGAGTATCGATTGGAACCGGGACTAGCTTTGCGATTTTCCCGGAATCGTTCAAAAGTTTAAATTTCGATTCCTAGTTTCGATTCACAGTCCGCCGACCGGAAGAAGAAACCGCTGTCTAAGTCATTTCTAGCCGTATTCTGAACTGACGTATCTACATAATCGATTTCAAACTGCCAAATGTAACTCGCTCACACTTTTTAGTTAAACATTTGTAACGTACACACGGCATGGTAAATGCGTGTATAGCACAGGTGTAAGCGTATATTGATTGTTATGCTAAACTGCGAACCGACACATTTTATGAGACGCTGTGTGAGTTGCCTTATTAACTCACACAGCGTCTCATAAAATGTATTCAGAGCAACATTCTTCAAAATATCTTCTTTTGTGTTCAGCAGAATAAAGAAATTCATACAGGCTTGGAACGACATGAGGGTTAGAGTTAAGGATGACAGACTTTTTATTTTCATTTTTGGGATGTCAAATATAAAAAAATACAATATAATGTAATGTAATATAAAATTATATATTATCATATAAAGTTATATAATATAATGTGATAAAATATAATATAAAATAATATAATATAATATATAATATAATATAATATCCGGTAATATAATATAATATAATGCAATGCAATGTAATATAAAGTTACATAATATAATATAATATAATATAATGTATAAAATAATGTAATATAATATAATTTAATGTAATATAATATAGCCTAATATAATATGATATACAGTACTGTGCAAAATTCTTAGGCATGTTAATAGGAAGGTTTCTTCAAGCATCTTGGAGACGTCCCGCAGTTCTTCTGGATTTAGTCTGTCTCAGTTTTGTCTGTTTCTTCATGTAATCACAGACGGACTCGATGATGGTGAGATCAGATCATCCTGGCTGTTGTCAGACTCCGTGTGCATACACAATCTCACTGGATTATTAAAATTAATGGCAAAAAGAATGTTTGGAAATGTAAACTGATATTTCCTACTGACACACTACAGCAAAAGACATAAATAACTGACTTAAAACCATTTTCTTTTGCTTTTGCAACTTTTGCACAGTACTTTGTAAGTCTACACAATTTCAAAATCAGCCAGTTCTGAATTAACTAAAGCAAATCTTTGCCAAAGACTTCTGATATCTAACACTTTTAGGAATCCTAAAAACAAATTGTTCAAAAACAAAGCAGATTTCAGCCTCTGTCGTCACTGCGCGCGACCTTGGCTTCGTGCTTTTCACTCTCACCGGAAATGACGTGCGACGACCTCTTTCTCTCTCTACTCGGCTACTGTTAGCTGGCTGCTAGACGGACAAACCCCGTCAAAAAACAAACATATCTGGATCCCGTGCTTTTATTTTGGCACTGGAGTGCGTTGGTCACCCGTCGTCATGCCCATGTACCAGGTAAAGCCCGTCAGTCCCGGTGACATAAAGATTGATTTGCCAACGTGCATGTACAAGTTACCGAATGTCCACGCGCAGGGAATGAACTGCAGCGAGCACGCGCTTCAGGTAATCACATTAACGAGCAATTCACCATTCAGATGCCACACACACCAGCACTAAATAATGAAAATGCGTATGATACACAGTTTCTTTGTTGCACCAGACAGACTGGTATTGCCACTCTCACTCAGTATCAGTCTATCTGATGTAATACACACATGCAGATTGGGTATGATTGACAGCTGCAGTGTTCTGTGCTCTGGAATGAGAGGTTGGCCCTCCAAATGATATCTTCCTGAAATTACACTTTGTTTAATACACTGCTTACCAGCGACTAACAACACCACACTGAGACACTTAGGAAGGAGATGGATCTACTAGAGTAAGACAAAATGATGATGAAATGGTCAATTGATCTATACATTACCTGTCAAATGTTTTGGATTTGTTAAGATTTTTAAAAGAAGTCTCTTCTGCTCAAAGAGGCTGCATTTATTGATAATAAACAATTAAAAAAAAAACAGTAATATTGTGAAATTTTATTACAATTTAAAACTGCTGTTTTCTATGTGATTATATTGTAAAATGTAATTTATTCCTGTGATCAAAGCTGAATTTCTCAGCATCATCACTCCAGTCTTCAGCGTCACATGATCCTTCACAAATTATTCTAATATGATTATTTGATGCTCAAGAAACATTTCTCATTATTATCAATGTTATTTAAATTTTTATTTCAGCGTTCTTTGATGAATAGAAAGTTCAAAAGAACAGCATTTATCTGAAATAGAAAGCTTTACATTAAACACTACCGTTCAGAAGTTTGGGCTCAGTAATAATTGAAATTTTATTTCTTGGGGGAACGAAATAAAATAAATCAATACTTTTATTCCTCAAGGATGAATTAAATTGAGAAAAAGTTACAGACATTAATAATGTTACAAAAGATTCTTTTGAACTTTCTATTCGTCAAAGAATCCTGAAAATAAAATTGTACACAACTGTTTTCAACATTGATATTGTTTTTTGAGCATCAAATCCGCATATTAGAATGATTTCTGAAGGATCATGTGACACTGAAGACTAGAGTAATGATGCTTTGAACACAGGAATAAATTACATTTTAAAATATATTAAAATAGAAAACAGTCATTTTAAATTGTCATAATATTTAACAATATTACTTTTTTTTTGTATTTTTAATCAAATAAATGCAGCCTTGGTGAGACTTCTTTTAAAAACATTAAAAATCTTACCGATCCAAAACTTTTGACAGGTAGTGTACATATATATTAGGATCCACTTAGTTTAATGCAGTCAAATGTAGTTTTGTAGTGTGTAATAGTATGTTTGAGAGGGAATCCATGCGGTTGCATGTAAACCGTCTCTTCTCATGTGGTGTGTCAGAACGGAGAGGTGGATCCGGCTGTGAAGGCGCTGGAGGAACGTCAGGATGAAGTCCTGAGAAGACTGTATGAGCTCAAGGCGACGGTGGACGGGCTCACGAAGACCGTGGCCCTCCTGATGCTGACCTGGACGCCACCACGCTCTCTCACGCACCTGTCGAGTCTGTGTTCAGAGGAACCGCTGATCTAGACTCCCTACTGGGCAAGGTCAGCCTTACATGCGCCATTAGGCATTTTACATTATTTACCTTAAAGCGATAGTTCACCCAAAAATGAAAATTAGCCCATGATTCAGACTCAGTCCCACATTTGAATACAGTTGCAGCAAACAAACACAACCGGGTTAACCGGATTGACATGTTTAGACCTGCATGTTTATGCATGCTTGAGGAAAACATCTGAATTTGAACCACCCTAATGTAGCTTAAAGGGATAGTTCACCTAAAAATGAAAATTAGCCCATGATTTACTCACCCTCAAGTCATCCTAGGTGTGACATTCTTCTTTCAGACAAATACAATCAGAGTAATATTAAAAAATGTCCTGGCTCTTCCAAGCTTTATAATGGCAGTGAAGGGCCGTTTATGTTTTGAAGTCCATAAAAGTGCATCTCTCCATGATAAAAGTGCATCTATCCATGATAAAAGTGCATCCATCCATGATAAAAGTGCATCTATCCATGATAAAAGTGCATCTATCCATGATAAAAGTGCATCCATCCATGATAAAAATGCATCCATCCATCATAAAAGTGCATCCATCCATGATAAAAGTGCATCCATCCATGATAAAAGTGCATCCATCCATGATAAAAGTGCATCCATCCATGATAAAAGTGCATCCATCCATGATAAAAGTGCATCCATCCATGATAAAAGTGCATCCATCCATGATAAAAGTGCATCCATCCATGATAAAAGTGCATCCATCCATGATAAAAGTGCATCCATCCATGATAAAAGTGCATCCATCCATGATAAAAGTGCATCCATCCATGATAAAAGTGCATCCATCCATGATAAAAGTGCATCCATCCATGATAAAAGTGCATCCATCCATGATAAAAGTGCATCCATCCATGATAAAAGTGCATCCATCCATGATAAAAGTGCATCCATCCATGATAAAAGTGCATCCATCCATGATAAAAGTGCATCCATCCATGATAAAAGTGCATCCATCCATGATAAAAGTGCATCCATCCATGATAAAAGTGCATCCATCCATGATAAAAGTGCATCCATCCATGATAAAAGTGCATCCATCCATGATAAAAGTGCATCCATCCATGATAAAAGTGCATCCATCCATGATAAAAGTGCATCCATCCATGATAAAAGTGCATCCATCCATGATAAAAGTGCATCCATCCATGATAAAAGTGCATCCATCCATGATAAAAGTGCATCCATCCATGATAAAAGTGCATCCATCCATGATAAAAGTGCATCCATCCATGATAAAAGTGCATCCATCCATGATAAAAGTGCATCCATCCATGATAAAAGTGCATCCATCCATGATAAAAGTGCATCCATCCATGATAAAAGTGCATCCATCCATGATAAAAGTGCATCCATCCATGATAAAAGTGCATCCATCCATGATAAAAGTGCATCCATCCATGATAAAAGTGCATCCATCCATGATAAAAGTGCATCCATCCATGATAAAAGTGCATCCATCCATGATAAAAGTGCATCCATCCATGATAAAAGTGCATCCATCCATGATAAAAGTGCATCCATCCATGATAAAAGTGCATCCATCCATGATAAAAGTGCATCCATCCATGATAAATGTCATAAAAAAGTTGTTTAAAATAGATTTGATATTTATATTGTAGTTGAAAACAGCCCTGTGAGAAATTCATAGTAAATTTCATAAAAAGTAAAAAGTTCATAGAATTAAAATTGATCTAAACTTTTTTGACCCTGCCTCTTAAAAGAATCGGAATCGAAACAAGGAATCGGAATCGGAATCGGAATCGTTCAAATTCAAACGATACCCAACCCTACACTTGACGATGTGTGACGTAGGATGTAGGGTAGCGTAAGCTTTGACGCCTCTCGTGGTTCAAACACACAGGACTGGGCAACAAACTCACGCTCCTCCCACATTTCTCTTTAAAAATTGCTGGAAGCTTGTTATTTTAATCGATAAATTTTAAACTGTATTGAAATGTGGGATTGATTCTGAAATGGTGATGTTTTAAAGGGTTAGTTCACCCAAAATTTTTAATCCTGTCATCAAGTTGTTCCAAACCTGTGTGAGTTTCTTTCTTCTGCTGAACACAAAGGAAGACATTTTGAAGAATGTCAGTAAGCAAAGAGTTGATGAACCCCATTGACTTCCATAGTAGGAAAAAAAATACTTTGGAAGTCAATGGGGTTCATGAACTGTCTGGTTATCGACATTCTTCAAAATATCTTCCTTTGTGTTCAGCAGAAGAAAGAAACTCGTACATGTTTGGAACAACTTTAGGGTGAGTAAATTACAGGATTTGAATTTTTAAGTGAACTATTCCTTTAAATGCAGTTATGACTACCTCTATAATTCAAGTTATGAGGACAAAAAAAAAATGAGTTTGATTTTTCTATTTATTTGTCACTATCGCACAGCCCTAACTGAGAGCTATTTCATCTCAATTGATTTTTATTTGAATGTGGATCCTTGTAAGATGGAAGATTGTTTCTGCCATGAATTAAAAAAAAATTATAAAAGGAATTCAGATTTTGTGAACTAATATCTCATAATTATATCACAAAAAAAAATATATATATATATATATTATTTTTTTTATATAAAGGACTTCTATTTCAAATAAATGCTGTATTTTTTTACTTTATTTACCGGTTTCCACAAAACTATGAACTGTTTTCAACACTGATAATAATCAAACATGTTTCTTGATAATCAAATCATCATATCTGAAGGATTTCTAAAGGATCATGTGACACTGAAGACTGGAGTAATCCTCAAAATATAAAAAAAATTGTAAAGTCAATTGTGAGATTTCCATTACAAGCTTCCGCTGTGAACCAAAGCATGAGATTCATAACAAATGAGGATACATTTTAATGTCCGCTTGAAATAGATTCACATTTTGTAACTCTTCAAACGTGCTGAGTTGACCCGTTCCTCATTGTCCTCCAGGACCTGGGCGCGCTGAGGGATATCGTGATAACGCCCACCCTGCCCGTCCTCCTCTGTCGCTGCTGGTGCTTCACGGTCTGCTGTGCCAGCGGTACCAGGTGCTGTCCAGTGTGCATCTGCACTCCTCTGTGCCCGGCGTGCCCCCGTCGCTCATGTCCTGCCTGGGCCCGCGACACACAGACAGCTACGCACGCCAGCGCTTTCAGCTGGGCTTCACTCTCATATGGAAAGATGGTGAGAGGGTACACAAGAGTAGAGCGTGTCTTACACCGTGTCCTAACCAGATGCGACGCGATAAGATTCCAGCGACAAATTATTTGTCTGTTCACACTAGACGTGACGTGACTGCGAGATGCGTCAAAATCAAGTAAAACACACAGCCAATCAGAACAGCGTGTGGGCGGAGTCTCGCGGCGAGTGCACAGCACCAGAGAGTCATCTTGTAGCTACTCGCAAGAAAATGGATAAGTAGCTACATAATCAAATTCACAATTATTACACCATTTAAACAGTATTAAAAATACAGAGTTACTAAAACAATCTTTGTCAAATAATACACTTGTTTGTTCACAGTTTGAACGTTCTTGTTTCCATTTGTTTAATTTCAAGATCTGAGGTGAATTATCCATTGTTGCTTTTACGGCTATAAAGCTGGAGCACTAAATGATATTCAAAGTCACATTGCATGCTTTTATAATTAAATAAAGCCACATAAACAGTACCTGAGATTATCATCGCCACACTTTGTGTTTGTTGTTCCAGCACGACGTCGCAGAAAAATAGAAACCATTTCTAAAATAGAATCGTCGCATGTCGCCGTCGCGGCTGGTTAGGACGAAAACTCTGATTAACATGGAAAATATACATTTTATCGCATGTCGCGTCGCGTGTGTAGTTAGGACACAGTGTTAAAGGGTTAGTTCACCCAGAAATGAAATTCTGTCAGTAATTACTCACCCTCATGTTGTTCCAACCCCGTCAGACTTTCATTCATCTTCGGAACACAAATTAAGATATTTTTGATTAAATCTGAGAGCTGTCTCACTCCTCATGGGCTTCTCTGTAACTGAAACTTGCCAGCCCAGAAAGTTAGTAAAGACAATGTTTAAAATAGTCCAATAACGACTTTATTCAACTATTAATTTTCTACTGTGTGAGTGAGTTCACCTAGTGTAACAGCGCAACGCGTACGTCAGAACGTAGGCTCACTATTGGCCAGCATCACACACATGACCAGCGTCGGCCAATAGTGAGCCTACGTTCTGTCGTTGCGCTGCGCTGTTACACTATGTGAACTCACTCGGAGCCCCACACACAAGAAAATGAATAGTTGAATAAAGTCGTTTTTTTGCGCACTAAAAGTACTCTCGTCGCTTGATGAACTTAAGGTTGAGCCACTTTAGTCACTTGGACTATTTTAAACATTGTCTTTACTAACGTTTCTGGGCCGGTGAGTTTGTTACATAGAAGCCTATGGAGAAGTGAGACAGCTCTCAGATTTAATAAAAAATATCTTCATTTGTCTTCCAAAGATGAACGAAAGTCTGACGGGGGTTGGAACAACATGAGGGTGAGTAATTACTGACAGCATCTTCATTTTTGGGTGAACTAACCCTTTAATTCAAAACCAATAAGCTTGAAAATAAAGCAATTGGTTGAAAGTGGAAGTGCCACTGAAATATTAAAGGCAAAAAGCCTGAAGACTCGGTGGCACAGAGTTTTGAAAGTGTTTGTGGTGTGCAGTGCAGTGTGTGTGGTCTGATTTAACTTTTCAACATTAAATTTCATGCAACATCTCGAAGGCACCGTCCTACATATTACAGTGTCGTGAGATCTTGGGTTTCCATCATACATTTCTGGAAAATCTCATTCCTTTTCTCTGTAGACGCGATTTTTGGCAATGCTTTCATGGAAACTTAAATATATACATGCATATGTGTGTATTTATATTTACAAATAATTATACACAGTACACACACACATATATTATGTAAACACAAACTTTTATTTTCGAATTAAGACAAATTATTTCTATACTGCCCTCTGTATCCGGTAGGCGTGGCTTGGGAGTTCCTCGTAGGGCAGCGAAGCAAGTGCATTCTGGGAGTTGTTGTCTTTCATCCACATGAGCCAAAAATACATGTTCTGGCTTTTCTCCGTCTAGAAGGCACCAACTTCTTAAAATAATTTCACATTTCTACTACTTAAATGACCCAATTTAAATACACATTCATCTTTCCAGCGGTGAAATGTCCCTGTAATCGTTGCGTGGTCTTGTCTGGTTTCAGTGTCGAAGCTGCAGATGAAGTTCAGCACACAGAACATGTGCCCGATCGAGGGGGAGGCCAACGTGGCGCGCTTCCTCTACCGTCTTTTGGGCGCCGACCCCCAGGACCCGGTCTCCGCCACGCAGATGGACAGCTGGATCGACACGGCGGTTTTCCAGCTGGCCGAGGGAGGCAATAAGGAACGGGCGGCCGTGCTGAGGTCACTGAACGGGGCTCTGGGACGTTCTCCGTGGCTTCTGGGCGAGGGATTCTCCCTGGCCGACGTGGTGTGCGCCTGTTGCGTCCTGCAGACCAGTGAGAGCGGCTCGGCTCCTGCAAACGTGCAGCGCTGGCTCAAGTCCTGCCAGAACCTCGGCCACTTCAACTGCGTGTATCCGCTACTGCAGTGAGCGGGAGCTGTGAGGTCGGTGCAGGTCAAAACGAGGAACGCCACTGTCAATCGTGTAATGAAAAAGGGAAGTGCAATGTGACATCATCAATAACCAAGTTCTGCCAACGAACACTGTTACATCCAAGAATCCGGTGTTTCCTGAGCTCAGGTCTGTAGGATGACGTGTGGTGATGATGTCATGTTGATGATTATTTAACGGGAGTAGATCTGGAACTGATCCCAGGCCAGGTCAAACTCTCAGAGAGAGGGCTTTACTGTAAAACACAACTCCCTCCCGCCTTGTGCCTAATAAAACGCTTTAAGATGTTGTGTGTTTCTGTTGGGTATTGTATAGGGGTGTTAAAGAAGTGGCAGCTCAAAGACCTGCAGGTATGTGATGTCTTCTTCGTCAAACCTATTAAACCTTTTCACTAGGGTCAGACGTTTACACATTGAAACCTTTTCACTACGGGTCAGACGTTTACACATTGATTTTTTTTTTTTTTATAATACAGACGTATGTAAAGTAGAACGATTGCCGTCATGTTTTTGAGTATTAGACCAAAGGATGGCAGTTTTATTTATTTTTCTATTTATGGTGTTCTTTATAAAGCAAAATACACTCTTTGGGCTCAGCAAGATAAAAAAAAAAAGATAAAAAGATTGATACTCTTATTCAGCAAGGACATTAAATTGATCATTAAGTGACAGTAAATGCATTTAAAAATTGAAATTTCGGTTTCAAATAAATGCTGTATTTTTTCAATACAAAAATGAAAGTTCAGCTTTGATCACAGGAATAAATTACATTTTACAGTCTTTACTTTTGTAACATACCAACTTTTGTATGATAGTGTAGCTTTCAGATGTTGTAACGTCAATTGATTCAGCAAAACAAGTGTAGTAAAAAAAATTGATAAAAAAAAAAAAAAAAAAATGGGTTTTTAAAAAATTGGCAAAAAAACATTTGGTATTTGAAGTAATTGGCAAAATAGCATTTGATGTATTATAACCAGAATGGCCCAATCAAAGAGCCTGCGATACTTAATGTAACCTGTGGATGGCAGCGAAATACTCAACAACTCAAGTCAATTTCCCTTCAGGCAAAATAATTGTAATTTCACAGCTCTCAGATCTTTCCTCTTCACACACTTTACATATCAAATCACACTTTATCAAGGTGAAAGGTTTAAAAATATGATGTAAGCTATGATTGGGCTCCTGAATCGACATCTCTACGCACTGGAACCCAGACTACAACCACATATTTTCCTCTAAAATCAGTGAAACGGGTTGTTAAGAATATTTATCAAATCCCTAAGCACAGTATACACAACTGCTTGGTTTAGGTTGATATGAATGTTGATCCAGGTACTTGCCCAGTAGTTATACAAGAAGAGAAGAGAAGAGAAGAGAAGAGAAGAGAAGAGAAGAGAAGAGAAGAGAAGAGCTGCAAGAGGGAGAGGAAGTTCATGGTGATTTTAATATAAGAATATTTGTTTCTTTGTCATTTAGGCTACAAGCTAAAGAGGTTAAAGATTCCAGGATGGTATTATATCAGCCTAGAGTCAAGAGCTGAATATCAATTTTCTCTTGTTAATGAGAAAATTAGGCTAGCTACAGTACCTTTAGGGAAACACTCTGTTTTCTTTCTTTCTTCTCTATTCTATTTTCCACGTATTTTCCTTGATGTTCGAGTTATTACTCCTCGAGGTCTTGAGAGCTGTGCCCAACACGCTTTTATTCACAGGATAGCTGTTGTGGAATATAATGGCAGGCATTCATGTCAGCAGGCAGGAGTAAAACTAACCCGACGTCTCGATTACACTAGTAACAGCCCTCTACTCGTCTATGATGTTACTCTAGGGCTTCAACTAACACCGTTTAAGCCATGCCTTTCATGAGGTTTGAGAAATATCTGATTTTTGGACTTGGGGGAACAGATTGGTCTGTTTCTGGCTTTTCATTTGTCAATACAGTTTTCCAGCTGTTATTCCATATCATGAAAGCTATACGACACAAAACGACAGTTCACCATATTTCCAAATAACTATTTTTGGCTTTCGGAAAATTTCCCTTCCCAAAACATCTGGAGTTTTTTTTTATTTTTTTTTTATTTTATTTTTTTATAATAGGTTGTGAATGATGTTTAAGAATTTTATTTTTTATAATAGGTTGTGAATGATGTTTAAGAGAATGTTTCCTTAATGTTCTCTAAACTTGGGAACCAATCTGCAACCATTTCACAACTTTACATGAAAAATCTGTCCACAACCATTTCTTTTTTATAAATAATCATTCAAATAACCTTCATAATAGCCTATGTATGATTACATGACCACAATATTTGTTGTAGCATGTATTTATCTAAAATTGTAACACAATATAACAAAATTTCTAAAATGTAGGCTATTTCACTGATCCGCACCCTAACAAAACATTAATAAAATTAGATTGAACTTTGTCCTTGTGCAGAGTACAGTATAAAGCCAAAGAAATATATTTGTGTTGCATAGCAACGGTCTGTATTGTCAGGGACTTTAATATCCACTTTTAAAAAATTGCTTAAATCATAAAATTTTGATGAAAATGTTTGTCCTTAAAATATGTTCATATTTAGCCTAATACAATAGATACAAAAGTAGCCTATTTGAGCTCGTTTTGGACACTCGTTGCATTAGATAACATTTAGTTATGTAACAGTGACATTCAATAAATGTCGCTTCGATATTGTACTGGCCACTGTATATTTTATGTATTTACACTCCTGTTCAAAAGAGATTAAGGGCGCGTTTACACGACACTGATGTACTAAAAACGCATTTTCGCGTGCAGACGACAACGTCAAATGATCCCTTTTGGATCCGCGAAAACGATTAAAAACGCTGTAGGGGAGCGCGGGGCACAACGTAACGCGGGGCTAGTTGTAACACACTTGTTTTAAATACTTCCACACATGCTAGCATGACGAAACTTGGGTGTATTTACTAGTTGACATATCAACACTATATAGAGGACAAATTGCGCCAAAATTATTCTTTTTGGAAGATATCCATAGACATTTATTAAACCATAGCAAAAAGTAAATTTCTTAAGTACATTTTTCATCTCTATTTTTTGTGTTAAATTTAAAATTAGACAAATCTGATATTATTTTAATCTCCAATATGTTATTTAACAGTTGAATAGTTCTTTAATGCTTCGCTAACTAGCAGAAGACACTAGCCGGGTTTAAATCCCAGTTGTTGTGCAGGCGGGGGCATGTTGTAACACTGCGTTACAATGTGCCCCTATTGAAATACGCTATTATATTCTATACTTTTATGAATTCTATTGAGAAAACATGAGAAAAAGGTGAATAAAGACTGAGAGTCAATGTTCAGAAATGACTAATTATTTATTTGTTTTGAACTATGTTGTATAGCTGTGTTTTCATGTGTTCGTAGTCAAAATTAAAAAAATAGTTTATATTTAATTATAAAAAAATGCCATTACTCTATATGAAAAAGTTAATAATTGTATTTTATTGAGAAAATATTTTAGTTTGTCTTGTATATATATATTTTTATTAGATCAGATAACATTTTAAGCTGTCACATGGTCATGTTACAATGTACCCCACCTATGGGGCATGTTGTCACATTCCACTTCCATTCTTTTGGGGTATATCAAGAAAAAAGTATATACTGTATTAATAAAACAAAACCACATAATTGTACTAGACATGTGAAAAATTAATGTGGGAAAAAAATAAATACTCTGAACCATAAGTAGATTTACACAAACTGAGAAAGTCAAAAAGCGTTACTGTGTGCCCCGCTCTCTCCTATTATTCATGCCAGGCCAGTATAAACAAACGTAAAATATACGTCCAGAACGCTTAAAAGGGTAATTTTTCACAATATTACTGCTTTTAATGTATTTTTGATCAAGTAAAAGCAAACTTGGTGAGCATGAGAGAGATCTTTCAAAGACTTTAAAGATAATCTCGCGACCCCAAACATTTGAACAGTTGTGAACTTCAGTATTTGTGACAGCAAGCATTATGTAAAAAGCTGCCTGACAGTTCTAACCTTCATACACAGTCCAGGTGAAATATGCACAGAACATTCTTTCAGAAAACAGCGCTGTGTAAAGGTCCGAGTGCTCGACCAGCTGGTCAGATCTTCTTCTCTCAGAGCATCATGCTCAACCTGCAGCTTTAATTGTGTTAACATCACATTTCCAGGCTTGTTTCTCACCCACCGCTCTTCAGTTCCCACAGTCGCATGCTGACAACATAATCTCAAGTGCTTTCATTTACACGGCATACATCATATATAGCTGTGAAGACACGTGGGGTTTGTCTGTGGCTCTGCTGTTCAGGCAATGACATTTCAGAAGAGTTTGTGTATTCATTTAAATGATTATTACTATTGCTTATACTTGGGTTAGGGTTATTTTTTTCAAAATCCCACCCCTAAGTATTAAACCACAATCCCACACCGTTTGTTATATACACACATGAATGATAGCTCAAATGTTGAGTTCTACTCATTTTGAATAGAAGTGTGCTATTGCTTTTTTTCAAGTGATCACACAACCAAAATATTTGGTTACACTTTATTTCAATAGTCCACTTTAGACATTTTACTAACTATAGAAGTAAGTGTGTCAATTAGCAGTCATTGGAGTATTGGTAGACTGTTAGGTTATGGTTAGGTGTTAGAATGTCTAAAGTGGACTTTTAGCACATATTCCCATAGACCTACACATGTGTCATATCTAGAAAAAGAAGAGCATAGAGACTTGGGGTTGGGCTTTTTTTGTTGTTGATTTGGGCCAGTGAGCAATCGCTTAGTGACCACCAGAACACCATAGCAACTGCATATCAACTTGCTAAAAACCATGCACCACCCCATAGCAACTCCCTGGATACCACCCAGATCACCTTCACAAGAGAACCCTCTTGTTTTCAGTTTTGTATGGGCTGACACAATATATTATATTATATTATATTATATTATATTATATTATATTATATTATATTATATTATATTATATTATATTATATTATATTATATTATATTAAGGTTGCAGATATGCTGGAGCCTATTATTCTATTCTATTCTATTCTATTCTCCATCCATTTTCCAAACCACTTGTCCTTTGTAAGGTTGCAGATATGCTGGAGCCTATTATTCTATTCTATTCTATTCTATTCTCCATCCATTTTCCAAACCACTTGTCCTTTGTAAGGTTGCAGATATGCTGGAGCCTATTATTCTATTCTATTCTATTCTATTCTCCATCCATTTTCCAAACCACTTGTCCTTTGTAAGGTTGCAGAGATGCTGGAGCCTAGTTTTCTATTCTATTCTATTCTATTCTATTCTATTCTATTCTATTCTATTCTATTCTATTCTATTCTATTCTATTCTATTCTATTCTCCATCCATTTTCCAAACCACTTGTCCTTTGTAAGGTTGCAGATATGCTGGAGCCTATTATTCTATTCTATTCTATTCTATTCTATTCTATTCTATTCTATTCTATTCCACATCCATTTTCAAAACCACTTGTCCTATGTAAGGTTTCAGAGATTTTGGAACCTCTTCTATTGTATTGAATTCTGGTGTATTCTATTCTATTCTATTCTATTCTATTCTATTACATTATATTATATATTCCAGATATTGATTAGACAGTGAAATTTTTCTAATCAATTAAAGTGATTCTACATCAAAGTGTAGAAAAACTCAATGGTAATCGGAAACATCATGTAAACCTATTTTTGAATGTATTTTTCTCTCTCTTGAAAAGAGTGTTGGGAAGCAGCTCGCTGTGAATAGATCATTTCCATTTGCTTCCTATTGATGAAGGGCTGTGATCATCTCGACCGACTCAATCAGTGTGTCTGCATTCAGCGTGCTCTGAGTGCTCACAGACACATTCTCCATCGATCCACTGGGTTGATCACACACTCATCTGGGGGTCCTGCTCCTTTTCTCCACCTCAACTAGACTTATTAGACTATAAATAACAAAGATAGATACACAGCAAAGCCGCACCTCTGTGTCTATATTCTGATGGGTTCCCTGAGAAACATTCATATTGCTAATGGATTTAATGGCTTCCATGTTCAATAGTGCAATTTTTGGTAAAACGAGTTAAGCTAACAAACAACCAGCTGTTGACGTAATGTCTGTTTCCCAGGAGAGACTGATTAATTGTTTTGCTCTGAGGGTCTGGCTGGACTAGATTGAAGGAGAACAGATTTATCAGGTACTTGACGCAAACTCAGTAAACAATCGCTTTTTAATGTCTCCCAATAAGAATCTATTTGATTTTTCAGAGCTCAGAAGATTCAGAGGACTGTTTCATCAGAGCATGTTGCTTTAACTGCTGGACAAATGTTATTATTGGTTTGCTTCTCTGATGTTAAGCCACTAATCAAATAAGTCCCTGGTTCTACCATGTGTTTTTTGTAACATGTACTATGTAATTCTTGGAAATACTTTAGAGAACCATGTAAATAGCTTGACTCATAAATATAGAACATATTCAGTACCACAGTTTCTATCAAAATACCATGGTATTACAATCTGAAGCCATCACTGCGATACTTTTAGTGGTGTAATCTGTAATCAGTAGCACATTTCAGAAATAACTCAACAGTGTGTAAAAGCACTAGATATTTTTGGCCCAATAGATATCTCTGTCTGTTTTTTTTTTTTTTTTTTTTAAACCCACTTAAATTACCTTACTAAACTTTTATCCCACTATAGTTACTGTACTAAACTATACTTAGTTACTACTGAAACCATGCTTCCATTTATATTACAAACAGCTTGTCTTATGCAGGGTCGTGGGTGTTGAAATAATTTCTGGTATCAAAACTCCTTTGCCATCAACATTAGGTAATACAATATATTATTATTATTAGCTGATATTAATACTATAGTTATATTTATAGTAAATGCATTAAATAATTTCTGGAATGATTATTTGGCAAAGATTAGTTAATTTTATATAATTGGATCTCTCTTCTATTATACTATATTAATTCTATTAAATTCTATTCTGTTCTATTCTATTCTCCTCAATTTTCCAAACCGCCTGTCCTATGCAGGTTTGCATGGATGCTGGAGCCCATCATACCATATAGATTCTGTTCAATTCAATTCAATTCAGTTCTGTTCTGTTCTTTCTATTCTATTCTATTCTATTCTATTCTATTCCATCATCTACCAAGTTTCCAAACCACCTATGTATGTTTGCAGGGATGCTGGAGCCTATTATACAATATTAATTCTATTCTATTCTATTCTATTCTATTCTATTCTATTCTATTCTATTCTATTCGTTTCGTTTCGTAGTGCTCCAGCCTGATTCCAGCCACATTCTCCATCGATCCACTGGGCTGGTCACACACTCATCTGGGGGGATCCTGCTCATTTTCTCATTTTTTATTCTATTCTATTCTATTCTATTCTATTCTATTCGTTTCGTTTCGTAGTGCTCCAGCCTGATTCCAGCCACATTCTCCATCGATCCACTGGGCTGGTCACACACTCATCTGGGGGGATCCTGCTCATTTTCTCATTTTTTATTTATTCTATTCTATTCTATTCTATTCTATTCTATTCTATTCTATTCTATTCTATTCTATTCTATGCTGTCCTATGCTGTCCTATGTAGGTTTGCTGGGATGCTGGACCTATTATACAATATTAATTCAATTCTACTACCTGTCCTATGTAGGTTTGCAAGGATGCTGGAGCCTATTATACAATATTAATTCTATTCTATTCTATTCTATTCTATTCTATTCTATTCTATTCTATTCTATTCTATTCTATTCTATTCTCCATCAATTTCCCAAGCCGCTTGTCCTATGTAGGTTTGCAGGGATACTGGAGCCTATTATACAATATTAATTCTATTCTATTTTGTTCTATTATCCATCAATTTCCCAAACCGCCTGTCCTAGGTTTGCAGGGATGCTGGAGCCTATCATACCATATAAATTATATTCTGTTCTGTTCTTTTCTATTCTATTTCCTAAATCGCCTGTCATGTGTAGGTTTGCAGGAATGCTGGATCATATTATTCCATATTAATTCTATTCTATTCTATTCTATTATCCATCCATCTTCCAAACCACTTGTCCTATGGTTGCAGAGATGCTGGAGCCTATTATTATATTATTATATAAATATTATGTTTTATTCCAGAAATGATTTAATATAGAATATACTGTAGCCTAATATATTTACTTAATCTGGGAGATGAGTGTTATTTATTTATTTCCAAATTTGTTACTACATATTAAAATATTAAGAACACAAGTTTTCATAAAAAACTATGAGATTACATTTCATATAAACTATTTTGAACACTTGGATTTTAGCTGGATCTCTGTATTAACCAATCAGAGTCCAGGAACAGAACTTTCCGTTTTATAAATTACATTTTGAAGTTCAGCTCTTCGTCAAATATCTGTCAAGAAATATGATGAAATTGCAATAGGCTATATTAGTAGGCTAATTTGTTTGTTTCAATCTATTTATTTCAAATCACAAAAGCATCAAACCTGTACTTTAATGTATCTGACTCTATATCTTTACTCTGTTAATACTCGTTTAATGCAGCGTTTAAGCATTAAAACATCATCATGATTGCGAAGAGAAGCGAGAGCATCATCTTATTCTTCAGACCATGTGTGTTTCTCATTGGTAGTGTGACTGAAGGTGTGGTTTGAAGATCGCAATCCCAAATCAAAGCCATCTGAGTTTGCAAAAGAGGGATTTGATTATAGGAAATGGACAAGGTGATGACCAAAACTCCTAATAAAGCCTAGAAAGCAAACACCATATGTGAGCTGAGAGCTGCTCACTATATCAACAGCAACATGTGGATGAGACGCGCTCAAGTTTCCTGATCACACCGACTGACTGAACAAAGCGGCGCGAGCGCGAGTCAAAACATGACACTGTGTGGATTATTACTCTCGCTATTAGTATTATGAGTGGCCATGGCGTGGTGTGACCGTGGGAATCAGATGCTGCTGGCCACCGTCGGGGCTTTTGTGGCGTTTAGTTTGATGAGCATCGCTATCGGGACCGACTACTGGCTTTATTCTCGGGCTTATATCTGTAACGCCACCAACAACATCAGCACGGACGACGCGCAGACGCAACCCAAGAAGGTCCGCGGAGATCTCACACACTCCGGGCTCTGGAGGATCTGCTGTATAGAGGGTACCATGTGCTTCACATCCTTTCTTACACTTGAGTTTTAAAAACAGAGAAAACTAAGTTCATTGTTCTGCCTTTGTCTTCAGACAACCAAGGCTTGCTTTAGGAGGCTTTTGTTCTTTTTCTACATTCAAGTCAACTCAAAACAAAACAACATATTGTTTTCTTACAGTCAGATGCTTAGTTATCGTTGCCAAGTTCACCCAAAAAAAAAAAAATTATGTAATTAATTACTCGCCCTCATGTTCTTCCAAACCGGTAAGACTTTTTGTTCATCTTTGGAACTCAAATGAAGATCTTTTTAATGAAATCTGAGATATTTCTGTCGCTCCATTGACAGTCTACGCAACTACCACTTTCAAGCCCCAGAAAGATAGTAAAGACATCATTAAGGTAATCATGTGACTCCAGTGGTTTAACCTCAACTTTATGAGGCGACGCAAGTTCTTTGTTTGTGCAAAGAAAACATAATTTACCACAAAATATTGATCTCCAACGCGCTTCACGAGAGCAGCACGGCGCATGTGTGTCGTGTTGACGCGTGAACGTGGATCTGTGGTTAATATTTTGCAAATAAAGTGGTAAATTTAGTGTTTTTGTTTCGCAAATAAAGCACTCGAGTCGCTTGGTTAAACCGCTGGAGTCACATGGATTACTTACTAATGACGTCTTTGCTAGCTTTCTGGGGCCTCGAAAGTGGTAGTTGCGTAGACTGTCAATGGAGCGACAGAAATCTCTCAGATTTCATTAAAAAGATCTTCATTTGAGTTCCAAAGATGAACAAAAGTCTTACGGGTTTGTAACGACATGAGGGTGAGTAAGAATTGGGTGAACTACGTAAGAATAGGGTAAGAATTGGGTCGAACCTACCCAGAGACACTCAAGTTAACCAACATCCCTTTTTCGACTTCATAAACAGGCCTTTAGAAAAGAAACGTTGTGAGACCAAATGGAAAATTCTAATGAAAAGTTTCTCAACTGTGCTCAGATTTGTCAAGATGCCAAAATCTGAGCTAAAATATTTCTCATCAAATAAATCCAAGACCAAATTGTTATAGATAACAGTATGACGATCGTCGCATTTATGTCTATATAAAAGCCGCCCATTTTAGGAGGAGCATCTGAGACAAAGATGATAGATATCTAAATGAAAGAGCTTAGCCTTCCATCCGCAGGATCCGTCAACCGCTCATCCAAACTCTTTCACTGGGGTTGGATCTCTCTCAAGTTAACATAAGTTGACGTTCACTTGGAAGGGAGTGAGAATGCCCCCCCATTTCTATCTGTTGACACCAGTGGGTTTCTTGAATGGACAGAAAGGCGTAATCAGTCCACAGATTCTCTTTCTTTCATTTGATGCTGTTGCTTGGAAACAATATGTCTGAAATCACTATGGTAACGTGGCCAATTGTTTAAAAATGATGAATCTGTTGCTTCTAATGATTGTCCATAGAAAAGAAAAAGACAGACAGACACCAAAGACAGACAGATGTTTAATAACACGTATATAATTTCCTGTTTTCCCGCAACATGTGCAGTTTTGAACGAGCTTTGACTCAGACAGTCGGATGATGACATCATACATGCGTTCATAGGCTAAACAAGGACATCATAGGTGATGAGCAGTACTAACTTAATACTTATCTTTTTATAAATCTCTAATGATAATGTCATCTGGCTTCATATTAAGAGCAGAACTCATATTGACAAGAAAATCAGTTAGTTTTTCAGGAAAGTAGTCGACACTGGAAATGAACCACTACTTACATTTTTTAGTGTGGAAATATTTGAGTTTTCTTCAAATGAAAGAAGAAACTTTATCAGATCTAGAAAATGTTGCTGATTTTCAAAGTCAGAAGGGCATAGGTCATGTTTTTTTATTTATTTACTTATTTTATTTAAACTGATCAAAATGTGTTTGGCCTAGCTAGCATAAATAAATTGTTACCCCATTATTTCCCTGAAATGTTTATAATGCAATGTAATTCAAATGTAAATAAAATAATTAATAAAAAATAAAGTAAAATAAATTACTTTTAAATTAACCAAAATTTGAAATAAAATAAACACCTGAACTATGTCATAAAAAAACATTATCTTGAGGTTTATTAAAATTTTATAAAAATAAAATAAACACCTGAACTGTGCCATTGATAAAATAAATGATAAAATAAAAGAATATCTTGACGTTTATTAAAGTTTAATAAAAATAAAATAAACACCTGAACTGTGCCATAAAAAAAAAATATCTTGAAGTTTATTAAAGTTGAATAAAATAAAATAAACACTTGAACTGGCATAAAAAAAAATCTAATCAAATCAAATATTATCTTGAGGTTCACTAAAGTTTAATAAAATAAACACCTGAACTGTGCCATAAAAAATTATAAAATAAAACATTATCTTGAGGTTTATTAAAGTTTAATAAAATAAACTCCTGAATGTGCCATAAAAAATTATAAAATAAAAAATTATCTTGAGGTTTATTAAAGTTTAATAAAATAAAATAAATACTTGAACTGTGCCATAAAAAAAAAAAAATTATCTTGAGGTTTACTAAAGTTTAATCAAATCAAATAAACACCTGAACTGTGCCATAAATAAAAATAAAATAATATAAAATAAAACATTATCTTGAAGTTTATTAAAGTTTAATAAAATAAAATAAACACGTGAACTGTGCCATAAAAAATAAAATTAAAATACAATTCTTGAGGCTTATTGAAGTTAAATCAAATAAAATAAGCACTTAAACTGTGCCATAAAACATGAAAAAAAAAAAAATCTATACCTTGAGTACAGTAAATTGGTGATGGTTATAATTCTTTTGTTTGTGAGATTAGGGGGTATTGGAAGGGAAGAGCAGTCACTTTTGCCATTCCCAGCAATGCACAATAGATCTGTAATTAAATGCAGCGTCTGAAAGGCCACGGAGTCTCTAATTATCCGTCAGGTTTGACTTCCGCCACGATCCACACTGGAGAACACAGTCATAACCAGCTTTGAGCACGTGCCAGGTTCTCTCCGGTTACCTTTCCTGAATAAACCTCAAATAAACGGTGATATGTCACACAAATACAGCACAGCTGCAAAATGCTGCCACAGAAGCAGCTTTGTATTTAGTCATTCCTTTTGTAATACTTTCGTGTATTGGTGAGTATTCAGTTCAATTCACATTTATTTGTACAGCGCTTTTCACAATATACATCATTTCAAAGCAGCTTTATAGAAAATGCATGAGTCCACATTACAATTTAGAGTGATCTGTCATGTATTTCAGAAATGTACATATACAAAATCACAGTTAGCAAAAAAAATTGTTAATTTAAACTACAGTACAGGCCAAAAGTTTGGACACATTACTATTTTTAATGTTTTTGAAAGAAGTTTCTTCTGCTCATCAAGCCTGCATTTATTTGAT
>FLSR01004871.1:20539014-20649348 GCA_900092035.1 Leuciscus waleckii
TGAAAATTCAGCTTTGCATCACAGAAATAAATGATCATTTAAAGTATAATAAATTGAAAACCAATTATTTTAAATTGTAATAATATATCACAATATCATAGAAAACAGATGATTTACATTGTAATAATATTTAATACACTGTTTTTTCTGTATTTTTGATCAAATAAATGCCGGCTTGATGAGCAGAAGAAACTTCTTTCAAAACATAAAAAATAGTAATGTGTCCAAACTTTTGGCCTGTACTATATGTAATAATTTAATGCAGAAATGAGCTTACTGAAGTAATGAATACTATAACTATGACATTTAGAAAAATGTATGAGCAATAATAATACTGATACTTGCCTTAACAAACACTACTTATAAGGACGACACGGTTCTCCATATTGACAGATTTGAGATGACAAATAAGCCGAGCCAAAGAAAAGCACACTACCCTATAGCAATAAAGCAGCGATTGGTTCTCGACAGGGCGGACGATTGGCTGTCCTGCGCCGATTCACAATTACGAGAAAATGCTGGAGGCGGTTGAAGACGTGGAATGTGGCGCTGTTTCCTCGTCCAGTGGGGATGTGGGTTCGCGTGGCAGTAGGCCGAGGGCTTTTGGCATGGGGGAGAGTATAGTGTGAGGCTGTCTGCTGTATTAGACCACAATGAAGATGTCAAAGGCATCCTTGGAGACATTATGGAAATCAGATTGCTGGATCAGACCTGAGGTTGCCATGGAGAAGGCATGCTCAGCGATGAGCATTGTTACCTCCAGGCAGGCCACAGGGACCAAGCGCTCGTTTTTTCCTCCTATCTTGCTCTCCTTCTCCGATTGTGTCTCCGTGTCAGTCAGGCGAGGTTCCTTATTTTGTCTTTATGAGGCTGGATACGCTTCAGTCACTGGGCCAATAACCAGCACCTATAAATCAGAAGCTCCAGCGGCTCTAAAAAAATAAGCTCCTCTGGTTGACTGTACACACTGAGAGGAGTTATAATGTACAAGATAAAGTATAAGAGCCTGTTAAGAGGAGTTATAATGTACAAGATAAAGTATAAGAGCCTGTTAGAAAGTTTGTCAACCAACACATTGGAAATGTCAGATTATTTTCCTACTATACTTTAAGTTTTTCAACTTTACTTGAAGTGTAATGTTGCTGTTTGAGCATAATAAAATATCTGCAAGGTTACAAAGTTCAAAGTCCCCTCCAAAGGGAAAATATTTTATTTAACAGAATCCACTTTTAAAGAACTACAACGAACGGTTCGTTTGGACTACAACGCGATTTTTCCGGATCTTTTGAAGTCAAAATGTTCCTCATTTAAATAATTCCCGCCCAATTTGCATTTTTAATATGCAAAAAAAGTTGGCGAGGCCTGGTCAAGCTGCGCTAGAGAAGATGAAGTCAAGTGGTGTCGCTGTTTTTTACAACCCCGGGAAACAATTTTTCCCAGGAACTTTTTGCCCCCCAGACCTGTTGCTAGCACCGTGGTCTAAAGTACCGTGAAGATTAGGCAAATAGTACGGTGACGAAGGACTGCGCGCGACTTTACAGTTCCCACTGGATTTCATCCTCTGAATTTAGCTTAATAAAGCCTGAACCTCGTCGTCGGTCCATCGGTCCATCGGTTGTATTTCTTAAACTCCATTGTTGATTCGAATAGCAGACGACTGTTACTGCATGCACCGCAACAGATTGTGGAGTCAACCAATCAAAATGTGGCATGAACTCAACCAATCAGCATGTTCAACACCCAAGTCCCACCCCTGAAAGTTCCTGAACTTTGAAAAAGTACTACCTCGCGAGCAGGGACTTTCGGATTGGGAAATATTTACCCGGAACGTCATTTAGACCCTGGTTCCTGCGGTGTAAACACATCGAGTACCAGCCCAAAGTTCCTAGTTCCTGGGGAAAGTTCCTGCGGTGGAAACGCGGCTTTAGAGAGGTTAAAATGTGTTTTTAACAATGTTTCTGAATATATAACCTCAACATTTGTCTGTGCGCTGCACATTTTACGTAGGAAAGCTTCCAGTAGAGAGTACAATGCAGGCTATACACACAAAAGCTTCTCCTGAAAGACGTAGGCATTCCCATTTATGGAACACTATTTGTAAGTTATTTGTAGTTGTGTTTTCTATTAACAGTTCCAATTATAAGTTTTATTTAGTTGCTATGATAGCTATGATGTAAAGGAAGGGCAAAGCTTTGCCTCCGCTAGCCTGCTAACTAACATTATAGTATTGATGTAGTGTTTACATTAGCTTTTGTAAGCTCTTGCTTTTGTAAGACTATTCACCACTTAGGAAACTTACCCATGATTTTGTGATCGATTACTGTTTGTATTACCATAGTTTTCCGACAAATATGATTAAATGGTGGATAACATCATATCTATAAGAAAAATACAAAAAACAGACCACTCTGAAACGCCCTGTGAAATCTGAGCTTGCAAAGTCCGTTCTGCACAATCCTCTTGTTCGTTAACATTGTCAGGGTCTGAATCAGATCGAATTGGTTTTGAAATTGACGCCAGCCTTAATATTTGCATTTGAGTATGCAGCTCGTGGTTATGAAGGGGCGGGCCAATCACAACATACTGGGCCTCTAACCAATCACAGCACATTTCGTATGTCGGAAAGAGAGGCTTCATCGAAAACAACGCATTCAACCAAACTGGGGATAGAGGAGCTGTAATAATGTAAAATATGTGAAAAATAATGCGCTTTTTGAACAATCAAGCATGAAAACATTTTCTAGTACACCCCAAAAATAAAATCAAGACTTCGTAAAAGGGCATAATAGGACCCCTTTAAACCTTGAAATAAACAGCAAGGATTTTGAAGAATGAAAAATGGATCATGTACAAAGAAGAAATATCTCTAGGTCACTAAACAAATAAGCACATTTATGGCATGAAGCATTTCAACTGTACAAAAGGTCAGATTTTCTTGCTTTCTTTGAAGCACCAGATGCTCTTTGGATCATTCTCAAATCATGCTGGAGATCATGATCATCAGATTTTGCTCATGCAAATTCCAAATACTTATATTGTAAGATCTTTTTTTAATTCATTTTTTATTGGTTTAAGATGTTAATGATGAGAGATATTTAAAGCCTTGCAATCAAATAAATTGTGGACAATACATTGAAAGATATTCTATATGACTATATTCAGTATTATTATATGACGTTCAATGCACAGTGAAAAAATATCAAATATTATAATGCATTGGGGTTTTTTTCCGACAGACTAAAAAGTATAGATTTATATCTCATCATATCATATCAGTTATGTGTCATAATAGTTCTAATTATTTGCCATTGATATTGGCAAACATTTCTATATCTGTGCATCCTCCTTAGATTCAGCTATTGGACAGTATCCTATTGTTGATGGATGTTATTACATCCATCAATATGATATTTTATTCTGATAAAGTACCATTGTCACAGTGTAACTTTCAGTGTAACTTTCATACATAGGATATGAAGACACATATTCTGATGGTTTAACAAGTCTTTGTTTTTTTTAAGAAACCATGTTTTTAGAGTCCGCAAGAAATTGCCTTTGCGTCCTATTTTACTTGCATAATGTGACATATATCAGAGTGAAAGATGATATTTATGCAATGTTGAGTGTGACTACACATTGGGAATTGATTAGATGATGAAAAGTGGTCTCTAAATGAGAGACATTTGCTAAAGAAATGAAAAATAAAGTTGTTGCAAAGCTGGAACAACTTATAATTTTGATGGAAAATTCTTTTGGAATAATATGCATTGAAGATTTTTTTCAGTTGGTATTTTATAACAGGTTGGGTATTATTTTTAGCAAATGTTTATAGGCAGCATATGTGGCATACTGTTTAGGGATTTCAAATTTATATATTCTTTTATATAAAAGGCTTTTTTTAACAGTGGTCTCTTTTTTTACAATGACATGACTAGAAACACATGCCCCATTTTCTCAGACCTATTTAATTCTAATTAATTTGCTCCTTTTTTAAACTCTAGACCCAATTAATGGCATGCTGGGTCACACAAAAGCTGTGTCACCGAGAGTAGACTCCACATGGAGACAGACAGAGGGAGGTTTGATATGTTACAATTTATGATGTATGCTAAGACCTAGTGAACACATATCTCAATTAAAGTGCCCATATTTTGCTTTTTTTCGAATATTACCTTTCATGCAGTGTGTAATATAGCTGTTTGTGACGACAAATAAAGTTATTGTCTCCTAAAAGAAAGAAGCGATTCTAAACTGCCTGAAATAAGTCGTCAGTAATTCCAGTCTCACTTCCTGTTATAAATTTGTTTGAAACACATTTGCATAATGCCAGCCCATTGTCTTCATTGGCTGCCTGTGAACGTCTACTTTTACCCTTAAATACTGTAGTTGTAGCTGAAACTGGAAGAGTTTGGTTTGTGTTGTCGACATGTCGAGAAGACACTGTTTTCTGCACTATGAAAGCAAAACCACTTTGATGCACTTCCAAACGACGAGGATTCGCCCATGAATTGATACGGTAAAACTGACACCATCATTAGGTTCATATAACAGTGATAAATATAACTATGACCCGGAGCTGAAATTCAGATAAGGTAAGAGGCGTTTAGTTTCCGACATGCACTGTGACCTGTAACCAATCACAACAGACTGGGCCATCTGACCAATCAGAGCTGAGTAGACCAATCACAAACAGACTGGGTCATCTGACCAATCATAGCAGAGTAGACCAATCACAACAGACAGAGCCATCTGACCAATCATAGCGGAGTAGACCAATCACAACAGACTGAGCCATCTGACCAATTAGAATAGACCAATCACAACAGACTGGGTCATCTGACCAATCAGAGCAGAGTAGACCGTAGACCAATCACAACAGACTGGGTCATCTGACCAATCAGAGCAGAGTAGACCAATCACAACAGACTGGGTCATCGGACCAATCATAACAGAGCAGACCAATCACAAAAGACTGAGCCATCTGACCAATTAGAGTAGACCAATCACAACAGACTGGGCCATCTGACCAATCAGAGCATAGTAGACCAATCACAACAGACTGAGCCATCTGACCAATTAGAATAGACCAATCACAACAGACTGGGTCATCGGACCAATCATAACAGAGCAGACCAATCACAAAAGACTGAGCCATCTGACCAATTAGAGTAGACCAATCACAACAGACTGGGCCATCTGACCAATCAGAGCATAGTAGACCAATCACAACAGACTGAGCCATCTGACCAATTAGAATAGACCAATCACAACAGACTGGGTCATCTGACCAATAAGAGCAGAGTAGATCAATCACAACAGGCTGGGCCATCTGACCAATCTGAACAGAGTAGACCAATCACAAAAGACTGAGCCAGCTGACCAATTAGAGTAGACCAATCACAACAGACTGGGTCATCTGACCAATAAGGCAGAGTAGACCAATCACAACAGACTTGGTCATCTGACCAATCTGAACAGAGTAGACCAATCACAAAAGACTGAGCCAGCTGGCCAATTAGAGTGACCAATCACAACAGATTGGGTCATCTGACCAATTAGAGCACAGTAGACCAATCACAACAGAGTGGGTCATCTGACCAATTAGAGCACAGTAGACCAATCACAACAGACTGAACCATCTGGCTGAACAGAGCAGAGCAGGCTCTCGGAAATGAGGGGTTTAGAGAAAATGAGTCCTTGATCAAGCCGTTCCAGACTCTGTGAGAAAAGAGCTGATGCTGCAATGTATATTATGAAAACGTAATATAGAGTGGCCTTTTATTGTGGCCAACCTAAGGCACACCTGTGCAATAATCATGCTGTCTAATCAGCATCTTTATATGCCACACCTGTGAGGTGGATGGATTATCTCGGCAAAGCAGAAGTGCTCACTAACACAGATTTAGACAGATTTGTGAACAATATTTGAGCCTTTTGTGTACATAGTCTTAGATCTTTGAGTTCAGCTCATGAAAAATGGGGGCAAAAACAGAAGTGTTGCGTTTATAATTTTGTTCAATATATAAACAGTTCTAAGCCAGTTCTAAGTGACTTACCTTATGTCTAGCACACTTTCACATAGAAAAACAGTTAAAAGGTACCACTGTAACCATTCCTTCTGAAATCATTCTGAATGACTGAAATCATTACTTTTGTAAAATTACTTTTTGAAAATGTAATCCACGCCTTTGTAACTACACGGCTGGACAACTGTAATTCACTATATGTGGGGGTTAGTGGGTCCTCCATCACCCGTCTCCAGATGATACAAAATGCAGCAGCACGTCTTTTAACGGGCACACGTAAACATGAGCACATTTCCCCTATTTTAGCTTCATTACACTGGCTGCCTATTCAATTTAGGATCCATTTTAAAATTCTGTTATTTGCTTTTAAATAACTAAATGGTCTTGCCCCGCCATACCTATCTGAGCTTTTACACTCTTATAACCCGTCCGCGCTCTCAGGTCAGATGATCAGCTGCTCCTGACTGTGCCTAAAACTAAGCGTAAGCTCAGAGGGGACCGTGCCTTTGCTGTGTCTCCCCTAAATTGTGGAATGATCTGCCTTTGCATGTTAAGCAGGCCTCTTCTTTATCTGTTTTTAAAACCCTTCTTAAAACCCATCTTTTCTCTTTAGCTTTTGACACCTAGTAAGAGGTCGACTTCATTTACTTGATTTAATTTGTTTCTTTGAATGTTTATATTGTGTGGTTATTAATTGTACATGTGTTTATTTTGCTGTACAGCACTTTGGTCAACTTTGGTTGTTGTAAAGTGCTTAACAAATAAAGTTGGTATGGTATGGTATGGTAAACACTGTCATTTCCATCAGGACTTTTTTTTTTTTGTTCTGCTGACCAGTATTCTAACTTTTGGTTGGTGACTTGCATTTATTTGCATGTACTCACAACTCTAATCTTGACCGGTTTCATATTTTTGTAGGTCTCAACAAAGGAAGTTGTTACCGAATCAATCATTTCCCAGATGATAATGATTACGACACAGACAGCTCTGAGTATCTCTTGCGTGAGTGACATTCTCTTCACTCAGGAATATTAGTGTTTCTGTCTATATCTCAATGTTGAAATTCGTATGTACTTTTTGAAATGTTTCTCAAGTAAAAGCTGTGTTTATGTGTGTGCGTGAACAGGTATTGTGCGCGCCTCCAGTGTGTTCCCCATCCTCAGTACCATTCTTCTGTTGCTGGGAGGGCTGTGTGTCGGGGTGGGGCGCATCTACATCAAGTGGAACAACATATTACTCTGCGCAGGGATACTGTTTGTGGCAGCAGGTAAACATTGCTAATGGCCACCTGCTAACATGCACACAGGGGCCTTTCAATTGACTTTAGACATTTTTAGCACCATTACTAAATACAATTTGTTCACTGAATATAATTGTAATATAATATAAGCCAATATCCATGCTCTGATATTCCAACTTATCCCTGCTGTTACTGGCAGGTTCACTGAAATGAGGTGGGCAACAACTCCTCCACTTTTTTTTACCTGTTACTTAACTGAATTTAGTGGGCTGATATAGCTTATACTAAAAGTGCCTTCTTGTATAGTTTCATAACCTGATACATGTAAAGATGATGAAAAGACTCTTATCTAAACAGTAAAAGATTGTGTTAAATACTTAAGTAAAAGCAATGCTAGGCTAGATAGGGTTTACTTGCAGCATAGTGTGTCTTGGCGGGTCTTGCATTAGCAACCGATACTAATTACCACAATACATCAGCATGTCTGCCATATTGGAAAGGTCAAGATCCACCTTTAAAACCAAGGAGGTTTATAATACCTGGAGAAAGCTATCTGTTAGCATTCCAATTCATCTCAGAATTTTTAAGCCAGAGGTTGAAGGAACAACATCTACCAGCAGGGGCTAATTGGGCCATGCTAAGGTAACGGAGGATAGCTAAGAAGTGCTGTGGAGGTAAACCTCACTCCCCTGGCCTCAAGAGGCGCACTAGAGGCTGCAGTCTTTACCACATTTGTTAGCATACCCACCACTATAGCTGATACTGGTTTAAATCCCGCTACATTGGTACCATGAACTGGATGGGAGGGATGTTTAGGGGGATGAGTGTAATGGGGCCAGATAGAGAAAGCTGTGCAGGTAAACCTCACTCCCCTGGACTCAAGAGGCGCACTACAGACTGGGGTCTTTACCGTCTTTGTTAGCGTGCCCACCACTGTGGCTGATACTGGTTCAAATCCCACTCAGAGTAATGCAAGTAGGACCCGTTACATTGGTGCTGTGACCTGGATGGGAGTGATGTTTAGGGGGGTGAGTGTAATGGGGCCAGATAGTAAGAGCTGTACAGGTAAACCTCACTTCGCTGGCCCAAAGAGGTGCACTAGCAACTGATTCTAGAGGCTGCAGAGTTTAGTATCCTTGTTGGTTGACGCTGGTTTGTATCCCATTCTGAGCGGTTCAAGTAGGACCAGGGGTACACCATGGGTAGCCAACCCTTCCTCTGCAGAGCTCCTTCCTGCTGAGTTTAGCACCAACGCTAATCATACGCACCTGAACCAGCTTATCATGGTGTTCAGGATTACTTGACAGTAAGGTGTACTGAGCAGGGCTGACTTCCCCCGAGTTACCCAGCCAGACCTTGACCCCTTGACATAAACACATGCAGTTGATTAGATATTTACAGCCTGTAGCAATTGTCATGCCTACTTTAGTATTCTCCCCAGTGAAAAGTTTTCCCATTTTGTCTAGAGTCTGTGTCATCAGTTCGTACAACCGTAAGCTGCTCAATGTTGTGGCATTTTTTGTCAGATATATTACAATAGGTTGAGTAGTGATTACTTCTGTTGACCTCAAACTGCAGTGTTAACCTTTCAAATATGGTGGTGCTGTTGATGTATCCCAATAAGCCAAATGTAACATCTTAAGTTAAATAAAGTCCTAAATCTGTTATATTGTTTGTCAAGGCATTATGCTTATGCTTGGCTCTATTTTGTGTCTGGCAGGTTTGAGCAACATCATCGGTATAATTGTCTACATCTCCAGCAACACTGGTGACCCCAGTGACAATCGTGACGAAGACAAAAAGAGCCAGTATTACTACGGTTGGTCATTCTATTTTGGAGCGCTCTCCTTCATTGTGACTGAGGCGGTGGCTGTTCTGGCTGTCAGTATCTACATTGAGAAGAGCAAAGAAGTTCGGTTCAAAGCACACCGCGAGTTCATCAAGGCTGCCTTGTCCTCTTCGCCGTATTCCCGCATACCCAGCTTTCGCTACCGCCGACGGCACTCGCGCTCTAGTTCTCGCTCCACGGAAGCATCCCGTGAGGCGTCACCCGTGGGCATGAAGATGATGAGCTCGGTTCCTGTAGGAGAGATCAACATGTACACATTGACAAGAGATCCCCTTAAGTCAGGAACGGACAGCTCCTACAGCCCTGACCACGATTCTGGATTCCTCCAAGTGCACAACTGCTTTCCCAAAGACCTTAATGATGGTGTCAACAGGAGGACAACACCTGTATGAGGGCACACCCACACTGGAACAGAAGAGATAAAGTTAAGGCCATACTGAATGGATAGCCAGTGGGGCTCAGTGGTCTGTGGCAGGTGCAAGAGGAAGCGAACTCATTGATGAAGCCAGCCGACCAATGACGTCTGTCATCGGTGAAGGAGAAGCACTGTGTAAAAGAAGAAAGGATTTGATCTCGACATTCAACAATCATTGCAAACGCGCTAATTTGTTTTTCTTGTTGTGTTGTTCCTCACATATAAACAAGAACTCTCAGAGACCCATCTCTCATCAAAGGGCAAGACACGCAAATGTAAAATGGATGATCTTTTGACCATATGGTGCAGTGCTTCAGATATTGCCTTTGTGTAAGCCAGTCCGTTCCCTTGGTTGAGAATAAATATCGCTACAGTGCCACACTCTCAATGTTTACCAATATGATAATGACTCTCACTTTATGAGATGGTGCTAAAGTAGACTCACAGTAAAAGCCTTCCCATCATTATGTGTTCAGTACAGACTCAAGTTGAATATTGAACGCCCTTGTTTGTGTCATATGTTTGTAGCCATAGTTGTCTAGCCCTATTCGGTGTGCCCATCATCTTGGCAGTGTCAACTGCTCGACTAATCTGGAGCCACTTTGAAATTTTTGTATATTTTTGTTATTTATAAATGTTTTTTTTTGTTTTTGTTTTTTTTTGCTGTACAACTAGAAATATCAGTTGAATTACTAAATAATCACTGGAATTTAGTTTAGGAGATTTACGACTACTATTTGTGTATAACCCCCTACTGAAAAGAGCAGCTTGGATTTTCATAATGTTCTGACTGGTTTGTGCTGGTCTGGTGCTTTCCTATCTAGTGGAAAAACTTAGGCCCTGTTTACACCTGGTATTAAGATGCGTTTCAGTCTATCGGATCACAAGTAGACGAGGGAGACTCATTCCCGTTTACACCTCGTGTTTTAATCCATCTCTTTTGTCCACTTTCAACCACTTCTGTCCCAATTTCTTGGAGGGGAGGGTCTATGGGGGGTAAATGTATGGCTTTTTCAGATCTTTCGATCTAATGGACAAAATAAGCTCATGCAATTTACATACGAACACGCCGGGAGACAACTGAAAACTGAGAGCAAAGCTTTCGTTTCTGATAGCCTCGCCGAACGCTGTGAATGCGTGTTAGAAGTCAGGAATGGTGAAAGAACATTGTGCTTGGTAAGTTTTTCGTCTTCAAACCAAACTTGGGTCTTTAGCCAACAAAATTTTAATCCCGTCTGGCTAGGACACTTCCCATAACGTTTAAAGGAACCGTATGTAAGAAATGTATTTCAATTAATCATAAAATGGCCCTGATGTGTCACTAGACATTAAGTAATCATGTTCATTTCAAATACTTATATCACTGACAACAGTAGTCCGGCCAGGATATTGTCATTTAAAAGTGAAGTTGCAACCCTCAACTGATGTTGATGTTGTCATGTTGTGTTTTGGCTAGATGCGCCACCCTCCACCTATCTACCAATCACGAAGTCAGTAGTGTTTCGGCATCCGGGTTGCCAGCTCTGCTCTAGTTACCACAGCTGCAGCTACAAACGTGTCGGATAAAAAATGTCTAACGTTACGAAACCTTAAAGACCTCGTTATGAATCAGAAATAGGTAGTGACAAAGTCCGAAATAAAACAAGGATTTGTATAGGAAAAAAAACGTACTGTGTAGGACTCGTCACTTGCCATTGGAAGCTCCTTGTAGCAGCCTACGTTCCTGCTGGATCCAGCAGCCTAGCTGGCAACCTCGAGTCAGGGGGGAGGGGAAGGGGATACACCGCTCTACGGTAATTTGAAAGTGATTGCAGTACCAGTTTTGGCCACAATCTTACATACGGTTCCTTTAAGTGTTAGGTCAGTAGGTGGTATTTTGTGCCTGTTTGAACACATTCGACTACATGGGCGTTTAAACTACGAAAGCAATCTGGTCCAATGCGTTTTCGACTAACTCTAGAAGTGGTCGAAAGTGGACAAGCTTAAAACATTTTCATGCTTACACCTGTATTTAGCGTTTTCCACTTGTGTCTGATCAACCTAAACGCATCTTAATACCAGGAATAAACAGGGCCTTAGACATGCTGTTCATCAGCAAAACGTGACCAAGGAAGTCTTCTGGTTAAAGTCAGCATTTAAAATGGCATTTGCAACCCATTTTACTTCTGTCATGTAACGTATTTCTGAGTGAAATGTAGGGACTGAGCATGAGTAGAGCCAGACAAGTGGGTGAATTGACGTCAGCCAAAAAGAAAAATGGTTTCAGCTGCATTTTTGAAAGATTACAAAGACAATGAAGGACCATAAAGAAATGTTTTGAGTCATGCAGAATAATGCACAATAGGGATGTGTATTAAACAAGAAAATAGGTCCGTTTTGATTTCATGTTGTTTTTAAGCTAGTTTAGAAACCGGTTTAGACTCCAGTGTCCCTTGCTCAGTACCAGCATCCAAAACATATGATGGTGACCAGCTCCCAAAACATATGATGGTGACCAGCTCTGATGGTCTTTTCCACAGGGAAGAACAGCAGTATTCAACAGGCCTCAAGTTTTTTACATCACTTTGAATTCTGACTGCCATTGATAGTCAACAAGTGTCAGTAGTTAACCAGCCAGTGCCGTTGCTTTCCATTGTGAATCTGTCAAAGAGTGATATAATTCCTCAGCCTTCATCTCCATCAAGGGGTTTCACCTCTTCTTAAAAGCTCGGTCTTTGCCTGAATGTGGGTTAAATACAGCCACTCCTTCTCCGGATGGCCGTGCCGTCTCTGAATGGGGCACCTTTGGGGATCTGACATTGTTTGAGTCCACTGATAAAAGGAGTGCTGAGAAATGTCAGACATATGGAAATAAAGGACGAGGGTTGAGCCGGTCAGCCCTGAGAAGCATCTCAGCGACCGCTGATAAGTATCTATTGGTTGAGCAGTATGAAAGACATCATTGTGGCCAATCCAGCCCTTTAGAAGACCATTCGAAGTGTCTTAGCCTCACCAGAGCCTTATGCCTGGATTTCTCTTTGCGTTGACAATATAACCTCATCTCTCTTCTTTGTACTGCTGGTTTTCCTCTCCAATCTCGCGTCCTTAGTGAAGAGTCTTATCGCTTTTTCCCACTAAGGTCCCAGAAGACTGCATTATCGTGTGAGTGGTCAAATCCATGTTGCTTAAGAGTGTTTCCTCACAAAAGGAGAGGTCGCAAAAAGATGTACATATCTGGTAGGTGTTTCACTAAATTGAAGCATTTACAGCTACCTTTTCTTAGTAAAGCCATTTTGACACAAGCTTTTGAGCCATGGCTCTTTGTAGAATGGTGTGTGGTGGGTAGATGTAAATGTTTGCATGTTATTCTCTAACCCATTGACTTTGTGTGCTTTTAACAGTATTATTAACAGGATGACTACAGGATGCATCATTGCCAAGCATCGCTCACTATAAATACCTGTAATGTTCTCTCTGTTCATCAAGAAAGGCATTTTTTCCTTCTGGTTTTATTGATTTGCTAATGTTGTTCTCAGTATTTCTCTGTATCAAGGACAAAGCCAACATATCTTTGCTTACATAAATAAATTAAATTGAGGTATGGTGTCTCGCTCATGCATATTTGCTTTGTTATGTGACTGTTGTGCTTTGTAACAGGACTAGGAGTAATGCTGATCTTGCAAATACAACAGCTCAATAGCTGTCTATATTCTCAAAATTAAGAACATCATTCGAAAGTCGATTTCTTTTTAGATAAGTATAGTAAAATGTAATTTCTGCCATTATTTATTTACCTTCATTACTTGAGAACTCGAGTCACTTGAGAACTGAATCAGTTCAATGAATGAGTCATTCCAATTTTTTGTGAACTAGATCAACCGATTCACTTCACAAAAGAACGTTTTGTTCACAGACATCTTTTTGGAGTTTGACAGCCCCAGTCCTCATTCACTTTCATTGTATGGAAAATCTCTTTAAAATTTCATTTTGAGGTCCACGGGTTTGAATATCAGTCACGCATGTTTGCAATGACATGGGGGAAAGTAAATGATGACAGAATTAATATCTTTTTGCTGTTCTAACACTATGAATAATCCGAATTCTTGGAGGATGAAACAAAATGAGGAAAAGTCATGTTAAATGTAAAAACGGGTCAAAATGTCAACATTTTGAAACAATTTTGATACAATCCAGTGACACTAGGTTCCTGTCTCTAAACTGTTTTGACATGTAAATGAAATAAATGAAGGTTTTCTTGCCCTTTTGTATAAATAGTGAGTCTGGCCTTCCAGTGACATGTATGAATGGTTTGAATCGATGCTAAGTGAATTGTGCATTCCTCTTTCCTCTCCATTAAGGGAATATGTGCTAAAGACAGGCAGGTTGTTCATTTATTTTCAAATTAAGGACATCCCTTTGTAGAAGATACATAAAAAAAAACACCCACTTAAATACAAGGTGAAGAACATCAAGTACTCACAACATTGATAATTAGTGAGGTTTTGCTTAATGCCACTATCACAATTGCTTTTAGGATAATGGATGTAAAGAATCCCATATTAGTGTGCAGATATTCCCTCCCTGCACCATTTGTGCTACAAACAAATAATACAGTATCATGTGGCATGTTAAAGAGAGGTGTGCTATTACTTTTCTAAGAGATCATCCTTGCCGTTTTAGCTTGGAAATCAATAAATGCCACACTGAAAAAATGGTAACATCTAAATAATCCTTTTTTAATCAAAGTCAAAAAATATTAATTAACATCGGTAGATCAAGCTAAATACATTTTACCAACAAAACCATCTTTATGGGTCAAATCAGGGAGAAATAGCTCGTTAAAGCAACACTAAGGAACTTTTCCTCTTCGGTCGCCCTACAGGTTGGAAGCGGAATTGTCCATTACCGCTGTCGTAAATAATTTCGCCGCCCGCAGTCTACTGTCGCACGCACGCTCGCTGTTTATCCAGCACCGGCTTTGAATGAACGATGTCCACAGACAAGGTAGAGTATGTTGCATGATTTCATGAAAGTATGATGTATTGCGACATCAGAAACGAAGAAAAACTAAATAATGACTATTGTAACGCTTGATGTAAAGCAAGTCAAATTTGTAGTTTCTCATGTCTCATTCGAACTACAGAAACGCGACCCGGTTTGGCAAACTTGCATAGTGTGGTTATAGCAGATATAGGGCTGCAAGCGAATCCAGAAGTGCCTTTCACCCTGTTACGACTTGATGAACCACTAAAACCATTTTGGAAACATTATTTTAAGGTAAACATTTTTACTTAGTGTTGCTTTAAGGTAACAGTTGCAGGTTACTTTTTACAGAACATATCTTTTGAACAGAATATTATTACGGTGGGCTAAATTAATGTGGGGCGGTAAGAAAACATCATAGCGAGCAACACAATAACTGTCACCATTATGTTCAGTTTAATTCAGTTCAAGGACTTTTAGTTTGTATTTCTTCAGTTCAGGCCTTCCTTCAATTTCCTGCCACTCTTTAGCTACTATGGTCACGTCATTATTAGTTAATTTGTTCCAACTGTGTTCTATTAATTTACCTTGTTTAGTTCACTATATAGTTACACCGCCGTCTACACGACACTGTTTTCAACTAAAAACGTAAAAAATGTATGCGATTTGGCCGTTTGTTTACAAGTTTTTGAAAACGGTCTCCGTGTAAACAATAAAAATGTGAATCTGTGAAAACGATGACGTCATGCACATGCGTATTACGTGTTCAATCTATAGTGTTTCATCGCCATCTAGTGGCCTGGCAGCAGAATACAGCGTTTTTAGTCGTTTTCGCAGATCCGTGTGAATGAGGATCGTTTTGACAATTGTCTGTACGTGGAAAAATTTCTCCGTTTTAACCATATCGTTGTCGCGTAAACGCACCCTGGTCACGATCATGTTTAGTTAGTGTTTGTTAACGCCTGTTCGCCTGTTCTTAAGTATACTTGCTATTAAACTTCTTCGTGAACTTTTTTCATCTGTCTGCCTGCAAACACCCCGTGACACTAACATTGCAACAAGGAAAAATATTCTTCAACATGAAATTCGTATATTCTAATAATATAACATTTTTAGCAAGCCCATCCGTGACCTTGCCAATGAGTGTTTGTCTCCACCTCTCTAATGTTCTTCATTTGTTTGCTCAGTATTAAGAAACGAGTCCATCTGAACGTCCCTGATCAGCCATAGTCTGCGGCATACTGCCCATCGTGTCTGTGGCACAGATTAAAGCTGAACGGTACAAACCGATTTGGTATGCGACCGTTCTATTTTCAGTGACCTTTATGGAGACGGCCCTGAGGGCTTGGGTAATCTAATTTAGCTTGAATAATATTGCCTGTCATTAGGAAAAGCATACAGTTTATCCAGCTCCTCCCTCAGCATCGCTGCATATAATCTGAAACCAATCACCATTGTCTTTCCATTAGGAAGCTAAAGCATTTAAAAGAATCAAATTGTTAGCCATTTAATTTGAATTCAAAGGAGGCTAATGATACGCTCGCGACAAGATGAGATTGATTCCGCGTTGTGACTGTCATGTACTTGAGACATGTTCAGTAAAGCGTCCGCCGTATCAACGATTGTAGACCGGTTTCCAGCTGTGCTGTGCGACGGTGTCACACTGAGGTTAAGATGCTGATGTGTTGACGATGATTGTGACAGACTGGGCGAGATGTTTCTCATCTGCAGTTAAGCTGTTGCTTCTGACCCTCAAACATCAGGCACTGTGTGATAAAACTCTACCACAAAAGAGCGTTGATCCTGTATTCATGTTGATTTACCAGAGAGGTCAAGGTTTGGCAGGCTAGCCTGGCCCTATTAGCACCTGCTGGTAGATGCGAAAACTAAAAGCATCTTTCTTCTGCCAGTGAGCAGATTTCAAATCGTGTGCTTCCCTTGTGGAAAAAGAAATGTGCTTAATTGTTTTGGATGTGCACTTGTACTATACTTTCAAACTTAAAATGATATTTTTTAAAAAGTAATAAAGGCCACTTAAGTGCACTTATAAAGAGAGACACTTTCATGACTATGTTTCCTAACACACTTAAGTAGACTTTTAAAAAGTGCACTTTGTAATAATGTCAAATTAAAAGTTTTACACTAAAGTACATTTTAAATCTTTATGCTTTTAATAAAATTTTGTTGTGCTTTAAAGAAGTGTTTTGATACTAAAGCACTTGATTATAATTTTCACTGTATAGTGTGTTATTCAATGTTACTTCAAAATGTTAAAACATTATTACAAATGTGTAATTACTATATTGAAATACATGACATACAAATTTCAATAGAAAGGACATTAAAGTATATTTTAGTTTACGATATTTGCTTGTCAGTACATTTAGCAGTAACGTTAACCGTATTTCCAAGACTACAGAAGTAATTATGAAATTATAATGATCATGATGGGTCATAAAAGCACTTTTGAGTTCAACTAGTTGCATTTAATATAAATGACTAAACTATACAAATGTCAGGGATCCACCAGATCTGCACACTCCGCCCACTCGTTCACACCTCCCCGGAATACTGATTCACCACACCTGCACCGCATCATCACCTCATCATTCACTCCCTTTAAATACAACCCTTCACCTTCTGTTCAGTGTCTGGTCTCGTCTTTACATGGATGCACAAGACTCACTACCTGTTACTTACCTGATCTACCAACCTGAGATACTAATACTCATCCTCATTCTTCATTCAGATGTGCCATCTGCCTTCTCTGTTGATCATCTTCATCATCTGTTCTCCACTCTGGTTTCCACTCCACCTGCAAAGACATTCATATTACTATTGAGCGAAGTTCTATCTTCATCTCAAGTTTGCATGACCTACTCACCATTACATCTGCTGGTTCTGTGCTTCTGTTCTCAATAAACCTTGTTTTATTTACTCCCCTGTTTGACTCTTCTCTAAACCTGACAACAAAATGTTTTCATTTAATTGCGAATAACATTACATTGAATTTGCACAAGTATGTTCTTTTAAAGTTGTAATATTTCTGTAATAAGAACCCTCTTTAAAAGTATGCTAAAGTGTACAATTTTTTTCACATGGGTCCTGAGGCAAAAAAAAAAGAGGGAAAAAAAGCCATTGAGTTGAAAAGGAACAATGCAAACATTTAGCTTTCATCAGGCCTAAAATAGATCTTGGATTAGCATTAGAAACCACTGTTTACTTTATATTGAAAAGGGCAGCTTGAACATTCTGCTAAATATCTTTTGTTTCTCACACAAGAATAAAGTGTGTTTGAATGTTGAATGTGAGTAAATTGTAAACTTGCTCAGTTCAAAAGTAAAACTGCTTTTTGGCTTTTGTTTTTGGTCTGTCGTTACTTTAAGACCTTATGCCTGGATCCAACTTGGGACACACCCTATTTATTTATTAATTGTTTACGTTAACTTAAAACATACCCGATTGTGTTTGCGTGGATACTTGCCAGGACGTGCATTTTGACATATTTTACCATTCAAGCGCAATAATCCTTGAAAGAGAGCTGAATTCACGATCGCATGCTGTCTGAAAGGTGGCTTTCTGTGCGCAAACGTCAGGGTTTTTTTTTCTTCTTTTTGAATAATAGACACTTATTAGACTTTCACCAGGAAGACCAGGAATGTTAATAGGGTTAATTTTGACTTCATTTTGGTTTCAAATCTTAGTTTTACTCCTAAACAAAGGCTTCTGAGTCAAGAGCAATGATTTGACTAAATCATCAAAAAGAATTGTTCAAAAGATGCGAATCACAACATCCCCTTTCAATACACCTGCATCTCTATTTTTAAATGTCACCTGCAGAGATAAAGCAAGACAAGACACATCATTTGTGTAACATCTGCTCAGTATTTAGCAAGCCATTTTTAACACAACCCATTCCCTTTGTCGCTCACAGGTAGGACAGAAATGACTTTCTAATTAGGAGGTGTAACCCATTTTCACTGCTTAACACTTTAGACTGGGAAACAACTGGCATACATGTGGTGGTCCACTGTATAATTCAGACATCATTAGTGGAGGTGAATGAAAAGGTAAAAACCGCATCAATACAGTAATAACTCCAGATAAAATATAAGTCTATTGATAAGTGGTCTGAATTGAAACTTGATAATGAAGTTATTTTGAGAATCACTGTAAATTACCTATTCAAAACCAGCATACAGTCATACTATGGAAGCCAATTCCACCACATAAGAAAATAAAATCATGCTCTGGTAATGTCGAATGTCGAAAATATGACACAGGATGTCAGAATTATGAGATAAGAGTCAAATTTGACAAACTTACTCATAATTATAAGATTACAAGAAGTCAAAATTATGACTTATAAAAGGCGAAATTATGACATACTAAACCGAAATTATGACTTGAGTTGAAACTACGTAAAAATGCCGAAATTATGAGAATGTCGGAATTATGAGATGAAAAGTCAAAACTATGACAAAATCAATAATAAAAAAAACATCAATTTTGAATTTCAACTTTTAGTGTCATAATTTTCATAATTATGACAAAAGTCAAAATTATTAGTTAAATGTCAGAATTATGACAATCAAAATGATAACTTAGAGGTTCAAAATTATGACTTAAAATGTCAATTATAAGATAAAAAAAATGTATTACAAAAATTATGACAAAACATAATTTATAAGTTGCAATTATGACATCAATTTTGACATTATCTCATAATTATGACTTTTAACTCATAATTTCGATTTAGTATGCCATTTTAAGTTTGTATAAATTTAGACCTCAGAAGACTTCATAATTTAGACTTTTTATCAATTTTGACTAAGTAATACTTTTGACTTTTAAAGTCATAATTTCAACTTTGTATACATTTACACTTTATAAGACTTCATAATTTAGACTTTTTAAGTAATAATTTTGACTTTTTACATCATAATTTAGACTTTTTAATCTCATAATTGACATTTAAAGTGACCATTTCGACTTCATCTCGTAATTATGACTTAGTATGTCATAATTATGATTTACCAGAGCATGATTTTTTTCTTATGTGGAGGAAATGGGCTTCCATAGTCATGCAATCATGACTTTTAACATGGAAAATACCAATAAAGGAACAGAATTTCATCAGAACGATAACACTGAATAAAAGCTGGGATAAAAAAAGCTGCCCATATGTAGATGTAAATGCTCACTGTTGTTATGAAATAAGTGGTTCTTCTCTTTTAAAAAATCTGAAAGACTGAAGCAGGAGCGGCGTGTGTGTTTGGAAACAACCTCTGCCCGGCATCTAAATCCCTGTCGCAGAGCCTGTGATGAAAAATATATCTCCGTCTCAATTATTATTTACACAACAGGATCAGGGTGCAGTTCCCGAACAGTAACGCCTCACCTCAGGATGACTGCTCTTTTCCCACCTTAAGCAGTCCAATTTTGATGTGTGCCAAATGTGTTTTGGGCGGCGAAAGACTTGAAAAATGGGCCAGAATCTTGATAAGTGGGCCACAGTGTTTAATAAAAAGCTCAGACTAAGATGTCGGTTTATGTTATGCTACATTATCAACACATAAGTGTAACTCAAATGCGAGGGACACTACAGATGTTCACATCTTCTACAGTGAGTGGCAAAGAAAATGATTCAACAAATGGGCAGCTGTGTAAAGACACTAACAGTTATCACGGGGACATTTCTAGGATTTTATCTACACTGATATCTAATGATCTGCAACTAACTGAAACATACTATAGTTTAAAGTACCTTGGTATTACTACTATTCCTTACAGTTAATCTTTCAGAATAGCCTGGTTAAAACCAGACCATTCTCAGTAGTAACTGAGTTATGGTCTGGCAAAGCTTCATTAATAACTCATTTCCAAAGGGACCGTCACCAACGGACGTCGCTCAAATGCCTCTGGGCGCAATTGGATAGACCTAAAACCAATCAGAGCGATCGTCATCGTGTAAAGCCATATGCTGCGTCCCAATTCGCCTAAGTTACACTACGCCATAAAAGTATGTACTCTTTTTGTGAAGAAAAGGTATTTACTTTTGAATGTGTAGCAAAAAAGCAAGCTTTGGGACATACTACTTCGTCATCTTTATCGGACGGCTCTGTCGCGTGCGTCCTGTCACGTAAACTGCCCTGTCAATCATCTCGTCAAAGTTAAAATCCTCTATTAAATCTAATTTAATTTCCTACCGTTTCGGAGAGAAATCTAGTAGCACGTTCATCTGCCAGTGGGTCTTTCATGGAAACGTACTCATGTGTTTGCAATTTGAATATAATAATGCATTTAGAAGTTTGAGTGCGCTTCACCAACGGACGTCGCTCAAATCCTCTGGGCGCAATTGGATAGACCTAAAACCAATCAGAGCGATCGTCATCGTGTGTAAAGCCCGCCTCAACGTTTCTGATTGGTGCCTCGATTTGGATGGATTAGAAATCGGCTTGAATGGGCTCTTTGCCAGACTACTTGCAGAGCAAATCTAAATTTGCCGGAAGTTTGTCAGGGTTTTCCCAGGCTACTTTCAGAACTGAGGTATAAAGGACCCTCATGTATAATCATAAACAGAAGAATTGACTTTTTGTTGACTATTCTAATATCAAGCCACATTTGGAATATACAGTAATATATAGTAGCAACACCGATAATGTAACCTCTGATCCTCTGTCAAGTGAGTTTATTGTTGTGCATCAAGGAATTTATTCAGTAAATGTGTTGCCATTGTAGTTTATGTGCATGTCTTGTTTTTGGGTAAAAAAAAATGTATCTGCCTCAATTGAGCAAGTACGTTTTTAATATGCATTTTTAGAATTTATGAATTTTTTTTTTTTTTGTGATATCCCAAAATGTGCATAAAAATAAGTGGATGAAAACATAGCTAGTGATGCTTGGCAATTGACACCAATAGCTCTTTATATTACGTAAGAAACCTACATAATAGTACAATTCTAATGCAATTTTTTTTTAAATAAATGCTATAACAATAAGAGACTAGAGTCTTAGTCTCCACCTAAAACTGAAATCCATTTTGATATCCAGGTATAGTTACAGCCTCTCACACTCACTGATGGGGGAAAGTAGATCATCTACTGATAAAAGGAAATTTCCCATGAGCCTCTTGGATCCAGCGATCAAGCAACAGTAGCACAGGAAATAATTAAACTGCTTTGGAAAAGCAAGGCACAAGACAAATGAACACAACAAGTCATCAACATCCAATCATGCTAGATGGAAATTAAATTCAAGACATGTAAAATTTTAAATGCCTTGGCCAGGCATACTTTATTTGAGTCTGTCTTTGTCATCTCAAAATGTTTATTATAATAGATTAATCATCTGAGAGCTTCAACAAAGTGAAATGACAACAAAAATTCTATTCTATCTTCATCTGAAATCCATAGGTATACAAATTGCCTTTTATTTGTATACGTTTTGGTTTTTACATTTTTTTTTACTTCATTGGAATGGTACAAAACGTAAAGGTTTTTACAAAAATCATGGATATGATTCGAAAAGGTTAAACGGTCCTGAGAAAATAATATAGTCACACTTGACGGCATTGGAAATGAATGGGAAATGAATTTCATCCAGTGGAAACGTTTGGTACTGCGGCCTAAACAAAATCTTACTGAAAGCAGCACTTCGACTCGGTGCAGTAAAAAGTCACTCCTGAAAAATCCTCTCCCTCTCACTTCTGTCATTAGAACCAACGTGACTTTTTACTGCACCGAGTCGAAGTGCTCCCAAGTGCTATTCCGCCATACATTATAGTTATCCTTTTTACCCGCTTAGAAAAGCGCCACGTTTTATTTTGTGTCACCATACTTGGTCGTGTATCTACTCGTGTAACTGTATTTAAATAGGGAAAACGTGGAGGTGTTTGGTCACTTCTAACTTCATCTCTGTTTGGTCCCTAATGAATGAACTTGGCTAAGCTAAGTGCTATCAAAGTGTCGCCGCGCGCCAGAGCGATTGATTGCACGCACTGAGACGAGAGGTTTGTATCAACTTGTCTTAGTTAAGGGAATAACATAGTTTAATATGAAAAAACGGTGAAGTATCCCTTTAAGTCTGTGCTACAAAGCATTCAGGATTTATCATCAATTTAAGTTGGAATTTCATTTTCAGATCTATGCTCAAAAAGTGAATAGATGGATTATAACTACTGCATAAATATGATATAGTACCATAAATCCCCTACAAATACAAAATATGAAATAGAAAACATTATCGAACTAAATAGTAGCATGAACTATGGGGTTGCTGGAGCCTATTCCAGCGTATTGGGCCAAAGGAAGGGAAATAGAGACCATCTTACTGAGACTTCAGAGGCTGGTTTGCCTTCCCCAACAACTTGGGCCACATGTAGAGAAATACCCTGGATGAATGGCCAGTCCATCACAAAATCACACACTGCATATTATTAAATAATTTCAGACAGATGGGGAAGCTCAAAAATAGACACATGGTGTCCATCATCTGGTTCTTCTAGACAGTTCCATTGATTATTATGTAAGTGATCACATGAGCTGCAGGTTTTACAATATTAGCTAATAAACTTTTTCCCTGCTTACATCATGAAGGCAGGTCTAAAGGCACAGCCCACCAAACTCAATGACTGTCTTACAGGAAGGGGGAGAGAGAGAGAGAGAGAGAGAGAGAGAGAGAGAGAGAACTAGGGCACTATTATCTGGCCTCTTTTTCTTTTTCCAAGCAGAAGCAGAGATTTGTGGACAGCGAGCTGGAGTGAAGAGATAGCGTGTTGCTGTGTGACTTTTACGATTCCCTTAGAAGTCAACTAAACCAAAGCATCAATTCAAGGGCAGAGGCACTTTTATACTACGGCACAAACTCAAAGCTCACTTATCTTCAACGTTCACCATGCTAGAGGACCAGAAGACCAAGGTGAAAATCACCTTCCTGGTTATCCTGGTGGGCATCTCGTCCATGTTGGCGGCAGTGGTGACGGACCACTGGGCGGTTCTGAGTCCCAGGGTGGAGCAGCTCAACACCACCTGCGAAGCGGCCCACTTTGGACTCTGGAGACTGTGTAAAAAGAGTATCTTCATTGTGGAGGAAGACCCTGAGGGCAAAGGCTGTGGCCCTATCAGCCTGCCAGGAGGTAAGGAAGTTCACATTACTGTAAGTTATTTCTCATGAACGCCATTAGCACACGTCCAATTGATGTCTAGCCCAAAGGCTTGGATCTGTCTTCTCATGAAGTTTTTGGAAGAGCACCTCATTTATCTTAAGTTTTGTAAATGGAAATTGAGGAGCAGAAGAAGCCAAGCCTACTATCATCTTACACACAGTGCAAGAAAGTTCAAGGTGAAAAGGTTTTTTTTATACTCTAAGAGCTCTGCTGTTAAACATTAATCCACAATATGGGTGGGAGTCTGGTCTTAAAATTAAGGGTATAATATTGTAATAGCACTGTTTTGAATTTCTGAGTGAGGTCAGTGACCAGGCTGCTAATGAATTGAACAGGTGCTGATTGGCTGTTTATGATGTCATTAGGTTGTTTAAGACTATAATAGATAGGTTAAGATGACTTATGAGCCGATATGTGGTTTTGGATTAATGGAAGGCAGATGAGCTGTATCTGTATCTACCTGTGGGAGACGGGAAATAACCCGACTGTTCTTTACGCTACTCTAGGGACGGATCAGCCTCATTTCATTCCTGCACCCAAGCTCATGAGGTCAAATAGATTGAGGAGAAGATGAAAAGAGTATGAAAAAGTAAATGCAATTCACTCATATGACAGTAAAGACTGATGAAGTCTGTGTGCATTCATTGACAGAACATTGAATAAATTGCCTTGAAACCTTCTGTTCCTGACAATTAACCATCAACTGTGCTCTGCAAACATACTTATGTCAACATTTAAGTCTTGAGAAATACAGATGGCAGGGTATAGATCAAATATCACAACAATTTATAGTTTTGTAGATGGATGGTCATAGTATTGAGTGGATGGATGGATGGAAGAGAGGGCTCTGAAACAATAGAAACAAGTGGAATGAATAGGTAATTGGATCCAGGTTGTCTCCTATTTGATGCAGGGGGCAGTAAGACCAGCATCCTCTATTTGTCACACTTCAGGAAGACCTGTGGGGATAAACAGAGAGATCACTCCCACCATGTGCTCTTGTGAATGCTGGGGAGAATCTCATCCTTAAGCAAAGCCCCAAGATTTCACATCAACTCTGGATGTTGATGGCAGAAGGACATTCAGTTTCAATTGGTTTAAACCAATATCCATCGTATCCATGGTTTATCCATCATAGTTACTTATCTTAGACGTGTTGACAACTCACAATTACAGTAGACTATATCTCGTCATCAGCCTCAAATGTCATTGGACCATTTATGGACCTGATGGCCATTCATCTGATGTGTATTTCACACAAAAACGGCAAGAGCTTTCTTAAATCAGCAAGCTCCAATCTGATTGTCTGTCTTTACACAATTTATGGGAGTACAATTATTACAGAATTATTACCAGGTGCTACAGTGAGAACTTCTGAGGAAGGAGAAGTCAAAGGTTTGCTTGCTTACCTAGTTGCTTTGAGCAACTTTACTTAGTAGCAAGTAAATAAGATATCCTTAAGTACACCTATGTATTGCACTTTACTCTCAGGGATATTTCAAGCCACCCCTAAACTTCATGTAAAAACAGTGATGAGCCAAGAGTGGGTGGTTCTTGACTGGAATAAACTGCAATGTGTACTAGACTTTATGGCGATAGTCAAAAATCTGCCTATGCAAGACTATCAATAACATATAAAGAACTAGCCATTATTCCATAGTAGATCTTAAAGGATTAGTTCACTTTCAAAAAAATGTTTGCTGATAATTTACTCACTCCGATGTCATCCAAGATATCCGTCTTTCTTTCTTCAGTCGAAAAGAAATTAAGGTTTTTGAGGAAAACATTCCAGGATTTTTCTACACAGAATGGACTTCACTGGCAACCAACTATACCAATGTTCAAAGAAGGTTCAAATGTCCGTCTCAATGCAGCTTCAAAGTCTCTACACGATCCCAGTCGAGAAATAAGGGTCATATCTAGCGAAACGATCGGTCATTTTCAAAAAAAAAACGTCATCACGTCGGAAAGGTCACGCGTCACGTCATCTATCTAAGTTATTTGTCTGTGTACTCCGGTTCAAAAAGGTAGGAAAGGGCGAAAAATTCCATCCTATTTTCTCCTCCAACTTCAAAATCGTCCGACATCTTTGTTTTAATTTATTATTAATATATATATATATGTATTTTTTTATTGGTATAGTTGGTTGCCATTGAAGTCCATTCTGTGTAGAAAAATCCTGGAATGTTTTCCTCAAAAACCTTCATTTCTTTTCGACTGAAGAAAGAAAGACATGGATATCTTGGATGACATCGGGGTGAGTAAATTATCAGCCAAATGTTTTTTGAAAGCGAACTAATCCTATAATTTTAGAGCTCATCAGTCAGAATTAACAAAATCTGTGGTTTGTCAAACATTTCCTGTATGACACTCCCTATTGGAAAACTAGCATAAACCAGCATGAATTCCATGCTGGTCCAAGCTGGTTTTTGCTAGTATAGTGTTGGTCTAGCTGGTGGACCAGCATAGTCACGCTGTTATCAGGCAAAGCTGAACTGGAGTAGCTGGTCCACCAGCACTACCACTTCCAATGCTGGTCCACCAGTAAACTAGCAAGCACCATTCCTTGCTGGTACCAGCATGCAAAACATACCTTATGCTGCTGACCAGCCATGCTGGATTTTTCAGTCGGGGACTGCACAGTACTAGGACTGTTCACCAATGTGAAGCACGACTTTGCTCAAACCAAACCCCGCAGCTCTCACTTTAGACCATTAGGAGATACGCAGTTCAATCAGGTGGTGGCTTGCAGTCTTGGGAGACACCTGTAGATATTCCTGGCCTAGTGGGAGAATTTGTGCTGGAAAAGGTTAGAAAGCACCTAACCTTGAGGCTCCAGACACCTTACAGAGCGAGCCATTCTAAGTGACGTCCCGTGAGACAAGGTGTGGCCCAGTTCACACTAGTACTGCAAACACCATTGCCTGGGAGTGGTTAGATTTGGATAGCCTCTTGAACTGCACAGAAGAAACCATGAGCCAAAAACATAGCATTTAAGCAGTTATATTCCTGCTTGCTCAATGATTCTTGGCTTCACTCCCAGACTTGCTTCTCACAGAGGGAAAAGAAGAGCTGTGAGTGCTCATCAAGTTCTTCAAGGGAATCTAGCATTTCACACTCATTCAACAACACTCAGGTCTGTTAAAATGACTCTCGATCTTTCCAGTGGAGTTAATTATGTTAAAATAACCATTTTAAGTGGCTTGAAACAAAATTCTGATACAGCGTTGAAGGATCTAATTGTTAAAGAACGGGATAGTTCCCCCAAAAATGAAAATTCTGTCACCCACTTCTGTTGTTCCAAACCTGTATGACGTTTTTTCTTCAATGGAACACAAAGACAAAGATTTTGAAGAATGTTGGCTGCATCAAAATGTGCCATGGCAGGACACCAGAAGCATCATAAGATTTTCAATGAATAACATAAACTTAAATTTCTTCCTCACAAAAAGTTATGGTATGCCTTCAAAACACTTGGAATACAGCACACAAGTCAAATGAACGACCATTATGAAACCATTTGACAAACTTTTGTCAGTTGTGGAGCTTGATGGTCCTTTAGTTCATTGAATGAAAAAGCTGTGTGAAGATCCACTGTGAATCTTCTTTTGTTTTCCAGTGAAGAAACAATGTATTTTTGAACAACACAAAGGGAATGACAATTACAATTTTTGGATTAACTATTCATTTTATACTTTTGTGTGGCAGGTGTTTTTTCCTCTGTTGGTCCGCCAAACTTCTGCCAAGGCACGGAGGCCCCGGAGGAAGTCACTTCCCTTATGTGACCCATATATATAAGCACCATTAGCGGGTTAGCTGCTTTAAATGTGTCCTCCTCCTCTCACATTGACCCAGAATCTAACGGTCACTCAGCAATTAACAAAAGAGGACACCACTGTTTTCTTGAGCTACTGCTCCATATTTACTGGGATAAAAACAGCACAGCCACTAACGGTGCTCGAAAACCTCACTCTAAAGGCAACTTGTCAAGCCTAATGGTCTGTTTGTATGAGCCACGAAATGGAGCGAGCTTTAATCAAGATGTAAAAAACTAAAATGACAGCCACTGCAACCCAGCAATCGACCTCCTCCCTGAAATAAGTACTTCCATTAACAAACCTGCGAGGTCAATGATACGCCTCAAATCGCTATTTTCGGCTCCTCATTTTGCTCGGCGGTGCTGCTGAACTGAAAAGACTCATTCTGCTCTTTTTGAGCTTTAGTTACATTCATGCTGAAAAACAGATCTGCCTACATGCAGAGCAAGGCGCATGACACAGGTCTTACATTCGATAGGTGCCAGGGGGAAAAAATGACAGATTTGTAAAGAGTTGCCCTTTTATCTGGAACTGATTCATGATCCTTCTGTCCTTGCATGTCTCTGTCAAATGTATGAAGGACGCTGACAGGCCTACTGAAACAAGACAGGTGAAGAGGACATGAAAAGACATTCAGTGGCTTGGAAAACAGAGGCATGTCAATGAATCTCCACGAAACCCTCTATTGCTTGAAACACAATTAAAATCCAGTCTCACTTTGTGGGATAAGGGTATTGAAATGCTAATGCTGGTTATTTTTGCCCAGACAACTGACCACGACCCAACACGTGTATTAGCCTACACATGGCAACAAACATTATGGCCAAAGGCTCTCAGAGGCCTGTTGAGAGATGAACTCATCCACAACAGCTTGCGCTAAGGGCCTGTGATGGGAATAGTCAAATAAGCTGAGTAAATCACAGTCTAAAGCAGCACAGCGCGATGCATCCCATTCTCTCGCCTCAGTCAGTCTGCCTTTACTAATAAAGCTAAGACCAGCCTGTTGCTAGGTAACCTATACATAGGCCTCCCCCCACCCCCCACTTGTGGAGGAGATTTTTGGTCCAGCGTAACAAACAGTCCTCTGTCAGTTCCCAATCTCATGTCTTTCTCCCGGCACAGGGGACGCTGAGGTTGCTTTATGATTTTAACTAAAGAAGAGGTTCCAACCGAATTAACTCTTATTTAACGTGACTTTCCCATTGCCCAGGGATGTACGAGACAAAGGACTCATTTTGCGATTTCGTGGACTTGCAACCTGATGAACACATGGGCGAGAAGCTCATTTCTGGGGGCGAATATTAGGGAATTGTGAAAAAAAAAAAAAAAGTGTTGTTATGTCAAGTTAGGGAGGGTGAAATAATGCTAGGGAAACAAACATTTCATCAGCTTATTTGGCCCCATAGCCCAAAAAAACACATACATAAATACATCATGTGCATTACAGGATCCTGTCATGAATATCAGCAAGAAAGCTTGCGCCACATAATCACATGCCCTCTGCACATAATTCAGAATTCCTGATCCATTCGATGGACACACACGAACTCCTGGCTTGTTTTCACGCACTATGGCTATGGTCTCTCTGGAGAAAATGTCAAGCAGACTCATTGGTAGTTTGGCTGCATCGTAACGACAGGCTACGGCAGCACCTGCAACCCTCAGCTACAATAACTGTTTTCATCTTGTTTTGCAGTCAAGAACTGCTCGTACTTCAAACACTTCACATCAGGGGAAGAGGCTGAAGTTTTTGAAGTAAAGACTCAGAAAGGTAAGGTTCTCCTCCTTTGAAATCATGTGAGGATATTGCAAAGGCTTGCACTTAAAACCAAGCAGTAAACTAGGAATTTGACTGAACTCAAATAAAATTTGCTGTGTACTGCACCGTTTACAAAACAGACAAGAAAGACACTTCAAATCTTACAGCTTGTTGAGTAGAGTTAGCTTATAAGCCATCTTTTTATTTCTGCCCGATCAATGTCAAACAAAACCTGTAAACTTGCATTGAAGGAGTGACCCAAACCATATCTAGAAAGCAGAATATTAAAGAGATTTGGGGACAAGCTTATTTTGATTTAGGATAGTAGCAACACTCTGAACACCTAGAAAACATATTACAACATGTTACAAACTACAACTTAGCAATGCATAGGAACCCTGCTAACAGGGAATTTCTTTGAACTTTGGCTATCATTTTGTTCTCTGATTTTTTGAGCAAGCTTTCTTCCATTAACATTAATAGAATGTTAGTTAACTTTAAAGACCCACTGAAGTGCCTTGAAACGCGCAGCATTATTCAATGTGTTGACGTAATTTCCACTGAAACAGGAAGACAGGGTGGGACATATTGAGCAGCTCCTCCCCTTTTTTAAAATAGCCAATCGCCTTTCATTTATATCACAGCTCGGCCAGAGCTGTTGAACTGGGTAAAGCCGCAATTTCCTCCTAATATTGCTTTAAAGTATAGAATTTTGTGCAGAATTAAAATAGGTTCGATATGTTTTCTGGACTGCGGCAACTCGGTCATATGATCCGCTCTGTGATATCGTGTCTCTGGAGCAGACTGTGATCACGCTGCGGACACTAACGTGAAACCAGACTTCATTCGCCCCGATGGAAAGCATACTTACACTGTCTGAATCGTTCCCTATCCCCTATATAGTGCACTATGTGCCATTCAATAGTAGATGTGTGAACCAAGTGATCGAATTCAGCCCGGGCTTCAGCGTCTATTTATAGTGTAGGGGGCGGGGCTTCAGATTCTAGAGAGCATTTGATTGCACAGAAAATCTGATGAGAAGCTGAAGTGCAGAGTGATGTCATCAAAATCATTGATTAATATTAGCGGAAGTGAGACACTGTAAGTTTTGAATGCTTATATCTTCTAAATGCGGATTTTGTCATTGTTTTGGAGCAGACTAGCTTATAGATAACAGTATGGCTAACATATTCATACTAAAAGCCGAAAAAACTTTTGATTTCATGGGGACTTTAATAATGCTCTCAAAACGATACCACAAAATCAGTATTTATGCATCGTTCATGGACCTTTTTTACGGTTTAGTTAGACATTGGTCTAATGCTTTTTAAATATTGCTACTTGTTTCAGAATGTTCAGAGAACATCAAAAGTAACGTTCACATATCCAAGAAAAACAAAACAAGAACAAACATTTGAAGCATAAGCAAGTAACCCCAAAATATAATTATCTAGTATATTTGTTATTATTATTTTTTAAATATATGCTATATAGTCTAGTTCTTCTTAACACTAGAACTTTGTCGCTCTCAGGTAATGTCCACCGATCACAAGCAGTGCAATCTGGCAACCAAATATGGCCAGTGGCATTACATTTTCCGCCTGCTTGAGCAAAGTGCATCTTTGCCATTTCACGCTCTAGCTCGGTCATTGAGTTAAAGAGGAATAAAGCCTTAAATGCGACGAGACGTGAAGCAAAGCACAAATGCTTCATCGCCACGCAGTTCCTGAGCCACATCTTAAAATGTCAATAGTCATTCACACTATTGATCTGTCTGTATTACTAATTAATGATGTTAAACACAACATTAGTCTAAAGGTCAGACTGATTAGCCAGATAATCTGAATTAGCAGGGTAGATGAAGTCATCCTTCAATTATTTGATTGTGAGAACGAGGTGTCTACAGAGGTGAATGCGAGTTATTTTGGTGAAGGAACTGCATTTAAAACATTGATATTAATAACAAAGATCAATACACAGAAAAATAAGTAAACTTGACAAACCTACCAAAAACAATGAGTAACAGTTAGCTAGGAGGCAATATGCGAGACCATGGCCTAACCTTAGTTCAATGGAAACTGTTGCATTCTGGGATAAGGCAAATCTTGTGAGAAGTCTGCAGAATCGAGTGTTCTGAAAGAGACAGGATTCTCTGTCACGCCTGAATGCATAACTGAAGATATGCTCTAAAAGAACAGTTTAATAGTAATAATTCCATAAGCTCCCATAAGGCAGCTTGGTCTAGCTTTGATCCACACTCAGACTCACTGTGTGATTTTCTTCTGTCAGAGTATAACATCTCAGCTGCTGCTATCGCCATCTTCAGTTTGGCCTTCATGACCCTGGGCAGTCTTTGCCTCCTGGGGGCTTTTGGGAAGGGCAGAGACACCTACTGAGACCAGCTGGCATGTTCTTTGCTTTTGCAGGTAAGCACAATTTTAAGCTGAGTTTATACTTCTTTATTTTTTTTAATGGTTTTCATGACTTCTAGTAACATGGTACAGTTATGGTAATACTATAATTATCTAACGTACAATATTCATGTATCATAGCTCAAACAATGCCATGCTATGTAGCCTACTACCATGGTATATGTACAAGAAACCAAGTTATTAGCATGGTACTTTTTGTTGTTGTTGTTGTTGTTGTTGATGCCCTTGCGAAAAAGAAGTACACTTTGGCATAATTTTAAAAAGAATACTTATTACAGAATTGACAGTTTAAAAGAACTGAAAACTGTGAACTGAATGTTTTTTGACACTTATGCATGTTAATTTTCAATTAAATGAAAATGTATTATAATTTAAATGTAAATTAAATGCAGTTCGCTGAACTTTAGTGTGTTTTTTTTTTTTTTTTTACAAACTTAAGTTCATCTTTATATGCAATTTCACAATTACTTCTATTGTCTTTGAAATATGGTTAAAGTTACTGCTGAATTCACTGACAAGCATTTATGGTAAACTAAAATATACTTTAATGTGAGTTCTAGTGAAACTTGGATGTCATGTTTTTAAATATATTTGGAATTACACATTCGTACCGAAGTTGGAATTTAGTATATTTTAAAATCTATCAATTTTAAGTATAACGTTGAATAACATACTATAGTTCAGATTATAATCAAGTACTTTACATGGGCTTTAGTCAACGCATCAAAATAAGTGTACAACAAAAGATTATTAAAAACCTTATTAAATTGTCCTTTAAAGTAAAACATTTAACTGACATTATTACAAAGTGCACTTTTTAAATGTCTACTTAAGTGTGTTACAGTCTCTAAAAGCACTTCTTTTATTAATATATTACATGCAAGTACAGTTTTTCTGAAAATAAACTTACAGTACACGTCCACATTCAATAGAAAATAAGCACACTTCTTTTTTTTTTCTCAAGAGTGAATTTTATACATTTATGCAGTAGCAGTTTACTCAAGAGTGAATTTTATAATTTATGCAGTAGCAGTTTAACAGTCCACCAACTGGTCAAGTGTCTCGCAGGTCAAAAGCAGTTGAGGCAATTATCCATATTAAAGGACTTGCAGGGTGGTGTAATTTAATGCTGTTGAATCAATAAGTTCAAAAAATCCCAGAGACCCACCACAAAACCACCCTCTTTATTTTCCATTTAACCCGTGTGACCTTCCTCACCCTCACAGGCCTGTGTATCGTCATCTCCGTGGAGGTCATGAGGCAGTCGGTCAAGCGCATGATTGACAGCGACGAGACCATATGGATCGAGTACTACTATTCATGGTCCTTCGCTTGCGCCTGCGCCGCCTTCACCCTCCTCTTCCTCAGTGGCCTCAGCCTCCTTATCATCTCCATGCCACACATGCCCAGAAACCCCTGGGAGACCTGCATGGACGCCGACCCAGATTCCATAGACTAGTATAGCGTCCGCCGCAGAGTAAGAGCGCGACGCAACTGACACAGGAGTCATACTAGCAGTGTGAATGACAATGAGATGCATTGACGCATTGCATTTATAGGTGATGATAGTGATGCATTGATATTGTTAACTAAGCATTGACACAGACGTCTAATTATTCCAAGGGATAGGTTATCCAAAGCAATAGATGACAGCTTAGAATGTATTTTTAGGGACTTTTAGAAGTTTCCGATGTGTCATTTCTGAAACGGTGACATTAAATGTGCTGATGGACGACTGTAAAAGCATATGGGGATCAGGAATGATATCCAGTGATGTATGATCAGTTTCAGTAAATACAGCTTTGCACTTTAGTAATCTAATTACATTACTAGTAAAGGGTAATACTTCCCAGGTCATTTAATCTGTGATATATATATTCCTTTAGCAATGTCACACTTGAACTTCCGGCTCCTGAGTGAGTGAATCTTAGTGATCTGCTCAAGAAAGACTGTTGAACCCCAACTAACATTTTATTTGTTGATGTTTTTACTATTGAAACATGCTAAGTTCATCCTTTTTTTAAATAGCCAATAGCCTTTCAAAACATGATTTACTTTGTATTATAGATTGTATTCATAATTAAGAGGGAGATATATTTTAAATCTCATTTGATTGTATGTTTGGTCCATTTTACAAGATGACGAGGATATCAAATGTGTATGTATCTGCTTTATGTTATCAAGGATTGTATTGTACAACTAATAGATGGACTGAAATCCACAAAATGTTCATACATAAAGTAATATAGGCCTACTACATGCATACTCAGCGATCTTATTTTGTTATTCATGCATCTTTGTGATTTAGCATTGCACGTGAGGATATTGAATTTGTAGAAATACGGTGAACCGCAGTGACACCTGACAACAGGGATGTTTCAGTTTTCATCTTCCTCAGTGCTTGATACACAGATGGCGTCGGTTTTATAATATCAACTCGAGTGTGAGTCCTCAACCTTTGGAAGTGCATGTAAAGTGGATTCGCTTGGTCAGCGCAGAAAACGGCATCTACTCGACATGTCGACAACACGAACCAAACTCTTCCAGCCCTCAGCAACAACCACAGTTTTTGAGATCAAAGTAGGCGTTGCTTGCAGGCAAGGGGGTAATCTTTCAGGCAAAACTGAAGCTTCCCCGGGGGCCGCCATTGATTAGCGGACCATCACCTGCTGTTAGCATTGACTCCCATTCATTTTGGCGTCACTTTGACAGCGAATAACTTTACATCTGAGGCGTTTAAAGACTCTATTTGTCCATTATTTATTTCTAAAGAAACACAAACATTTATAAAAGGCTCCATTACCTTGTATCTTACGTTATGGCCCCGTAGATGCAGTTTTTGTAAAAATAGGCTAACGATTGCGTCATAACCACGCGACTCTATGTCGCACAGTAGAGAGATTACCGTATGGACAAGAGGAGAAGCTCGCGGGCAATCGGGGGGACGTGGAGGCAAAATGAAAATTAATTAATCAGAATACTTAGCAAATGTTACTCCTGCTACTAGCTCATGGACACCTCCTACTACGCTCTCCGTCTCTGCAAGTTTCGGAAGGGAATGATTCAGATTTCTCTTGGCACAGCTACTAGAAAACGTACAACTGTCAGACGGGTTGCTCACGTCACATCTACGTCGTCAAGCTCAGTTTGAGTCTGCGCAGTACGCTCGACCATCAGGAAGTTAGTGCTTCTAATTGACTTCACTTTTCTCCGTTGCATCCAATGGGGTCGCTGTGTCCATTTCTTTTACTGTCTATGCTTGCAGGCAGCCAATGACGACCATGGGCTGGCATTAGATATGTAACAGGAAGTGAGTCTGAAACTGCTGACTACTCGTTTCGACAATTCGCTATATGCATGGTTAATTTCAGGTTTTCGATAAGCCAGCTCGGGCATTTCCGGTGAACATTCAAAAGGAAAGAAATCAGGTGAAGAAATCAAAAGGTTATGGTAAATGGTAAATGGACTGCATTTATATAGCGCTTTCACAGACCCAATGGCCACCAAAGCGCTTTACAATATTGCCTCACATTCACCCATTCACTCACTCATTCATACACCGACGGCGGTGTCAGCCATGCAAGGCGATCCAGCTCGTCGGGAGCAGCTGGGGTTAGGTGTCTTGCTCAAGGACACCTCGACACTTGGTCAGGTGGAACCGGGGATTGAACCACCAACCTTCCGGTTTGTAGACAATCTACATGAACCACTGAGCCACTGCCGCCCCAGTTATACAGCTGTTGTGTCGCTGTTGTAATTTTAACCACTGACATCCTCCTCTAAACGTGTTTACAAAGAGAATTTGCTTTTGAAGAGCAGAAAACTGCATCTTCTCGACATGTACACAAACCAGCTACTCCGCTTGAGGGTCAAACTAGTTGTTTGCATAAATTTGCAGGTCGCGGAAGTGAGACTGGAATCCCAGACGACTCTTTTAGGCGTTCAGAGTCGATTCTTTCTTTTGGGACACTATTTATTGTGCACTTTGACTTTACAGAGCATTTACATTCACAGACAGCCATATTACACAGTGCATGAAAGGTAATATAATAAAAAGCATAACTTTAATGTCGCATGACAGATCGCAGTCATTCAAGCGAAGCGGCAGTGAGGATCAAGCACACGTGAAACGATCACAGCATTAATTAAGCATGATTGGACATCAGAAAGGTATGTTGAAAGGTGTAGAACAACTTACTTAAATGTATCATGTCTCATGTAATCGATCAATCAGTATTAAAAAAGGCAGGCTGAACTTTATTTCTGCATCTGATGGGTAGGCCTATTAAAGCCTAATGCTGAACTGTGACGTTGGTCAAAGGAACGAACAATATTAAAGAAAAAACGTAAGTAAAAGAGATAAGATAGACAATTGCATTTTAGTATCACAACTTTTAAACAGAAAGACCAGCATACCTTGTGTAGAAATGGATGATCCATTTCTTTCGTTGATGGTCATCTGAGGGGAAGTGTGAAAACGGACGTGCTCAGCTGTTGTACTAACGACGCTGTCGTGTTCATCTCGTTTAACGTTTCAACAACTAAATTAGTGCTAGGCCTATTTTACTGACCATACATTGTCCAAAGTATTACCCTTTAAAAACGGATATGTCCGGTCCTTGATTCCGATTGGTTGAGCCGCGTTCGAAGCCGTTGTATATCACATAGGTAAATCACTCAACAAACGCACACCTGTGACCGCATTACATTAGTAGGCTATCACTGAGCAACTGCCGTGTGTGATTCTTTGTTGCTACAAGTGTAACCTCTTTGGAACTACATTGCTTGGCGGAGGAATAAATGTGTTATAACGTTATATTTTTTGTTGCTGGTGTTTATTTTATTAATGAAATAAATATTAGAATGAGGAGTAACCGTTTTATAAAAGCAATAAGCCAGTTGAAGCCGTGTTTTACAGTGATTTTAGAACAGCTAAGGGGGGGTTTAGGCACTCCGCTCCCCGTCTTGCCTAAATCATCACGGCCTTTGCGGGCCTTATTGCTTTAATTATGCTGTTAAATCTACCTCAGAAAATTGAAGATAGGCTACAGCCACACCAACAAGTTACTTTTACCAGAAGTTTTCCAGCAAGCCTAAATATAATCAATTTATCATAAATCGATTGAGTTTCTTTAGAAAATTTGGACTAAACCGCACAATTCATATGGATTAGTTTACGATCTCTTTATACACTTTTAGAAGCGTCAAAGTGGGAGATGCGAGTGCGACTGTCAATTGAGGGACAGAAATTTTATCAAAAATATCTTCATTTGTGTTCTAAAGATGAACTAAAGTCTGAGGGGTTTGGATAGAACGACATGAGGGTGACAAATGATGGAAGAATTATCATTTTTGGCTGAACTAACCCTTTAATAGCTTCATGAAAATGGCCAGTTTGCTTTCTACATTTTTCAACCAGTTTATTTGCTTTCTACCAGTACTAATGACCATTATAATGTTTTTTGTTTTTTTTTATATATCCTGATCAGGTGAGCAGAAACAAAACCTCTGTGTTGCTTAATAAAATGAGCATTTTGTTTCCATTGCATCATCCAATACCAACCAGACTTCTCGAGAAATGAACTTTCTGCTCAATTGGCATCTTTCCATGTATTTGCAAACATAATAAAAATAAATGTCCTGATGTCCCATTTCATTAGATAATAAAAAGGTTTGATATTTGCCTTTCTGATATATTTTTTTTTTACATCCTACATGTGGACGTGGTGGTAGAATAATAAAGCACACGGTTGTCATCTCATGTATTCATTTATTCATATGTACAGGTTTGAGAAAAGTTTGTCTACATCTATACAACTTTTTATAATATTTTTTTTATCTGAGTCAGTTCACCACTCAGCTGCAAGCACAAGAAAACACACCAAGAAACTGAACATCATAAAAAAATGCCAGCTGGGAAAAAATCACTTCAACAAGTTTTACTTCTGGGAGTGGATGCAAAGAGAGCGGACATAATTACAGGAAAGACAGGCAGCTGAGTGGTCAGCCAATTCATGGTGTTTTTAAAATCTTTTTTTCAATAAATCTTTTTTTTTCTTTTTTTTTCTTTTTTTTTGTTACTGATTTTTTTAAATGTTTTTTTTCCCCTTTTTTTTTGTTACTGATTTTTTAAATGTTTTTTTTCCCCAAATGTTTTGGTGTTTCATGATATATATATATATATATATATATATATATATATATATATATATATATGCTGATTCGGTTTGTAAAATCACAGATGCCAAACTGTAAAAGAACCAACTAGTACTAAAGCAAGTAAAAAATAATAAAACGCAAAATGTCTAACTATCCCACAAAATCAAAAGACATTTTTATATATTTTTTTAAGATTGTTATTCTATTTTTTTTCAACCGTTTTCCTTTTTAACAGGTGTATATAGTTCATATATATTGACTTACTTAAAATACGTGTAATAGCCATTGCTACTGTTTGAACTGCCTATGCTAAGCTCCTGTAACAGAGAGATGGGGTCACTGTTCTTCTTGACCTGCTCAGGCAGCGGGCGGGGCTTTGGAGGGGCTCGGAGGGCGCTGGCGTAGGACATGGTCGGGGGCTTGGAGTTGCCGGGCCCCTGGGGGCCCCCTGGGCTGGTGTTGCCACCTCCTCCTCCTCCCGGGTCTGGTGGGGTTTGCTTGCTGGGCATGAGGGGTGGGAACTGTCCGTGATGCTGGAGAGATGCGGCGCTAGCGGGGTGAGGAGACTGCTGGAGACACTCGGCCTTGACGTGCTCATCCGCCACACTCATCGCCTTTGAAACTGAGGAACAATATATAACATCACGAGGTCAAAACTCAAGTGTCAACTAAAACATTTATTATATTTAATGAGGTCAAATGCACAGGTGTTAATGGCATCACAGATAAAGATAAATAACTTTAAAGTCCCCCTGTGGTGAAAATCAAGCTTTTAATGTTGTTTATATGTCTATGTGGTGTTTTTAATATGCTTTAAGACAAACTATGTGTAAATTCATAAGTCGACACCATTGCTGAGTATTTTCTCCCTAAAACGGCAGTGAACCAAATATGTGGCTTGAAATCGCTGGTGTTTCTGATGTCATAAACACCTCGTAACCAATCATATCAACGTGTGATCATCAACCAGTGGATCTCTGAGCTGGTGTGATGAGTGGAGGCGGGGCTAATTTGCATATTCATAGAACCGTCACGTATACTAAATGAGGCAAAGGTGTAGTTAATTTCAAGCTATTTTTAAGACGAATAACTTTTTTTCAAGGAAAAAACATTTAAGGATGTCATTTTGGTGATTAAAGATGAGTTTTAAGGGATAAAATGATTGCATACCGGGGGACTTTAAAAACATTAATGCTCATTATTATACATGTTTTCTTGCATTTCGTTTGTATAGACATTTCTCAAGTGACTACATGTTGTTTTGAAAGTTTGAATAGCTAAATTAACTGAAAAGCAAATTACACTGAAAGCCTCCGCACATTCAAGTTACAAATGGCCGTGCCGCTCTTATGTTAAAAATAAGGTGGGGACTGGTTGATGAGAATTTCTTACATATCACACAAATCTATCCTACGCATGCAAAGGTCAATGAAACACACCTAAAACCTCCCTGTGAGGGACGAGGTGGCTCGCTCCGTTACATGGAATGTTGTGGAGAGGAGCGGGGCTCGGGCCAGGCCCGCTGCTGCCTAGCCATAGGTCTGCCGAGGGGTATCTGTAGGAGGGTGTGGGGTGGTCCTGAGGATCCAGGCTGTCCGGATACGGCTGGGGGGAGCTGGAGGAGATCCTCCTCTGGTACAGAGGCCGCCCAGGGCCCCGTGGTTCATACTAAGAGACAGAAAATGAGCGTGGGAATAGGCAGAAAACTAAACACATTTGGATGCATTTCGGTCCAACCCTTTGATTGAAACATCAAAAACAGTGCAAGTTCATTTGAATGCCAGAGATATGTATTTTTGCATTATTTGTTGTCCTTTTTCAGCCTAAAATTATATGCCAAATCACACAAGTAGCAGAACTCCAAACAAGTCTACCACAAATACCAAGTGTAACAATTGTCATTTTAAAGCAATATTCTGGGCTTTTTTTTACCCTACATTATGCATTTATGCGACAATAAATTTCCACATCCTTCAGTGTGTAATAAATATACAGGAGATAGAGCTGCACGATCTGAATAAATTGAGAATCATGATTCATGAACTAAACAATAACACGTAATGTACTACAGGTTCTGACAAAATGTTAATTGCTGCAGTCTACCTTAAACCATTCATTCAAATAATTCAAATAAAATAAAAAGTTTGAGTGAATAATTCAATGACTCAAATACTTCACTTGTTTCATTACTGGATGAATCAGCATTTTTCAGATTCAATGACAAAAATGCTACTTGTCGCCACCTACTGGTGTAACAATGTAATTGATATTTGTAACACAGAAATGATGATAAGATGTTGTTGAAAAGACTGTTTTCCAACCTGTTTTCCAACCTTTACATAACTGCTCTCTGGATCAGAAAGCAGATTCGTGGCGAATCGTTGTCATTTAGGAATAAGATTGTGAGGGTGTTTGAATCGAGATTGCGATCTTTCAACGTTTAATTTTGTTAAAAGTTAATAAGTGTCATAAGTTAAAAGGAAATACGAGCAATTTAATTTCCAATCACAAACAACGCTCACTATATACAACCATCAAACATTTCCAATCAACTTCTCCAGTCGGTTTTATCCAACTTTAGAGTCTTGAATTTAAATTTAATTTATACACTTGGTGTCAATCGCCTTTTACAAGACAATTAAAAGCTTAAAAAAAAAAAAAATTAACAAGGGCGAATTTACTGATGTACTTTATGCTGTGTAATACAATGTGAAAATATCTTGACTGTTCACCACAGACCAAAAAAAACCCATTCAAAACTCTGACTTGAGGACGAAGGAATTGAGTTTTAGTACTCATTTATATATTCCTTTAAAACAAACTCAATTCCTTTCATCCAAAGTGTCTGCAATTTGTTCATTTTCAATGAGAATTGTCCATTTGAGGAAACATTATGTTGATGAGAGTTCAACTTTTGCAAATATGCACTGATTGCCAATGTGAGTATAGACATCGAAGCAGTGAATGAAGTGTGGGACAATTGAAGAGACCAAAGGCACCACTTACCTCTTCTACGCTGTGCAGGGTGCTCTGGGGGCCTGGAGCTGCTGTTTCTGCTGCTGGTGCTGCAGCTGGGTGAGGGAGCCCTGCTCTTGCCGGTGCGCCATCGCCTGCAGGCCGAAGGGCATGCCGTGGCCCAGCACGTGGCTTTGGGGTAGGCCAGGGTGGGGCCAGTGGGCCTCCTGGAGGAGGTACTTGACCGGAAGAGGCCCCGCTGTGTGCTCGGGTGGCAGGGAGAAGGAGGCCTGATTGAAGGCTTGGTGCTGCTGGAAGGGCTGACCGCCCATGGGCATCTCTCGGCTGGTGTCGGGGTAGGAGGGCGGAGCCGGAGCTGGGAAAGGATTGGGGCCGGAAGTGTGATTTGAATTTGAGGAAGAGGGAGATGGCAGGTCTCCGGGGCTTCTGGGCTGGACTTGACGGTACTGAAGGAGGCGAGACTGAGGAGGCGGCATTTCGGCCGGCTCCCGCTGCTCATACTGCTCTTGAGGGAGCATTTCACGCAACAGACCAGGATATCTGGGTGGAGAGGGAAGAAAAAACTCATAGTCAGAATGGAATACTAGCTTATATTCTGTATACTGCCTACTATTTTATGGGGAAAAAAAGCAAAGAAAATGGTATAACAGTACGTAATGGCAAACTTTTTAAAACAGTAGCATGCTATATTGTGAAATTAACTTAGTAAGCTTTAAAATCATCACGCTGAAGTTTTCCGTACCCCCGAGAAAGTATATTCACTCGTAAAACTTTTTCAATGACTCGCAAAACTCCAGCCTTCTCCTAAGAAATCTTGCGTTCACTGGCTAAACATTTGTTCTCCTGAGAAATCTTGCATTTGCTCACAAAACGTTTGTTATCCTGAGAAACATTGCGTTCTCTAGCAAAACATTTGTTTTCCAGAGAAACGTTTGTTTGCTCGCAAAACTTCTACCCCCCCTTCTACGTCTGACTCACAAAACAGCTAAACAGCAGGACAAAGAGTCTTCTAACCTGGGCTGGCAGGTCTGGGCTCCTCCTCTGCTGCGGGGCCTAGGCCCCATCCGGCTCGGAGGAGTGCTGCGGGAGCCGCAGACCCGTCTGGCCAAGATGAGCCAACTGCTGCGCCAGGGGGAAGGGGGCCACACCGGTCGGCAGGAAGGGAGTATGTTCACCCCACTGACCAACACGAGCCTGCTGCTGCTGCTGGCCCAGAGCATCCAGCCCTGAGGAAGCCTGACCATCTGTGACAACACAACAGAGAAAAGCCATGTGACATGCTGGGAAAACACAAAAGGTCTGTTCACCAAACCCCACCATGACCATTTCAGCAGAAGTTTTCCAAAGAAGGTTAACAAGGGATTCTGATGACCCAAACCATTAAGACGCCAAGTCTAAACAACAAAAAGTTTCAAATGTTTCCAAATATTTTCTAACACTATTGGCTGTCGCAAGGATGGAAGCTCTCTATGATGTTGGTCTATGGCTGCCACGACGTCATGACTGTTTTTATAATGTTGCTGTGGGTTTGAGGGTATTCTGGGGATTGGTAGGGCATTGCTATGTGGTTGATAATGTGTTCTGAGTAGTTCTGAGTGGGTTGCTATTGTGTTCTGCTCTCTATGATGTTGGTCTATGGCTGCCATGACGTCATGACTGTTTTTATCATGTTGCTGTGGGTTTGAAGATGTTCTGGGGATTGGTAGGACATTGCTATGTGGTTGATTATGTGGTCTGAGTAGTTCTGAGTAGTTCTGAGTGGGTTGCTATTGTGTTCTGGGTGGCTGCTTCAGACTCTGTTAAAGGAGCTCAGATAGAATAGTTTCTCTTAGAATAGTTTCTCTTCAATTTTGTGAACAGGCTTTTTACTTGTCCAATTCAAACTCTTGAGCACAGTACTGTGGAATTCACGAGAAGCCTGAAAGAGTGGAACATGGCTTAAACTTAAAATGTCAAAGTTGCTGGCAGAGCAAATTCAAAACTGTCACAAAAGCAGTCGGAATAGACAGTAAAGCACAATAAATCAAAGACAATAATTAAAGCTTCTGAAGCAGTCTTGCGTATGCACATACCCAGAGTATCGCCCAACAGAGAGTCCAACTCTCTTCTCCAAAGCTGTTGAGGCGTAGGGGCTGCTGGTGCATCTGTGGGGGCAGGCCTCTCACCACACCCTTCATATCCTCAGCCACCCCACCTGGGACTGCTCCCATCGAGCCGTCCCCACCCTCCATCCCCTCCAGGACTGGAGACTGCAGTCCGCGGTGTGTCATTGGAGGCCCACTGAAGAACGACGGGGGGAAGGAGGAGGCCTGAGGGTGGATGGGGGCCTGCATTCGGAGGGGAGGTCGGGGGAGCCCATACTGCTGCGGAAACTGGCTGTTTCCGTGGTGAGGGGGGAAGCCGGGATGTGGGGGGGCCAGGTGGAAGTTGAGGGCCCTCTGGGCTTGTGGGTCTTTGCGTATGGGGCGGCTGCTGGGGAAGCCCATGTTGGACTGGGGCTCTGGACTCTTGTTATGCACCGATTCTGGGTCCCCCTGTAGAAAGTATAATCATTACCAACGTGCGACTCTAATAGAGGGTGTAAAGGAGTAGGAGAAGTGAAGTGTTTTGAGCATGCAGGGGTTGAGTAAAGATAGATGGTCCATGTTTCAAGTGTTCTTGTGGGAAGGCATAGTGGGTGGCTCCTTTGATTTATTTCAGATTAAACTGGGAAGGACGTTTGATAAATACGAAAAGGGAACGGGCGGATGGATGGTACCTGTTTTTCCTTCAGCTCGGGGGCTTTCCTCTCAGGTGTCAGCAGCCTACAATGCTCCGTTTTTCCATTAATGTCGATTTTCCCTAAAGAATGGCAACAAATCAGCACAATACAACCAAAAAAGCAGCGCCTCACCAACAGCCATATCTAAAAACTCAAATCTGAGACTTCACAGAATTAAAAAGCTTTCCAAATAAACTTTTACAATGTGGTGTGTAAAGGCAAGTGTTAAGGTACAATGTGAACTGTCAGCCAATGCAAAGACATCTGACATGAAATATATTCTGCTTTGATTCCCACCCACAGGCATGTGCATTTCTAACCTATGACCTTGGTGTTGCTATTGGCATGCATCAGTTGAGTATCAGTACTGTTAAAATGAAAGACTAGTGTTGTGAGTTTTACCATTCCCACTGGGCTCTTGAAGTAGATCTTTCTCAGAGGTGGGCTGCTGGTTCAGGCCCAAAGGAGAGGGGTGACCGAACCCATACAGCACAGGTGAGGCACGACTGGCTGGTGGCCGCAGGTTGAGGTTGTACGCGGCCATGGCAGCCTGGTGACTCATGATGCGAGGATCCACAGCGAAACGACTCTGATAGCCGGGCCAGGGCAACTGGTGAAGAGAAGGTGAGGTTGATACAAGTGCACGAGATGTTCAAGGAAATACATTTACAGTGGATGGATGAGGACCTCCAAATTCCAACCAACAGTAAAAAGAACTAGAGAATGGGCTGAAATGTCTGGCAGAACGTACCGGAAGAGGCATTGGCATTACCATATTGCCCCCATAGACAGCGGGCACATAAAGGATGCTGGCTCCGGGGTCGATTCTTTGAACAGGGCTTGGTGATTTCCCGGAGGCTGGAGCTCCTGCTCCAGGTGGAGTAAAGGCCTGAATCGGGTTCCCCATCAACACAGCAGTGCTTGGCTGAACTAAAGATACAAAAAGATCACCCAAAACTGAGACTAAAGGAAATCAAAAGCTATGTCATACTTAACAATATTACATTGATACTCTTGGATGGCAAAGCACTGGAGGCCTGATTCATCTCCAACAACACTTCTAACTCATATTTTGCTCAATAATTGGGTTTTTAACTGTTTGATTATTGAGTAAAGTATTGTGTATTGTGAATTCTATTGTAACATGATGTAGTTTGTGAATTGGAAACACTTTCATCCTAAGCAACCTGGAGAAAACTAATGATGAGTCTAATTATTTTTCTTCCAATTCACACGTTTGCTAGACCCTAAACCCAAATTGGACTGTCACCTACACATTTACCACTGTTAACAAGCAAGAAAGGTGAAAAAAATAAAAATAATTGAACAAGAGAAAATGGTGATTTTGGTTATGGTTGTTTTTCTGTTGTCAAAACCAAATTCTTGGCAAAAAGTGCTTGCAAATGTGTGCCAACACTGATCAATAGTTCTAGCAAAATACATCTCCAAGTCTCATTAGTTCAGTAATTTAATTAAATTCTCTATTCTCCATCTGGCGTTCACAACAATCTTTTAGCACTCATTTTTGATAGGAGATGAATGTACAGCATTTCCATAAAACATTTATTTTGTGCACTTCCAGAATGGTACGTTTGTAAATGAAGTTCAAATGAATCGTATCCCAGGTACCATTTATCAGTAAATCTCATGAAATTAATCAAGAACATGTCCAGGTGAAATTTCACCCAAAAATAAGAAACCAGAGCAAGAGAGGAAAAGAAAGAAAGAAAATGAATCCAGTTTTTAGGACAATTTTTAAAAGGCTCCAGGATCACTGCGACCCTACATAGGACAAGTGGTCCTTGTCCTATGTAGAATGGATGGATGGATGGATGTTCTTGACATGTTTCGTGAGATTCACCCAACAATGATTTGAGGTCTGATCTAAAATCTCTAGTGTGAAACTTTACGCCCTGATACACCCTAATCTGTACCAATTTCAGGGTCATCCCTGCTTCAGATTGAACCAGTGTGTTAAAAGCCCAACTCTTCCAGAATCATTACGCTACAACCACCCCCTGAAATGTCCTCATGAGCGACCTGGCTTAAATCATTTGCCCAGACACACACGGCAATCCAAGGGAGTAATTCAGAGAGAATTGGCGCTGCTGCCACACATTATCGGTGGGATCGTGTTTTGATTGGGCAAGAAGTGAGGCTGGAAGGAAGCTGGATCCACTTCACTGATCTCGTCTCTCTCCGACTCCTCTATTCTCTCTGTCTCTTCTCTTTCTGCCTCAACAATCACTCATGCGGCACTCTACAAACTAATAACTTCGATTCATACTGACAGCACTGTCACATCACACCAATAATATCCTCAAATCAGAGGTCAAAAACCGTGAAATCTCTCCTTCACGAGGGGCAGAAAGCTGCTGACCTCTCAGTCACATTCTCCAGGAACTACTCAATGTGAATGTTAAACGAGTAAACTAAAGTGGCTTTTACGGTCTCAGATTAATCTTGAGTGGCTACCAATACACGTTTTTAACACTATAGTATGCTAAAAGGCTTTGTAAAATAATCCATATGAATTGAGTGGTTTAATCCAAGTCTTCTTACAGAGTGATTGACTCTTGCATTGTCAATACAAGATCTTGGCCAAACAATTTTGCACCTCTTGATGGAAATAACATCACAACAATTATTTCCATCAAGAGCTGCATTCATTTTTGGTCAAGATCCTGTATTGTCAATGCAAGAGTCCAGCCCTCTGTAAAGTCTCCTCCAGCACAATGAATTTAAGGTCTGGACTCAGAGGTGAAAATTATTCTTCATGCTCCCTCCCAACCATTCTTTCCCAGTTTGAGCCTGATGAATCTTGACATTATCATCCTGGAATATGGACATGGTTGTCTAAGAAATGAAAAGCTACACACTCCATCAATTAGGGTAAGAAGAACTGTTGCCAAACATAAAACATGAATATCACTGCAATAATGATCCAATCATTGACTCTGAAGCACTTGCCTATTTAAATCCAAATAGCAATTATAATTTTTTGGCCAGGCAGTGTATACACAAACACATTCCTTCTTTTTTTAATTTACTAATTACTTGTAAATAATATTCTAATACTCACTACAACTATTATTTTAACTATTTTACTATAATTATAACTGTTGTATTGAATAGTTGAATAATGTAATTGAGTAGAATTTATTATCTAACAACACATGTAGTGTATCTTGGTAGTTTTTATGTAATAATGTAGAACAATGCTTGCTTTGTCCCTTTGGCAATGGTTTATTTGTTACCAATAATAAATATGTTTGCAAAAATATATTATAATTGCACACAAATTGACGTGTATTGACATGATTACGGTATTGCGGCAACCGTACGCTGTAGCACTTCAGAGCTAGAGAAATGTAATGGGAACACATTCATCCAATTATGCGGTGCCTTGAAAATGTGTGAAATGTTCAAACCTTCAATAACAAGAGGTCAAAGAGAGAGACTTACCGAAGCCTTCAGGGGGGAAGGGTTCAGTGTGATTGGCCAGCTGTCCTTTCGCCTGTGGAGAAGAGGAAGAGGATGTTTTGAGTGATTCAGTGCCAGAGGATGAAGGAGAAAGTGAGGGGGGGAGGGGTCTTACAAATAGTCACAGTGTCAGGGGGTCGTGCTTCCCCTTTCTGTGCCGACTACACACGAGTATCGCCGTGAGGCAGCACTGATTTGTCAAAACGCTTACAATGGTTTACTTCCACATGGTCAGGCAAATCTCGTCTGAGATGTTCTTGATACAAGAGTCGGAGGAGTTGGTTCCACGTGGGTGGAGTTTCAGTAAAAAGAGGGCAGAGGGCGGTTTGAGGGGGTGGATGATTTCCAAGAAAAACAGCACTAACTGGAAAGATAATCAGCGAATCGAGTGGAACAAACTCTTGTTCTTGGTGCCTGAATAACAGCACCGCGATGTACAAGAAAAAACCCTCGCTTGTAATTTATTTATTTTTGTACTGCCAACGACTTCCGAATCAGAGTCCATTGGTGCGATTCGTTGAGAAAGCATGCCTTTTCAAAGCAGATCAATGTCGTTGAGTGCACGCAGAATGGCATACTGACAGCATCAATGGGCGATTCAGACGTTCTGCTGGCCCGAGTCCTGCAGCTCCGAGCACTGATGCTCTAGGGTCAGCATGTTTGCAGGAACCACCAATCACACTAGTTATTTCAATAGCATGTGATTAGCTACTTTCTTTACAAAGCCTGTGAAATCACTGCACAGAAATGGGGACGCACCTGTCAAGAGATGGACGAAATCAATGGCGATGTCTATATATACACACCACACTCCAATCAAGATACATCAGAGACCACCATAACATGGTAGTTTCTTCCCACGGTCTGTATGGAAAAGCTATTCTGGACTGAGATTTATATTGTTTCTCTACCGACCTTTCCCGTTCAAGCTTTTTAGTTAAGGATGCTATAAGCTTTCAAACAGGGAGTCAACATGGCAAAGCGGTGCTGATCATTGAAACAAATCGCCTCAAACAGAAAGTGCCTTCGTTGTGGGGATATTTTGGGGATATTTAATTAAATTTTATCAATCAATAAATTCCACTAGAAACAAACCTTGTTGAATTATTTTAATTTAATACTGTGAAGCTGCTTTGATACAATCTGTATTGTGAAAAGCGCTATACAAATATACTTCTTGTGCTCTGTAAACAAATTCAACGCTCTGGCTATTAAGAACTCAATGATCATTTGTGCTTTCTGTAAATATGACTACTTGGTCTTGACCCCTATGACTTGGTGACATCGTTGTTACAGTGATATGGATACAGGCTGGGAAACTGGGTATGCAAAAACATAACAAAATTGTATATTTTGTTTCAAAGTAATAGCAGTTATGGTGGATGAACTGCAGATGAATTCGCCATTGATCAGACAATTCTGGGGGTCAGAAATTGGTTGGCCGGGGCGAAACCTTCAGCTCACCGTTTCTCTCCATTAACACAAAAATTGATGCACCTCTTTTACATTTCCATAAAAAAAAAAGCGCATACATTTTTGGTCAAGATCTTTGTATTGTCAATGCAAGAGTCCAGCACTCTGTAAAGTCTCCTCCAGCACATCCCAAAGACTTTCAATGAATTTAAGGTCAGAACTCAAGAAGTGCCGATTCATGTGTGAAAATGATTCTTCATGCTCCCTCCCAACTATTCTTTCACAGTTTGAGCCTGATTAATCTTGACATCCTGGAATATGGCCTTCCTACATGGTTGTTCAAGAAATGAAAAGCTACACACTCCATCAAATTCGTGTTAGAAGAACTGTTGCCAAACATAAAACATGCTAGAAACATGATAATCACTGCAATAATGATCCAATCATTGACTCTTAAGCATTTGCCTATTTAAATCCAAGCAATTACTTTTTTGGGCCATGCAGTGTATAATATAATCTTTCAGTTCTTGAAAGATGAATGGGAATGCTAACAGAAAAGGTCTCACTAACATGTAAAATGTCATGAAAATAATATAAACACAAAATATATTAGTTGTCTTGAAAACAGGCTTCCTGTTCTTTATCTTTTCTTTTAATTTTGGGGTGAAATATGACCGGTTGGACAGGTTTCGTGAGATTCACCAACCGGACACCTGCACTTTGAAGCAGTAAGTCGAGCAGCCAATACTCGTCTTTAACCAGTCAGAATGACGGAGCAAATGAAACGAAGGGAGTGAGGAGAAACAGATACAAATTTGAGCTACAGAGGAAAAAAAAAAGAAAAACGGGGAAGAGGAAGTCTCCTCAATCATCTATTCTGGCATGTTTACCTTCCTTCCCTTGGAGCTGGGGATTGATTGGCATATATTATTCGTTTCGAGGGTGCGAGAGCTCACTTGCATTTAGACGGATGCTCTCTGCCGCTCGCCGAACCAAAGCCTTTTATTAATGTCAGCGGGGGGGGAGTGTGCATGTCTCCACAACCCAGCACGTCATATCAAACCCTCCGCAGTGGACGGCACTGACCGTATCAGAACAGACTGTGACTGTCACGTCCTTTTTTCCGTGCATGAGAGATAAACAGAGTAATAAAATTGGCCCATTTGCCAGGAATTGCTTGTATTGTGAGGAGGCCTGAAATAGCTTTTAAAAGCCCAATTGTGACATCCATTGTGTGAAATTGAAGAGGAACGCACTACAGCTACTGTTACAAAATGTTGGCATCTTCTCATGAGAGTCTGGATTGTCCTGTACCTTGGGTGGGGAGTGCTGGTGCTTGCCGGGACCCTGGGGATGTTGCGGGCGCAGGGCACGAGGGATGAACTCTGGGGCCAGCGGGTTGAGCACATAGGTCTTTTTCAGCTCCAGGGCCTCCAGCTGGATCTTAATCTGTTCAAAGGTGATGCCGTGGAGACTGTGGTTCTCATGACAGATGGAGATGAAGGTCTCCCAGAATTTTCTGTGTAGGACCAAACAGATCAGAGATTTTGAGTGAAGTCAGCACTGCACATGCACCAACAACACAAAAGAAAACTGAGATGGTTCAAGGCTACAGCAGAAGTTCCCAAACTTGCTGCTAGGAACCACCTCAAGAATATATTTTTTAAGGTTAAAATATAAATAAAATTATACTAGAAGTACTGATATTGAAGTACTAATGCATTGACATGGAACTTAATAGTTCAGTAAGCAAGTCATATGTTGATTCAGTAACTTGTTTGGCAGATACGACAAGTCCATTCAAGTGAAGGATTTATTAAACTAATTCATACTAGTGATATAAAATTAAAATGAATTATTTTTTGTTGACCAGGGTGGAAGAACATTTCATTTCCCAGTATACATTGCAAGTGTTAAACATATTTGAACTTCAATATTATTCCAAATCAACTTCCTGTGAAATGTTTATCTCCAGAGAATTTCAAAGCTAAATTAATTCAATTCATTTAAAAATGATCATTTCCCCATTGACTCTCATTTCTAGACCAGGCGCCACCAGTTCTAAGTGATTTTAAACCTTTCAAGCACAAGACGACGCGAAAGAAGTCAATTCAGATCTTGTGCACACACACACACACACACACAGAGAGAGAGAGAGAGAGAGAAGCACAGACAGCAACGCGAACACTGAATTCCATTCTCTTCCGCAACTATTTGTGCTTGAAGGGACACATACACACAAAATCATGTCACAATGCCTGTCTAGGTGAGTATTCTCATAAACAGTTGCTTATGGCGTATTATATGTGAATTTAACAATTGAGAAAGAAAACGGATGTGTATCATTATATTGGATCAGTGTATTCTGTCTTGAAGTGACAACAGTCTAATATTCCTGCTGCTGTTTGTGTCATTAATGATAATAAAACAAAATACAAAGAGAAAATCTTTAACAAAAATGAATTATATTTAATTTATATACAGTGCAAAATATGCAGTGTTATTTTACATTTGATTATTCAATTTCTGTGCCAGAATACTGTTAGACTTTCACGAAAAGCTAAAGCACTGTTTATTTCATGTGCATCTTTGTTTTTATTGTATTTTATTTATTTACCTATACTTGTAATTAATTAATGTGCAGATGCACTGCCCTACAAAATCACCCCATTCGTTCTAGAATGATTCATTCTTTCTAAATAGAGCTATTAAAGTCACCAGGTGAAATTGTTTTCATAAATCACAATATATACCACAGAAAAACAAAATATCGCAATGTCATATTTTTCCCCAATATGGTGCACATCCATCTAACAAGAAGATGTGGTGAGAGTCATGACAATGGCAGATCTCTCTGCATAACCATAACCTTTTCACATCATTCGTGACTATTTAGTGCAGCACAATCAAAATCTAAATGAAGCCCAATTCAAGCTCCAAAATAACAGTCTAAAAACAAGACAGTGAATCAGAAACACTCTTCATAAACATATAACACTTTCTAACACCAACACAGCTGCCCATAACTACATTAGTTACGCTCAATGGTTGTCAGTGGAGAATGATTATATGAAGTGGGATGGAGAGCAAGAGGGGAAACGTGGACATTTTCAGTGGGTTTTAATTACAGGATTACCCAAGAGTTTGAGATACTACAAGCTACTCGTCATTTAAAGTAGTTAAACTGCAGTTAAAGTAGTTATCTATACTATACAAGCAAAAGTAGTTCGTTACACTGAAGCCATTTAAGAAGGTAATATCTTATGATATAATATATAATTTAATCAGAGACGCATTTTGTTTTCTAGCAATGAATGGCCGATTATATCCTGTCAATCAAAAATGAGTAGGTGAAAATGTGTCAGACTGCAACTCATACTATATGTGAAGAAAAATTGTGTTGTGTTGAATTTAAGGCTGTCGAAGTTAAAATGACATTACCATATGAACATAAAAAAAAGAAAATAATTGTACCGTTAAAACAGGCTTTATTTGACCCTATGAATCACTTGGAGTTCAAGCCAGGGTTGCCAGGTTCATGGTTTTTCACTACACCAAACATTATTTGTAGCGCGCCTCTATCAATAATTGGAAAGAGATTTGTGCTTATTACTTCTGACAAGAAACAAAGCTCAGCTTTCAAATTCTGTCCATTTTATCAGAAAATTCAAACAATAAATGCCATTTTGACGCTCTTAGATGTCTCATGTAATCGCTCGATCAGCGTTTCAACCACAGAAAGACGTCAATAAAACAGCTTGTCAGCTTATGTTACTTAACGTTGCATTTACCTCAGGAAAGTCAGTGTTCAGTTTGTTAGTTAGCTATAAAAAACCGCTAGAGAGGAGCTTATTTACTGTTAAAGGAACACGCCGACTTTTTGGGACTTTAGCTTATTCACCGTATCCCCCAGAGTTAGATAAGTCCATACATACCCTTTTCATCTCTGTGCGGGCCGTAACTCTGTCTGACGCATTAAACACCGCTAGCCTAGCTTAGCACAAAGACTGGAGGTAAATGGCTCCAGCTAGCATACTGCTCCTAATAAGTGACAAAATAACGCCAACATTTTCCTATTTACATGTTGTGATTTGTATAGTCACAGTGTGTACAAATAACAAGGTCACATGAGACACAGCCATCTTCTAACCGTATACATACTGGGAACTATATTCTCAGAAGGCGAAGCACTGCTACTTGTGCGGAGTGATTTACTCCAACTCTGAGCGAACTCTCCGCTCCTCACCACGGGGCTTCTCAGGCGCTGCGAGCAAATCACTCCGCCCAAGTGGCAGTGCTTCGCCTTCTGAGAATATAGTTCATTAAAGATTAATTATTGATACAGTATGTAAAACAAGGCACACAACTGGAACCCCTTGGAAAACAAAATGAGATATTCACATTCAGACCGGAGTTAGTGACTCGGTCAATAGAGTTTGTGCACCACTGCACATCAACTTATTGAGTTACAAATGAATCAGAATCACACGAGCAGGTTAACACACAAAATGTAAGAACCAAATCTGATCTCACGGGTGACTGGTGAAGCCAACACTGACAACATGGAAGGCAGAAATATGACTGATTCTCTCTCTAATAGCAATATTCACATCGCTCCAGCTCGGACGGGGGGAATTCACAATCCTGACTCCGCGACATCAATCTCAAGCAATCTCAGACCTCCACTGTGACTCAGAGCTGGACAAACTCGATGCGTCACCGTGTAATTTAGCGGCTGGTCTCTCCTGCCTCTGAAAGAGGCAAATGAGGGATGGTGTAACATTTTAAGCTGTTAGAATTTGGTCAGTTTAAGGTTGAAAAGAGATGCTTGGAGATAAAGCACGGGTTGGTATGCTTGTGTCACGGTGAAGACAGAAAGCGGTGGACCGAGTTGAGTTTAAGGCCGTGGCTTTTAAGAGGGAGCCGTGAGTAGGCAGAATGTATTGCCTGTGAATATGAGTCAACATTTCTGAAATGTGCCTCAGGCTTTCAAGTTTAAGAAAGACAAGGTGGCAAACTTTTAAAGCAATACACTTTTACTCGCCTTCAGGTCGTTTCATTTTTCTCCCTACGCCTATCTAAACACCATTAGATTTAGCTGGAGCCAATAACAATGGTACATAATATACATTTTAAACATAATTTAAAGGACTTTGGAACTAGGACTGTCAAATCTGCTGTCCTGGTTATCAGCCAATCCCAATATCACAAAATACTAGCATTATAATCAGCCAAGTCGATAAATCATGTTATTCCCAGAAAGCATCTTTGTCACATTTTGAACTCAATAGGGCCACTTGTTGAAGACATCATCTACACTCACAACACATTGAATCTCATACAGTCGATGAAGAGGATCATGGCTTTGTTTTGTGCTTGGCTTGGTAAAGAAATCAAAGTAGTAATTCACCAGGTGTAGATACTATGTTGATTAAAGGGATGGTTCGGAGTAATTTCAACCTAGGGTCCTTTGCACCATGACCTCGAGCCAAACACCCCCCCCAAAGCCCCATTAAACAAATAATTAATGTTTTATTAACATTAAAGGCATGGTAGGTAGGATTTTTCTATAAAAAAAAAACATTCCAAATTTGTTTAAACTGTCTTTATATACCAATACATAATTAAAATATAAGTACTCTGAAAAAGAGAGTATAAAAATTGAGTGTCTGTAGACCTCTCACGACTGTTGTAAACAAGCTAATTATTTCCATTCACTCCACCCCCTCCCTTCTGAGCTCCTTCCAAAGCCACGCCCACAAAACACATGAACGCGCGACGCCAAACACTCAGGATCAGCTGGAAGACGCATTTATTTACCTGAGACGAGTGGAGAGGAAGGAGCGCAGTGCATGTAGTGACATCATGTCAGAATCACATGTAATAAAATACCTAACTTTATCACTATAAATATAAACAAATAAGATGGCTTTTAGTACTCACTATCAAGCTAGCATATCGATACTGGTAAAGTTTAAAATATATTTTGTTTGATTCGGTACGAGGACAGGTCCGGGGTTGAGGGCGAAGCAGAGGAGGTCGTTCAAGAGTGCGGGCAGGGTCCGAGGAAGTAGTTTTTGCCTTGTTTGCCTTCGCTGACTGCATGCAGGTGCTTTGAGCTGAATATTTCCGGGAACGGTGACATGTGATGAGTGCACGCAGGGCAGCGCGCGCAGTGGGGCTCGGGCACGAGACATGAAGGCATCTGATTGGTTCTTTACATACGCACCGAATGGCAGTGATTGGTCAGAGTTTTTACTGTCCTGCAGCTGCTACAGAGGTCTGATTTTTTTCATTCCTTTTTCTAAACACATAATGTATTGACTACTATCAGGATGGAAGGACCATTTCACCCAGTATAAAAAAAAGTGTTTCTGAACAGGATTACCTACCCTACCTTTAAAGGGATAGTTTCCCCCCAAAAATGAAAATTGTCATCATTTACTCTCTTCAGTTGTTTTTGAACTTGAATAAGTTTCTTTCTTCTGTTGAAAATAAAGTTATTTTGAAGAATGTGGGTAACCAGACAGTTGCTGGTCCCAGTGGAAGTCAATGGGGACCAGCAACTGTTTTGTCAGCCACATTCTTCAAAATATCTTCTTTTGTGTTCAGCAGAAGAAAGAAATTAATACAGGTCTGGAACAACATTACATTGAGTAAATAATCACAGAATTGTCATTTTTGGGTGAACTATCACTTAAAGGACAAGTGGCAGCATGTTTACTATGGGCTACTGTCGCTTTAAGACCGGCACGCATCTAATAAACATGCATACGACACGCACCCGATTTTCAAATGTTTTCTTTCACTTTAGACATAACCAACTGTGTTTATGTAACCCTTGTGTGTATTTGACAGTATTAGCACAATAAGACTTCAAAGATAACTAAGTCCAGTAACCAGGCGCTGTTAGACAGGCTTTTAGTGTCTGTGGGCTTCGGGTGTACGCGCTCAGGAAAGCGCATGTTAGAACAGCACATCTGCACGCGAATGAAACGGTTAACCGGCAAGGCTTTAAAGCACATGCAAATAATGAACTTTTGTGAACTGCAGTGTCCCGTGAGTGTAACTTTACCTCTGCGTTAACATGTGATGTGAATGTACGCCGCGTTGTACAGTATGTTGGGACGGAGGCGTCAGAACTGCACAGTAACACGATACTATGATGTTTCTTCAAAAGCAGATCGTGGAGGCATTTTAATCGCCCACGATCAGAAATCGTGATATCGCACACCCCTAATTAGCAGGATAACAAACAAAAGTATCATAAACCTGATTACGGCCCTGCGTTGGTGCAGTATTACTTCATCTTTAAGCACCCTAATTAATGACTAGTTTTAATTTGGTATAAAGTTTAAGGGTTGATGAATTTGACAACTCTGACGTTATTGCACAAACCTCTAAGCAAAAATCCAAACAGAGCTGTATTAGTCAGAACATACTTCATCCCTGATGTGATCTCAGCAGTGCTACAATTTTTACACCTTCCAATGTCACACACAACAACATCAGCACCAACAGTTTGAAACTTCAGGTTGAGTTAGTGTTTGCAGTACATGTCAACTCTGCAAGCGATAGTTTGTGCCCCCTCCTCCACAGACAGCAGAACTAATTTCAGATAGTGTGATGAGGTCTTGAGGAAGCGGAACTGATTGAACTAATCAGGAGCTTGATGAGGAGTTGACAAGTCGAACTTACAGTGACAGACTGAATTAGATGCAAAGCAGCTTGTAGACAGTGGATTTGTTATACAACAGCCAGCTAGAACTGCAGCAAACACATATTTATCTGACATCGGTGTATCAGGGAATCTCACAAAACCAGTCAAGAAAATTTTTGGGTCAGAAAGAAATGAAATAAGAGGAAACTATATATTTCAAAATAAAATGAAGCCTTTTTTGTTAAAACTATAAAGATCTTCCAATTGTGACATATTTGAACACTAAATTATCATTATCGCAATGCATTTCAAAGAAATTGTTGAATAAAGTCATTATTTTTGTTTGTTTTTTGTGCACAAAAAGTATTCTTGTCGCTTCATAACATTAAGGTTGAACCAGTGTAGTCACATGGACTATTTTAAAGCTGTCTTTACAAAATTTCTTGGCCTTGAAAGCTCTCGCATTTAAGGAAAAATATCTTCATTTGTGTTCTGAAGATGAACGAAGGTCTTACGGGTTTGGAACGACATGAGGGCGAGTAATTAATGACAGAAATTTTATTTTTGGGTGAACTATCCCTTTAACACTGGTTGTATTTCTTAATGCTGATTTGAACTTACAAAAATATCATCTGAAAAAATCTAATTTGATTGTTTTTGATTGATTGATTCTGGGATAAAACAACATGTTTTCATGAGATTAACCCATATACTGATCTATGAGAATAAATATTTCCAGATGGGAAAAAAATAAGGATTCTTTGAAACTATCACAGCACTTTAGCTGGGTCGGTCATCACAGGTCATGTGACGAGGGTAACGCTTGGATTATTGAATCTGTTAAGCTGTGCTCTGAGCTTGTTGAATGGACGGCACCGATCTTCACCACACACACACAGATTTAATTGCCAGGCCCTTCAGCTTGACATTTACTGTGGCCGGTCTCTACCGATTGGTTGATGCGAGTCTGTCTCCATAGCGACAGTGGAGCTGCAACTAGGGAGGATAGAGAGGGTTGCCAGCGAAGTGACAGACAGCTCTCTGAGGGAGTGTCAACACACACATATAAACATACACAAACACTGAATGCCCAACCCTGCCTGACAGCGATACACACTGTCATTTTCATGTCACAAGAGTCAAAACACAAGAGGTTAGAGGTCAAAGGTCACAGGCACAGGGGATTGTTAACTTCCCACGAGCTACATAACATCATTCACTGCTCTCTTGTATCTGTACCTTTGCTATTAGGGCTAGGTTTAAATGTAATAAATAATAATAAAAAAAAGCATTTTTGATTAATTGTGCTCTTTGTTTGGACAATCTTATATGGATCCCAATATATATATAAGACTGACCGTTTAATCAATGGCTAGAAAAAAACGAGCATTCTGCACAGCATATACTCTATCCTGCCTACTGTTTTATTAAAGTGGCCCTATTATGCTTTTTCAGATATTATATTGATATAATAGATAACAAATATGTGATCCTGGATCACAAAACCAGTCACATGGGTCAATTTCATGAAATTGGGATTTATACATCATCCGAAAGCTGAATAAATAATCTTTCCATTGTTGGATGGTTTGTTAGGATATAACAATATTTGGCCGATACACAACTATTTGAAAATCTGGAATCTGAAGGTGCAAAAAAAATCAAAACATTGAGAAAATCTCCTATAAAGTTGTCCATTTATGTTGGCGATTGTGCAGCATTCACTCACAAAAATACATGTTTTATATATTTACGGTAGGAAATTTACAAAATATCTTCATGGAACATGATCTTTACTTAATATCCTAATGATTTTTGCCATAAAAGGAAAAATCAATAATTTTGACCCATATAATGTTTGTTGGCTATTGGCACAAATATACCCGTGCGACATGTGACGGTTTTGTGATCCAGGGTTATATGTTTGTGAATGTAAAAGGTCTGCAAGGTTTAAAAAAAATCAAAGCGCATGATAAATGGGAGTTATTAGCCCCTTTCACACATGCAGTCTTTACTGGTATATTACCAGTAAGAGATCATGTGTGACCAGGACCTTTTCAAAAATACCGGTAAATTGGTTCCGGCAATTTCCCAGTAAGGGAAGTTGTACCATTAGCAGTGGATTACCAGTAATGTGCTCTGTGTGAACACAGAATGAAGATTACCTGTCTGATCAGGTACGAGGTCAGCACGCGCTGATGTAAGAAGTCTGCTTTGGGCCAATCATAAAGTTCTTATGAGATGACATGACTACTCTGCGCTGTTTACAGAAAGCTTTTAATAGTTTTTCTATGTAAATATGCACAAGATGACCACGTTTCGCAGCTTTTTCAAGGTGTCGCACTCGAGACCCGGCCTTCTCTTCCATTCATCGGCGCTGCGGCTCTGCATTTGGATGCCATTATGTGCGTCTTGTGTTTTTAAGGGCAAAAACACGTTCTGTTTGATCATCCATTATGCCTTTCACGCAGACGTCAAAAAATGTTGTCAAATTGAACACATAGTGAAACTTAAGCGCTTGCGGACGGATGAAGACAACGGAGCGGCGTTTAAAGATCATTTCCAATGACCGTCATCACAGAATTTACTCGTATTTCGCTGCTGATGTGTGAATGGTCTCTTACCGGTAAAAAGCTAGAATGCCTTTGCTTGTGTGAACAGCATATGTGTGTATTTACCAGAAAAGAAAATCTGGCAATTTTATGCTAATTTAGCAGGATTGCTGTGTGAAAGGGGCTATTGTCTCCGAAAAGAAAGAACGGATTCTGCCTGAAACGAGTCATAAGCAGTATTACTTCCTGCACAAACTGGGTCATCTGACCAATCAGAGCAGAGTAGACTCTCAGAAAAGAGGGGTTCAGAGAGACTGAATCCTTTATCGAACCGTTTCAGACACCATGAGAAAAGAGCTGATGCTAAAATGTAGATTATGTAAAAACTAAAGCATTCTTTGACCTTGGATGGATGTAAACCTATTGTAGGAGACCTCCAAAACAACATTAGGAACCGTTAGTATAGCATAATAAGGGCACTTTAAAAATAGCATGTGAAACAGTAGTTGATATGGTAGCATTGCTTCATTGCGGTCACATGACATCCTGTTGCATGTGTGACCTCACGGTGTTGTGTTTGACTTTTTCTGGATTTATGATTTATTACAAATGAATGATCAAAAAACAGCAGTAATCAAATGAAGGCATAAAGTGTAAATCAAATGAAAATTAAACAACCCTAGTTTTGATGCATTTATCTTAAATGTGTCAAATTCCATGACATTCCACGTTATACAGTAAATTCAGTTTTTATGGCTAGAGTCCGCGATTCTGTCAGCGCTTTCCGCATCACAGAAATCATAAGGCCCTACTCATACTTAGGATTGTTAGGATTGGCCACCATACAAATGCGTTATTCACAACTGTAAAATGATGAGGCTAGCAGATAATTTCTGTGCTGCAGATATAATTAATTTCTAATCAAATTCGTTGTTGATATTATTGATTAGCTGTTGTACACTCAAACAACAGTGCACTGAAGCTGGGACGGTAAACAAGTGCATTAGCTTCACACCGTCCTCCGAGCAGAACGTCCTCCGAGCAGAACGTCCTCCGAGCAGAACCCTGAAGAGAGGTGCCAAAAGATTTGATATCCCTTCTGTAGACGCTATGTCTGAAGCGTTCGTGCGTGAGGAGCGTATTAGTCCAAGCTGACAGCGGTGAAGTGCATGATGGGAAGGCAGAGGGACAGCTCTTCTTTTGGGGACTCTGACTACACAGGTACTCACCAAAACCAGACAGCAGTGAGCCACTGTCTGCCCCGCTTACAACATCCCGACAGGCTTACCCACACGAAACACAAAGCCCTACTCACATCACAAACTCCGAAAACATTCAGATGATTGTGCGATGACTCTTTTCCCCCCAGAGGTTAGAGGGTCGATTCTTTTACTGTAGAAACAAACCCCATCGACCATTCACAAAATGCGCTACTGGTCAGAAGTTTGGAATAATTACGATTATGAAGTCTCTTATGCTTACCAAGACTGAATGTATACAATAATATTGTGAAATATTATTATAATTTAAAATAACTTTTCTATTTTAATATAGCTTCAAATGTAATTTATTCCTGTGATCAAAGCTGAATTTTCAGCATCATTACTCCAGTCTTCAGCGTCACATGATCCTTCAGAAATCACTCTAATATGATGATCTTAACACTAAGTAATTCATACTTTAATACAGAGAGGAGAGGATGCATTAAACGGATCAAAAGTGACAACAGAGACAATTATAATGTTAAAAATGCTTAAATTTAAAATAAATGTGGTTCTTTTGTACTCTCTAAACACCAAAGCATGAAACAAAATGATTTCCACAAAAATATTAAGCAGCAAAAACTAACTCGCTTTGTTTTATAACAAGAACCATTATTAATAATTGAGTAAATCAGCATATTAGAATGAGTTCTGAAAGATGAACACTGAAGACTGGAGTGATAATAATAGACTTCTTTCAAAAACATAACAAAAAAATATCTCTGTCAACCAATCAACGTCCTGCAGTTAGTCTAGCTCCACCCTTTGTGCTGGTACCCCAACGGAAGGGTACCCAAAAAGTGGTACGGTACGGTTCGGCTTTTTGGTACCATTCTCAACTTTTGGCAGTGGAAACGCAAATAAAAGGGTACCGACCCGTACCGAACCGTACCGTACCGCTCGGTGGAAACGCGCCATATATGTTACATTTTACATTTACTAAATATTTTAAGTCAAACATTTTATCTGTTAACATTAGTTAAGGAATTAACACGAACAAACAACCAACAATTGTATTTTTATTAACTAACATTAACAAAGGTTAAAAAATATATTACTGAGCTAGTTCTAATGCATTTAAATGTTACTCATTAAATTGTAAGAATTACCATATATTAATAGTTTTTTTATTGCCAGTGGGTGAACAGCTTGAAACGAAACTACCCCGACTTCCTAGGTTGCCTATGAAACCTTGCAGACTGATTTGTTCAACTTTTTCAAGTATTCCAAACTTCTTTTTACTTCTGTAAGCGAAGAACTTCGCCGTGAGTGTAAAACCGGGACTTGAATCACGTTCATTCTCGTGCGTTACGTGTGCACGTGTACAAGCGCAAGCAATAAGCTGCTGGCTGCAGTTCACTTAATGGCCACCGGTGTCGCTAATAACAAGAGTTTCTGAATTCTACATAGTGCCCCTTTAACTAATCTTAAGAAATTAATAAGACCTTATTTTACATTTTTACCAAAATACATTACTTTTGGATATTAGAAATGGACTGTAAAATAAATGAATATTTGATAATGATAATAATAATAATAATATTATTATTATATATACACACTACAAGTTACCAATATTTCTGTCCTAAATTATTCACTTTCAAATGCTTAATCTTGAGCTTTAAACATAAATCATCCTTGAGCTTTTATTTTGGCAGAATACTCTGGAAGATGTTGGAAATTATGTGAATGTGTAAACCTGGCGCATATTGCATTCTCAAATAGAGTTTGCTGTGAACCGAGCTTCTCCGAGCCACTGAAAACAGCAGGTTATGTCGCAATCGTTGTGCAGTTTTACATGATTAATGATTAGCTTTTCATCAACTCACGAACCCCCTGCAGTCAGCGTTGCCAACTATTTTCAATGGAAAGTAGCTAAAGCTTGCGCAAAAAGTCACCATGCCACTAGATGCGCCAACTGTCAGCAGTTTACATCCGTTTTCTCTCCCAATCCGTGCACTCGTACTGTATTTTGATATAATATACATCCAAATGTCCAATAAAGCTGTTCTCATTTCCATATTTTCTGTTAATAAAATGGAACGAGTATGATATAGTGACTGACTACATGTTAACCAGCAATTCAAAAAGTCGCTCGATTTGTTGCTAGTTGTTTTTTTGCTAGTCATGAACCCCCCATTTGGGAAACCCTGTTGTACACCAACGAACAACTTCACAGTAAGACTTGGAGCAAAGGTGCATTAAGAAAATGGGGTTAAATTTGATTTCATGTTGACCCTGGAAAACCATGAACATGCAATGAACGCCACTATAATAACAGAAGATCTCACTATGAATTACGACAAAAGCAGAACTTACAGTGACTTCTCCTTTTTGGTGCCCAGCTCAGATTGGCAGCCAGGCAAGAACATGACTCGGGTAATGATCACTTTAGATGAATCTCTGTGCCAAACAAGCACAACCTGAGTGCAGGAATTTCTCCATCCATTAAAAAGGTGATTTCAATGCAACAGGCTGAACCAAACGCCATCAATTATGCACAAACCATCTGGCTTTTCAAATGAAACCCTGCGGGACACCAACACACATTTGGCAGGCTAAATTGCTGTCTTGTAAACTCTCTCTCTCTGCCACCAATCTGGGCTGACACATGGGGTCTGGTTTAAAACCTAGTGATCTTCTTCCAGGGGGAGCATTTTAAAGCAGCACAGGCGCATTCACAACGCGAACGATGTTCCAATAGGTACCTTAATTATGCTGAAAATGCCTCACTTTGACAAAATTGTGAGGTACCAAATGTTTCCCTCCCCGTGAAAGCAATCTTATTCACTGGTCAGTGGAAACATAAATCCAAGACGGCTAACTATCAGGGCCACATGATTCTCTCGATTAACTAAACATAAACATCTGAGATATTGGCCTGCTGATTATTTATCAACATTTCCGTTATCTTGCATTGGCAACAAGCCTCCACGGTTGCCAGATGTCAAGAGTTTAAATCCCCCAATCATAGCTTTTCTCTTAAAGTCGTCATGAAATCAAAATTGATCCTATTTACTTTGTTAGCGCATATTACTAGCGTTGTGGTGAACAATTAATCCGTGCAAGTTAATACACAGAAAAAAATGTGTTTGTTGTGGTAATCTTTAACCAAAATCTGAAAAGTTACTTCCGGTCTGGAATGGCGTTCCTTCTCTGATGACGTCAGTTTGACGGCTTGGGTTGAAAACGCTTAACCACTCCCCTCAAACCGTTAGTCCGAGATGAGCGCGAGATGGAGAGGAGGAGCGCTAAAGTAAAACCTCGCCCTCTATTCAATATTCCGTTTCACTTCCCAAAATGTATGTTGGAGTTTGTAACAATCTCCACTGCAATATTCTGTCCTCATGAAAGTGTAATTCAGCCAGACTATGTTCCTTCACGAGGCCGCTTGTGCTCGTACTGCGACTAAATCTACGAGCAAACCTTCTTAGTGAGGAACTGTAATAAATCCAAACATGAATCTCGACTATATTGTTTGCGATTGCAAAGTTACTTCCGGTCTGGAATGGCGTTCCTTCTCTGATGAGTCAGTTTGACGGCTTGGGTTGAAAACGCTTAACACTCCCCTCAAACCGTTAGTCCGAGATGAGCGCGAGATGGAGAGGAGGAGCGCTAAAGTAAAACCTCGCCCTCTATTCAATATTCCGTTTCACTTCCCAAAATGTATGTTGGAGTTTGTAACAATCTCCACTGCAATATTCTGTCCTCATGAAAGTGTAATTCAGCCAGACTATGTTCCTTCACGAGGCCGCTTGTGCTCGTACTGCGACTAAATCTACGAGCAAACCTTCTTAGTGAGGAACTGTAATAAATCCAAACATGAATCTCGACTATATTGTTTGCGATTGGGGTGGCTCAATAAATGCAACCTCTGTATGACAAGTCAATGTAATGATGCTTTGCCCTTCAACATAATGAAACTCTTCCTGGCCTTACAACTTCTTTTGTTTGAGGGTGAGCATCTATGTCATGGAAATAATTACAGGTCTACAAACCAGTCGTTTAAGGAAAGTGTTTTCTGTTGGAAAGATTAGCTCCATTTGGTGTGAACTTTGAGCTTTGTAACATTGCAGATCATTTACATGTGAAAACAGCTATATTATACACTAAAAGAAAGGTTAAAAAAAAACATAACAGGTGCCCTTTACCAATTCTCATAATCCCCATCACCCTATAAACTATTAAATAACATGCAATAGCATGGAAAGTAGCTAGTTTTAGTCCCAAAATTTGCATGCTACCATGATTTTCTGCAAAAAACCAAATACTTTGGGCCATTTGTGCATATTAAAGTACACTTTAGAATTGGTATTAGCATTTTTCACTCACCCTGGACATTGAGCACTCTCTCCACGCTGACCTCTGGCATCCTCTTCTTGCGAAGTTCGGCTCTGATTCGGAAGACCTGGTCGGCGTAGGGCGAGACCACACCGATACTCCCCTCGTCCAGCTTCCCCCAGGCCACCGGCCACTTCTTCCTCATCTCCTCCACCCGCTCAACTATCTCAAACACCTGACAGAGCATTCCCAACGGATTCTCAATGATAAGGTCCAATACACCCATACATCTAGTCAATCTGAATTAGGCCTGTTCGCACCAAATCTAGTGCACTGAAAACTATATGTAACAGATGAAATGAGAAAACAACAACTTGGCAATGGTTGTGTTGGGGTTACCTCAGCGTTGTTGTAGTAAGCAGTGCTGTTCTTCTCTTGAACATCTTCTCCGCGGGCAGTGAAGAAGGTCAGAGGGTAGAAGTCCTTATGGGGCGGCTGCTTCCCGCTGGCCATCAGTTTGCCCTCGTAGAATAGCTCAGACGTATAGCTGCAGTCAGCCAGAACACACAGTCAGCACTGACAACCTTAAAATAACCATTCAGCTCCACTATCAAGACCTCTAACTCCAAATATGAAGCTAAAACACTAGATTTCAAATGCTGCCAAATGTATTTATCAGTGCAATGGGTTTATTAACACTTTTTGTTTATATTCCACAATTCCACATTGGTTGAATTGGAAATTAGGCACTCAAACGTTTACCAGCACAATATATGCAGATTATATGTAAAATGATTCGATAAAAAACAATGTGATGCAAATTTCAGCGTTGAAGACACTCATATCCGTTTTAATTAACAATTTGACGCCAAAGCTCTCCAATCAAGGACGTTTTAGTCATTACTTCTGACTCCTCAAAAGTGGAGAGCACTGGGAGGCATCGGCGAGAGGCACACAGAGAATGCCTGAACACATCCAAAACAGACTGGCACTTAAATTTACAAAGCCTCAGCGCTGGCGTCAAAATGGCTCCCGCCGCTCAGAGAGGTGTTCCATCTTTGGCGACCATCTTTGTTCTGTTTTGTCAGATTTCAATCTCAAAACACACAACGTGGAGTCCAAGCAGGGAATTACAGCATATGTGTTACTACTGGCTTTGACTGTACCATCTGATACCCTTTTTCCACCAAGTCAGTTTGTGTGCTGGTTCAGAGCCAGAGCCTAGTTTCAAATCAGTTCTTTGTCTTTCGACACCCAAAGCACCAGCACTGAACCAGGAAAAGTGGTTCTTAGTAGCACCAAAACATTGCTGGTCTAGAATTAAAACCGCTTGCGTCAGGGACTGGGTCACCGTGACCAACAAGACGAACAGAAACTTGTGACCGCCATTTTTTAAATAGCAGCTAATCGAGCTAATAACAGCTTGATTGTGATCTCAGTCTATGCAAGTTATGGCGAGCTGCACAAACGCGTTGGATTCGCTGTGTTTGGATGGCGATGTAGGTTCGCAAAGCCATGAGCATCAATAGTAACGCAACGACCGCCATTGTTGATGGAAGGCTTGTTGAAGATGCATGGGAGCGGTGCGGACCGATCGGAGCTGTGGGAGTGTTTAGAAGCCGAACCACCTCGAACAAGCCTGGTGTGTTTGTGTTTGGCGCTGCCGCGCTAGCGTTGCTGGGCAACATGAGATGTTTACAGTGACGTAAGACCTGGCTCTGTGGCGGCTCTCTGGCCTGTGGAAAGGCAAAACGGTTCTTAGAAAGCTCTTCAGTCGAACCAACTCCGAACTGGCAATAGCTCTGGCTCTGAACCAGCACCCGGTTCTTGCTGGTGGAAAAGGGGTATGAGTGTTCGTATGTGGTAATAGACCTCAGTTTACACATGCAATACCTTGTCTGTCCATAAGGAAAATCGTCTCATAATGTATTCAAAACATGGATTGAAACTGATCCCACTGAGGATTATGTTCGGATATATTTACATAAAAGAATATAACAGTCGGATTTAAAGTCTGGGTCCACACTGAAAATCTGTAATTCAATATGTATCTTAAAAATGGATGAAGCTTGAGTGCTGCAGTCATAACAGAACACTTACATTCATTAAACACTTCACTCTTATTATGTTGATAATGTAATTTGGGATTAAAAAAAAAAAGGAAAAAAATCTAAAAATAGAAGCATTTTTACAAGTGGACTAGACTCCTGTATTTTAATATTCTGTTTTAAGGCATTTTAATTGCGTTTCTCCCCCATGTCTCCAGATATTTTTCGCTTTAATGAATTATTCTGTCATAAATGTCAAAAGTACTATTTTCACAAGAGAAATTAAAATGGGAAATATCCTTTAGATTTGGCATGTTTTTGATGTTTTATCATATCCAGCTTCTTCCAACACGGACATTATTGAACCATTTTTGGGTTCATTTTAATGGGCATCCAATTTTAAAATCTACCAAAATACAGATTTCAATAACATCACCAAGAAAATGTTAATTTAGCCTTAAATGTCCATTACGCTCAAACCTGTGAGACAGGGTTGAATACATTTAAAAGGGCAATCTAGAATTTCTGGTGTCATTTTGGTATTAATTTGGTATTATCATGTTTGCTAATTTAATGTATTCTTTGTGATATTTTTTTCTGCAATTTTATTCAGTGTTTGAGGATGACAAGAATTTGTCTTTGTTGACATCCGCTGAATCTGTCTAGATTCAACACGGTGACTTGAATGTACAAAAACACTTTAAATCAAATGTACGGCCTTGGACATCAACAACAAGAAATATGGGAAGCATTTTAAAAGTTGATGAGTCGATTTATTTTGCTCTCCCAACCATGCACGGCTATTTGGTTTGTTGTTTTTTATTATCCGAATTTAGCCTTTCTTTATACCTGCAGTGTGTGACCTTATGAGAATTGACATGTACTTATGTCCTAGTAGTTTAGAACCTCAGATTCATGTCATACATATAATATATCTACACAGAAACTAACCTAAAAGTTAAAATGGAGAAAGATAGAAGCAGAAATGGAGAACAAACAGGAAAGAGAGACACAAAGATGTAACAGTGAGAGAGAGAATCGTGTGCGTAAATTATGTCGGGAACAACACAGCCCTGGTGTTTTGTGTGTTTGTTTGTATGTCTGTCTCTCCTCAGGAAGAGTGGTGTGAAAAAGTTCACACCTACTTGATGATTGCCTCATGGGAGCGGTAGTTTTCGCACAGCATGATCCTGCAGGGGTACTCGGAGGGGTAATGCTCGTACAGCCGGTCCAGAAGAGACACGTGCAGATTCCTCTCCCGCGCAAACTCGCTGTACACAAACGGACTGAGCTGCAAGGGGACAGGAGACCTCAGAGTCACAATTACATGTTACACACACACACGTGGCCTTTGGATTCACAAACCTCAAGCCAGATGAAATGCGTCTTGACTTTCATTCCTGGATTAACTATTTCTTGAATCTAATTGTTGAATGGCTAATATTTAGCATTTTGACATTTGACAAAAAGTTCTTGTGATCTTGATGTGTACAAACACAGAACAATGATGAGTGTGAGAGCAGTGTTATCTTAGTATCATTTATATGCTATTTTAGTATTTATTAATGTTTTGAATTAACTTTTTACACTTTCAGTTTTTTGTTCTAATTATATTTTAAGTTTTAGTAATTTTACGTGCTTAGGGCTAGAGTTGTCATTTGTATAATTTTATTTATTTATTTTTTATACTGGATTTTTTAATTTTTTATATAGGTTTACATTTTAAGGAAATAATTTGTAAAAAACAAACTTTTTCTGTTTTGTGTCCATCTATTCTGCAATCGGTCACTGTGTTCTCTAGATATCAGCAACACTTACTAGTCAACAACTTCTAAAGAAAGTATTGTCCAATCCTAACTGATAGACTTGAGGCCCACCTCCACATGAGAGGAGGTACAGGTAGGGTGTGAGATGAATTTTTAATGCAGCGGGAAATGAGTGTATCTGATGAGGTTTCTATCTAAATGGCACTTAATTAGAAGCCCATTGGTTCCACTCGGTTCTTCACGCCGGAGTCAGATTTCATTGGTGATTTTAAATATGAAATTTAATTGTAAGCTTGGAGAATTTGATGTTTCCCCCATTCATTGCGCTTGCATGACTGAATTAGCTGGCCAAAGATGGCCGCCGAGTGAGATTACTTGCCTTGAAGGGACTTTAGCTCAGAGTTAATTAGCAGAAATATTTGAATCTAGGCCAAGATTTTGTGTTGTAGTTAGTTTAGCTCAAGTTGTAGTTAACTAAAACATTCATCAAATCTTCACTTGTAAACAAACAAAAGGAACCAATGGGTCAAAATTGCCATTCTCCGTGCTGATGTCATCGCTCAGGTACCTGCATATGGTCTCCTGCCAGTACGACTCGGGTGCTATTAGCCGCCAACGCCAATGGCATGATGGTCTCGCACTCCATGGCCTGGGCTGCCTCATCCAACAGGATGTGTGTGAAGATCCCTTTGGAAACACGCATACATGGGAATGAAATATTAATTACATGGAGCTTCACAAGAGAAGGCATTAATAATACATAACACGCACACATCAGCAGCCATTAACACCAAAGAATCTAGCATCCAGCAGAGGCTGTGCACACGCCATCTCACAGGAACAGATGTATAGTCTTTAGTGTAGACGTGTGTGTTGTGTGTGTGTGTGTGTGTGTGATTGACGATAACTCAGATCTGTCAAGGCTGATGTATACTTTATACTTTATTCCCTCTTATTTTCCATGGTACAAAATTAAGCAACTTCATGGCGATATTAATGCAACTTTTGGCCATAAAGACAAAGTCTCTAATGTTCACCAAAGATGCATTTATTTGATAGAAAATACAGTAAAAACAGTAATATCGTGAGATATTATAACGATCGTCGTATTATTCGATCATCAACATTTTCGGTTATTTGTTTTTTTGTTGTTGAAAAACCTACTTTTGCGAACTAGTCCTAGGTTTTTGCCCCGATCGGAACCAAATCAGTGCAGCAAGATTCTCCGGAGTCTGATTTTCAATAATTATCAAAAAAAAGTTTACATTTTGATTCACTGTCTCCAAGGGCTGACAAAACGTTCAAACTGGAAAGAGCCACTTTTACTAAAATGGCTGTAACTTGTGAATGGAATGAGAAATTTTCACCAAACTAGGCACACATATGTAAGAGCTCATTCTGTTGCCGTGTGAAAAAGCACACAGCGACTGGCCACTTGATGGCACTATAACATGGAAAAAACAAAAACAAATGGCTATAACTACACAACCCAAAGTCTGATTGACTTGAAAATTGGCACGCGGTGTCTTTGTCCAAGGTGCCAACACTGACTTTGAGGACATTCGCGTATCTCGAAAAAATGCTGTCGGCGGTGGCCAATGAAGTTTGAGCAGCCATTAGACAAGGTTAAGACAAGGCCAATCGGAACGAAACTCGCTGGGCCTGTTTGACTCACGGCCATAGAGGCCTGTGAGAAATCCGGAAGAAATCGGCTTTGCATTTTTCACGTGCGTAAAGGATAGTCTATCACAGGGTTTTTCGTTCATTCATACCACATGGTAAACTCCTCGTTCTGAGCAACTTTGCCTCTAGGACCGCGGCTATCAATCGCTAACAATTCGTTAAATATGGGAGATTATTTAAAAAAACTACTTTGACAAACTAGTCCTAGGTTTTTGGCTTAAAGGGATGGTTCGGTGTAATTTCAACCTAGGGTCCTTTGCACCATGACCTCGAGCCAAACTTTTTCTTTTTTTTGGGGATCAATTTAACATTTGATTGCTGAAGAAAACTATTCATTTCTTTCCAAAAAAAATCAAATCTTACTGACCCCAAACTTTTGGATTGTAGTGTAAATATCAACATTATATTTGCTCTATAGATATCAGTACTGACGATTTGTTTTTGTTTGAATCACTCAAAACTGTTTAAAAAAAAGTCTTTCAAATGTTTTAGCAAAAAAGTGTCTAGGTAAATATTTATACGTTTTACTGTATAATGGTGATTAAATATAGTTCCTTGAGATCATTTAATGACAAACAGTGTGGAAAATTAATTGTTGTAAAAGACATTTTGAATCTAATTGGCGCCAATGGTTGAAATGATGGTTCTCCTCTGAAATTAATCTCCCTATTAAGTCAAATATATATAGGCTTATTATTTGGACTCTAAGATATACAAACCCAAAATGTTTGTCACTGGAGGGAATACACTTCAACCTCTCAAACCACATTAGCCCAATGCCAGAAATCAGAAGTAATGACTTCAAATGAACAGATAAGAAAAGAGGCTAGATGAAATGAAAAAGAAACGGAAAAAAAGACGACAGCATCGAGTGTTAATGATGCTGAGTGTGTCAGACAGGCGAGCCGGGTCTCTTAGCAACAGATGATCCTGTGCGCCGACACAGAGGAGGAAATTAGCCTCTCCTAATAAACTGTTGTGGACCCCGCTGCATCTCTCCTGCAGGAGGGCTTTAATGCGGCCACTTCCAGCTGTGACGTGCTTATGTCACGTCTTTCTGTTTTAATCGGATGTGTATAGATATGAAAACTAGCTGCAAGCGATGTGTTTAGCATGTCGAGAGTATTAGGGATGAGATTTGCAGTGTGTGTGGTTGTGTGTGTGTGTGTGTGTTTCAGACCTGGCTCCAGGTCAAGCTGCAGAGGTACTGGGATGTGCTGAGTGTGACCACAACCACACGGTGGCGCTCTACGTCCTGTCGCGTGGGCATCTGGAAGGTGAAGTACGCTCCGGAGATCAGGCAGTACTGCTGCACCAACGGGTGGACCGTCTTCACCCAGCGGTTCCTGAAGTAAACCCTGAACAAAAACAAAGTCCAACATTAAAGAGGACTTTTTTTTTCTTTTTTTTTATGCATAGTCTTGATTTTGTTTCTGGGCCCTTCTAGAATAGGTTTACTACTTATACTAACTCACTCAACCAGGCCCCGCCCCTTTATTTTGCGTATGCCTTGGGAGGGAATTATTTAAATGAGGAATATTGTGACGTTCCCAGAAAAAAATGCAAGACTACAATGGATGCGTTTCAGGGAGTTCAGAAACAGTGACACTGATATAGAGAATAACTCCCTTTGGAGGGACTTTTTCTTGCTCAAACCGCAACGTTACACACTCAAGAACATTCAAAAAGGCAGAATAAGTCCTTTTTAAAAGGAAAGTTCGCCCAAAAATGAACATATGATCCATTGAGAGATTTCCGTCCATACATAGAAAGTCCATTCTACCAAAACTTTCTTTCAAAAGTTCATGAAGACATTGTGAAAGAAATCCATATGAATCTTCAGTCTTCTGAAGACACTCAGTCGCTTTATATTCACATATAAACGATAATCAACGCACACACATAGAGCGCACCAAATATGGTGAACGGAAGCTCAAAACACATGTTGACGCTGGCAACAGCCCAAAACACCATAGCAACTGCATAGCAATGCCCTGGCAACCACCCACACCTCCACAGCGGCAAGTTTGTACAGAAAGCACAATTCATATGTTCTTTATAACATTTAAACATCAGGATGTTAATATATTTCCCCCATCCATGATCATGCAGCCCTGCTTACTTCAGAAAAAAAAAATTTGTTTCAGAGGCGAAGTTATTACATTTTGATGAAAGATAAAGAAACCTAACATTTTATTAGAATTGTATGCACTGATAAACGTGCACAATAAGACCAGGGTGATTCATCAACAAATTCATATCATTTCATCCATGCAGGCCTAAATGCAAGATCCCAAATCAGAGACAACGGAGTAACAGACTCGTGTGGGTGGTGTGCCGAAGGAACCTTGAACTATGAGAAAAACAGCGGATTTTAAAATAATCTGGATGACTAACATCCTCAAAATTGCATAACAAATTTCCTTCTATGACGTGCAGTTTTTAAATCTTTCAAATGAAACCTAGATGCATCCAATCGCCATTTAGAAAGTCGTTCTTTAGCCAGTCGTCACATTGGGGATGTCAAAAATATCAAGTCATAAATAAATAAATAATGTATCAATAACAATGTATTTTCCTCATTGTTATTTTAGTATTATTAATATTTTTTATTAATAAATAATTTATTAATATTTTATTAATTAATTAAATTGATTATTAATTAATTAATACATTTATTTTATTTATTTATTAATAAATAAGTATTTATTAATTTTATTTATTAATAAATAGTATTTATTAATATTTTGAATAGTATTTATTAATATTTTTTCTTTAGTTTTCATTAAAATTTTAGTTTAATATATAATTCTTTAAGTTATGTGCTTTTTGTCATTAAAAAAATTTATTTCAGTTTTAGTAATTTTAGTACAACTTTTTTTAAATCTCATATCTATATTTTATTTGAGCTTTATTTCAATTAATGGGAAGTGTTTTTTATGGAGACACTCTTATGTTCATTGGTACATCCAATAACAGAACATTTGTATTGTTTTTTTTTGGGCGCAGACATTGTATATCTCCAGGTCTTTATACGAGAAATAAACTCTTACGTAAGAGTATAGGGGGAAATGTGGAACCACTTTTTTAGGAGAGACTATTTATGATTTATGGGGATTATTAAAAAAAAATAGGAGTGGGTGGATTTATACCATTATAGGCCGGTTGTTTACACACACATCTGTGTTCAAACCACTTACAAATGAGAATTTTGCATAATATGTAGCCTTTAACAACACTGGCTTTTCTACTGTGCGTTCCACAGTCAAACTACTTGTGCCTGAAAAAGTGATGTATGGCTATTTTGAAAATTACTCTTCAGAAAGACATTAATATTGCACTTTAAAATGTAAACTACATTTAGAATGAAAAGTTGGTATTGTGATAACCTTCCACCACTCCAGATGTGGCGAGTGTTACCTGAGAGGTCGTGCGTGTGGATTGCCAGCCTCCACGTATGGATGAAGGTAATCTTTAATGTACAGATCTGCGGCGCTGTTTGAATGTGTGCAGATCAGAACCCTTGAAGAAAGAGAAAACCACCATCATTAGCCCTCTTTGAGACACAGCTGCTTTAATCAGTGCAAAAAACCAGCTGAATGACTTAAGCTCAATTCCCTCGGTTCTTCCAGACTATTTTCTCATGATTAGCAGGGAAATGTTTCAGGATCGATACAAGTTAAGGTCTATTGACGACATCTGTGCAGAGCGTTTTCACCACAGGAAATTTCGATCGTCACTCAAAACACACACAAATGTTTTCCACTTACAATAAAAGTCTATGGGGCAAGACATTCTGGAGGAAAGTCGAAAATGTCCACAGATAAGTTAAGTTAGCACATCTATCACACTAGTCTCAAAGTTTAAGCCTACTGGCTATAGTTTGTGTGTTTTTTAATGTTTATCAAGGTGTAATGCCTATCGTTTTCTTTGCTTTGTATTTACTGTTGGATGAGTGGAAATGATTTGAAGGTAAATGGGTTTAAGGCGGCTCACCGTGTGTCAGGCTGCTTGAGTATGTGTTTGACAGCCTGGGCCAGCGTGAAGGTCTTGCCCGTGCCGTAGGGTCCGATGATGAGCACCGGCGGGAGGTTGATGGAGAGGGGGGTGGTGATGGCCAGTATAGCCTCCTTCTGCTTGGCATTCAGACGGGGATCCAGCTGCTCATCCCACTGCCTGTGGCACCGGAGGAAGAACTTACACGGGCTACAAACGCACGAATGCGCCCTGCCAACGCAGCTGCCACTCACAGAGATAGAGACGTCTGTGAGTGAGCTAGAGCTGCTGGACAAGCAGATATTATTCATGTCCCGTGTCATTTTAGGAACAGAAGACTTCATCTCACAACTCTCTAGCAAATTCTGACAAATGCAAGATTTAAACTCAAAATGTTAACTTTTGCAAGAAATAAACTCAGAATTCCAATATTTTAACACGCTATTGCAAAAAATAAATACTAAATTAAAAAATGTTAACACGCTATTGCAAAAAATAAATACTCAATTTTAAAATTTAAACACGCTATTGCAAAAAATAAATACTCAATTTTAAAATGTTAACACGCTATTGCAAAAAACAAACTCAGAATTTCAAAATGTTAACATGCTACTGGGAGAAATAAACTCAAAATGTCACAATGTTAACATGCTATTGGCAGAAATAAACCCAGAATTCCAAAATCTTAACTCGTCATTGTGAGAAATAAACTCAGAATTTCACGAAATAAACTCAGAAATGCGAGAAATAACCTCAGAATTCTGGGGAAAAAAATTTAATTGCAAGAAATATACACAGAATTTTGAGGGAAATAAACTCAGAATTATGGGGGGAAAGTCAGAATTGCGAGATGTAAACATGCTATTGTGGGAAATAAATTAGAATTGTGAGATATAAACTGAGAAAAAAGTCTGAATTGTGACAAGTCTAAAAAGTCGCAATTACCTTTTTTAAACCGTGGTGGAAACAAGCTTCCATAGTATTGTGACACTTCCTGGTTGTCAAACAGCATGTTTATAGTTAATGTGACCTGTAGTTACTCTGTGTGAACTTGAGGAGAACTGACTTCATACATCCACTAAAACCATCCAAACACCAGTTGATTAAAGGTACACTATGTAACTTTTTGCTATGTAAAATGCATTTTAAATGCCATGCAGTTTTTTTTTTAAAGGAACCGTATGTAAGATTGTGGCCAAAACTGTTACTGCAATCACTTTCAAATTACTGTAGAGCGGTGTATCCCCTCCCCCTCCCCCAGACTCGAGGTTGCCAGTTAGGCTGCAGGATCCAGCAGGAACGTAGGCTGCTACAAGGAGCTTCCAATGGCAAGTGACGAGTCCTACACAGTACGTTTTTTTTCTGACTTTGAGGGAATCCACCAGACAAAGGGATTCAACACTAAATACAGTGAGCGAGTGTGTTATGCTGGAGGGCACCGTGATAAATAGGATCTGTTAGACGGAGTAAAAAACTGTAAATTAGGCCAAATCCCGCTCTTTTTTAGGGCAGCCTGTTTAGTGACTGACAGCGCCTCTGGGGTTTCTGCCATCGCAGTTCAATTTACAGCGGTAAACGGCATAAACGCGGCTTAAGCTAATCCCTTACGTATCTCTGGCACGTCTCTCTATCACGTGATAACTGAGACTAGGGCTGTGCAATACTGACAAAAAATTACATCTTGATATTTCCCTGTGATTTTGTCGATAACGATAATTAGACGATATTTTGCTGAGTGTGTTTATTGTGTTGGTTCCTTGGCAGGTTTAGGACTGACGCCTAAAGTTTTTGATATTCTTCATAATATGTGGTCAGTTCGTAGCATTTTTACCTTTGAAAAGCAATTTTTTAAGCTAATTAACTCTATGCTCATCTTTTTGTGTCAAATTCGTACATTTATTCAATAAATTCATTACGTTTATAAGAGTCGATAAAAGTTGCTAGGGAGTTCTGGTTGGTTGCTAGGGCGTTGCTAATTGGTTTCTAAGGTGTTCTGGCTGGTTTAGATTTCACACCATGCGATTAATACTTGCTAGACTAGGATAATTCCTGTCGCTTAATAAGAGTTGATAGAGGTTACTAGGGTTTTTTCACTGGTCACTAGGGCGTTGCTAGGTTGGATTTTCTGAATGGCTGCTAGTGTGTTCTGGATATTTTATAAGAGTAGACAGAAGTTGCTTGGGTGTTCTGGCCGGTTGCAAGGCTAGGGTAATTCCAGTTGGTTTGTAATAGTTGATAGAGATTACTAGGGATTTTTTAACTGGTCACTAGGGCGTTGCTAGGTTGGATGTTCTGGCTGGTTGCTAGTGTGTTCTGGATATTTTATAAGAGTAGACAGAAGTTGCTTGGGTGTTCTGGCCGGTTGCAAGGCTAGGGTAATTCCAGTTGGTTTGTAATAGTTGATAGAGATTACTAGGGATTTTTTAACTGGTCACTAGGGCGTTGCTAGGTTGGATGTTCTGGCTGGTTGCTAGTGTGTTCTGGATATTTTATAAGAGTACGGTAGATAGAAGTTGCTAGGGTGTTCTGGCCGGTTGCTAGGCTAAGGTAATTCCAGTCGGTTTGTAATGGTTGATAGAGATTACTAGGGATTTTTTAACTGGTCACTAGGGCGTTCCTAGGTTGGATGTTCTGGCTGGTTGTTAGGATGTTCTGGCTATTCTAAGCAAATAGAAGTTGCTAGGGTGTTCTGGCTGGTTGCTAGACTAGGGTAATCCAGTTGGTTTATAAGAGATGATAGAGGTTAAAAGACATTAAACTTAAATTATATTGTTAGTACAACAACATTTGTAAATGAGTAGTTATATATTTCTCCATCGTTTTTAATCCGATTATGCTGTTTGGAATGCTTCATGGATTGTAGTTCTTTCCCTCATAAAGCTGTTAAGTACACAGTTGTGTACCTTTTTCTTTTGCTCCGATTTTGCATCAAATCAAACTTTTTTCATGTTATGATTCACCTCGTAGCTGGTTGGTTTGGTTCACGGCTTATAACGCTTTAACCAAGACTACTTTAAAATCCCTATGGGAGAAATGAATGGAAAAAATACCTCCGGAACCAACAACACTGAAAAATTGTGTGGGCACTAATGCACTCTACTGGTTTTTATGGTGTACTGGCTATTTTAAAGGACTAGATAGAAGTTGCTAGGGTGTTCTGGGTGGTTACCAGGCTTTTTTGGCGAGCCAACACAATTAAGAGTATGTTATTCTAATGGACTGATGTCGTAATATACCTGTAGCTCCTGATCGGCCACCAGCCCCAGCTCATCACAGCAGTTCTTACAGACCCGCAGGAAGATGTAGTCTTTCGTCTTTTCCTCGATCAGGGCTTCGTACACGCGCTCCTTGGCGCCAGAATTCTGGTTCTGACCCATCCGCTCCTTGAAGAGGGGCAGCAGGAGCACAGAGTTGACCTTAGTCATGACTAGTCGTCCAGCCAGCGTATCTTCAGACAGCGTCTCGGTCAGCTTGAACCGAGCAAACAGCTGTCCGTTCTGAGCGTACTTAGCGCCGCCAGAAATGCCAGTCAACATAAAGCTTGTCACCAGCTGCAGGTTAACCTTGATGTTGAACCTAAGAAGAAAAGAAAACACAACATCGTAACTTGGGATAACTATTCACCAGTTACTGTGAATCACCAACTACTGAACATTGTTTATACGTCTTCCTTATAACATCTTCCTTTGCTTTGAACGTCGTAACTTTGCAACATTACACACTAACTAAAGTCAGAAAAGTGAAATCATAAATCGACCACCCCTTTAACTAAATCTGATGTAAAACCCCAAACACTCCCCATCTTCTTTTAAACTCCCACAAACTCCTCTCACTTTCTTTTTCAAATAAGACCACCAATGACCTCTAGTGGTAACAAATGGAATTATTATGAAAACATTGAATAACATTTCAGAATTCTGCCTTAATAAAGAAACAATATGCAATTTGATGCATAAAGACCCAAGTTTTATGCAATTTTCCATGAATAAGGGTGTAACGCTTTTATCACCCCTTCAGGAAACAAAGCCTTTCCAAATGACCCGCATGCAAATATATGCACTTCTTAACTAGAAGATCTGAAGGTTTGAGAGGATGAAAATAAAACCATTTTGAATTTGTTAGTATCATGTAAACAAGTTGTCCTTCAGAAGAACTGTACATACCAATAATTTTCTTATGAGTTTCATTAAATAACTGATACTTTTGGATGTTTTTGTATCTATCCATGTCAAACCACAAAGATGCATGCTGGTCTACTACTAGGGGCTTTCGCACCGGAGGAACCTTTTCATGGTTTCTAGAACTAAAGGGGCTTTCGCACCAGGTAGTTATAGGAACTAGCCATTATGTTGGTTCCTCGAGAACTAATGGTTCCCTTAGGAACATTTTCCTGGTTGCATTCGCACCGCCAGTAGGAACTCTGAAGTGATGTAAGCCTCGCTTGTGGTTGCGAGTTTTATTTTGACGGCGCTGAGAAAGCCAGAGCCACACAGTGCTCGCATTCTCCGTGTTCATTAGTTTACGATCTGTCTAACAGTCCTGTCTAATACGTTATTAGATACAACTGTTATACATAGAAAGTAGACAGTAATGAAAAGGTATTAGCGTATGTCGTGTGTTTGATGTCCAGTGTTGCTGAGCAGAAATACATAATCATGTTTCTCCTGGTCTCCTCAAAGTTGCGTTGGATATTCTCCTCAGTGTAAAGGTTAAGAGGCCGATCTATCACTGTTTTCCATGTTCGTAAAGTTAGTTTCTGGAGTAAATATATAGGCTATAATCTATAATCTGTGTGTTTACACAGCTTATTTAAAAATGGCGGGTGCTGGCGTTTCTTGTGCGTTCGGCCAATCAGTGTACACTAACGTCACTGATAGTTCCTATAGTGCTGGTTTAGACCGACTCAGAAGTAGGAGCTAAATTAGTTCCTCCAAGAGGAGTTTCTAGAACTAAAATCGTTCCTAGTTCCTGCGGTACGAACACACCAAAACCCGGGTTCTTCTGCCAATAGTTTAAGGAACCATGAAAAGGTTCCTCCGGTGCGAAAGCCCCTATGAATGACTGTTTCTAGGTCACTAAAAGATAGAAAAGATTTCAATTTCCGTAAGCCCCTAAGCTGGAAAAAACTGGCTCTGACAACAGAGTTTATTTGTTTGTCAAATTTTAACTCTGAATCAACAACAACACCCAAGTTCTTTACATGAGTGCGGATCTTCGCTTGCAGAGGTCCTAGGTCAGGCCGTCTACCAAATGGGGGAAGCCAAATAAAATGACTTCAGTCTTGTTTTCATTTAACTGAAGAGAAACGCCAAACTGAGCAGTTATACTTAATGTCAGAAGCCAAAGAAGACTTCATTAAAACCTGTGGCAGGTTGCATAAACTGCTCAGACTAGTCTTACAGTAAAAGTTAAGTGATCTAATTGTTTTCTTTAGAACAGCATTTATTTGAAACAGAATCATTTGTAACATTAAAAATGGCTTTACTGTAACTTTTGATCAATTTAATGCATCCTTGATGAATAAAAGTATTGATTTCTTTTATTTATTTCCCCCGCCAAAAAAATTATATATTTTTTTTTAAAGATGTTGAAAATTCAGCTTTGATGACGGGAATTAATTACCTTTTAAAATACATTCAAATAGAAAATGTATTTTAAATTGTAATGATATTTCCCGATATAATGGTTTATTTTTTTGTATTTTTAATCAAATAAATGCAGCCTTGGTGAACAGGAAGAGACTCTTTCAAAAACATCAAAAATCTTACGGATCCCAAACTTTTGAACGGCAGAGTATATATTCTACAAAAAATATAGGAATATTTTGGTTGGTTAGTTAGTAAGTTAGCATAGGATAGTTTTGTTGCAGGGTTCATTCCTTTGCTGCAAAAACAGATTTCTGCATGAAACACTTCCTGGTGCTGTTTTTGGGTTATTTTTAAAGGCACTGACTTTCACTTTAAGTAAAAACAAACAGCATCGAAAATTCTAAATTAAACTAAAATCTCTCACAATTTCCTTTGTGTTCCACTGTAAAGTCATACATGCTTGGAACCACATGAGATTAGAGTAAAACCATTTCCAATTCTTTAACAAGTAATTCTGAAGCCTTTTCCCGCTGTCCTACCTTCGATGGAGGCGGCGTCCACCATCACTCGCTGCATGAGCACGGGCTCAGAGCCAAAATCAAAAACCACAGTCTTCTGAAGGTCCCGAAATCTCTGTACTAAAGGAGACCACCACAGTGTAAAGGCAGTGGTCCATGCCGTTCTGCACCAGGCCGGTTGCGCTCCACTCCTGGCAGCCGCCCTCACACACCTCCTGTGGGACCTGGGCCGAAGCGTCCCCGGCCGACACCGCCGTGACCGAGAAGTGTGGCCGGTTGGCGTCGTAAAGCAGAGCGATGCGGTGTAGCGTGCGGACCGGCTGTTTGGGACAAAACAAATTCCTGTTTGCATTGGCTAAGAGATACTCTAACACTCTGAATGCAAGAAAAAGCATCCGTTTTAATTACATATTCAGGAAACAGGAAATTCAACAAAGAAAAAAAAAGTTAGCAGATAGAATAACAACACTATTTAGTAGAATTATTTGCCTTTATCAGGGAATCTGCAGGGTTTCAAAATCAGATTGAAGTCCCCCTGTGGTGAAAATCAAGTTTTTAATGTTGTTTATATGTCTATGTGGTGTTTTTAATATGCTTTAAGACAAACCATGTGCAAATTCATAAGTCGACACCATTGCTGAGTATTTTCTCCTTAAAACTGCAGTGAACCAAAGACAGTCTCAAAAACACGCTTTGAAATCGCTGGTGTTTCTGACGTCACAAACTACCTTGTAACCAATCAGATAAACGTGTGATCGTCAACCAGTGGATCACTGAGCTGAGTGAGTGAGTGGAGGCGGGGCTCATTTGCATATTCATAGAACCGCGTATACTAAATGAGGCAAGGGTGTAGAGTTACATTCAAGCTATTTAGGAAATAAGCTTTATAAGGAAAAAACATTTAAATATGTAATTTTGGTGATCAGAGATGAGTTTTAAGGGATACAATTATTGACTACAGGGGGACTTTAAATGATAGCCTTTCAAAAGTTTAATTATCACATTAATCCTCGATTCCTGGTTTTCCGTCCCCAAATTTAAGACCTCTTGAAATGATAATTAAGACTATTATTATACCGCTTAAGATATTTACGTATTTTATTTACATAAAAATAATTTTTATGACCTTAAATTTTATAAAACTCAATTTAAGACCTGTATCATTGCTGAAACCAAAATAGTGTGACTTTTACTTTGAACATTATCAGATATGAATACTAATTTGACTCTTCACACTCTGTGGCTTATGAAAAAAAACAAAAAACAAGAACAACACAGAGCTAGATTGTCCAAACCTTGCAGAAGAGCGTGAATGTCCAGGAGTGAGATGATTTCTTGGTGTTGACGGTAATCAAGAGATCGGAGTTGTGCTCCAGCGTAACTCCCTCCACACAGTCATTCATCTGCACAACAACACAAACCATCAAATCAATAAACAAGCAGGAACATCTGGGTTGGCTCACATTTAACCGCTTCTGACTGTATTGACTGTATGTAAAAATGTAACTATACTCCGGTTTCGTGGAAGGGAATTCAGTAACTTCCGAGCAGTGATACACCGAAATATTTTTTTTTTTTACAAAAACACCAAAACCGAAATGAAAGTTATTTACCAAGAGCCGAAAGCAAAAATAAATGTTATCTAATAATCAATTAATTACATCACATCAACTTTTTAATGAGTTTTAACGGTGGCTGTATAGGCTCGGGTATACTTCATTTTTTCGCGTTTTGCTCCGTCGTCTTTCAAAAGTACAATCCTTTGGCCGTGAGCGCAGAAAGACGCGTTTGGCACGTGCGCACTATCTAGTGGACTTCAAGTCACTCGCACATGCGCTGTTGTACGCACACCTTCTGCGTGGTCACATAAATTGGGCTCCAGATGATGAAAATGACGACACGCGGACAGTGTGTGGACCACGGAAGTTCACTCTGGGCTTTATAAAAACTTAATGACAGATTTATTAAAATGGTGATTACGTAACACAGCGCATATATTTAGCAAAATGCGCCTCTTTATAGTTATTTTCTAGCTGACTATTGAGTTTATGGACATTGAATGGCTTTCCAGAGGTAAACATGACGTATGTAACAACGTAATGAAAGCTAATATAACATTACATGTTTACAAGCTTTTTTTGGACGTCTTTCTGCGGTTGAAACCCTGATTGAGTGATTACATGAGATTATAATACATTTCAGTCATACTTGTGATTACTGGATGGTAGGCACACTATGAAAAAGTTTTGTTCAGGCATCAACTGAAAACATCAGACTAAAAGATCTTGATTCATCTATTATAAACGACAAATCAACATTGTCAAAAGCTGACATGTTTACCTGTTGTAGCTTATCTACATCGTGTGCATGAAATACACTGAACCTCGCCATCAGAGAACCGATAATTAACAGTCACAGTTTCAATCAATGATTTCAGCTCCTCAAAACGTCATTCAAATATTTTCGGTTGCCGAAATTTCGGTGTGCATCACTACTTCAACGTAACCGGTTTACTAAAGTGAAACAAAACACCTCTCTAGTGAACTGTTAAGATATTCGGTGAGGAGGACCGTACCACTCTCTCCGGCGTGAGGGAGTTGATCCATTTCTCGATGAGCGCCTCCATGTAGTTCTCGGTGAAGTGTTTGCCTTCCTGCTGCTGCTTGAGGCGGATGAGTCGAGAGGCGTAGCGCTGTTGCCATTCTGTCAGCTCCTCCTGAGAGTGAGCCGAGGTGCACTGAGCTCCGTACCGACACAGACCCTGCTCTAAATACCTGACAAAATACAGACAAAACACCACATTATAGATCAGGGTTTCACATTAACTCGTTTCACTCACCGGCCAATTTGGCTACTACATTTTTTAAGTTACCGGCCATTCAGAACTTCTACTATGTTGTTTTTTATACAAATGCGTCCTGAAGTTACTTTCTTTCTTTCCTCGGTCAAGAAGGCACCAAATTCAAAATTTATTTTACATTTCGACTACATATATGACCCACTTTCAATAAAGATCAATGTTCCCATGGGTGAAGTGTCCCTTTAATTAATCACAGCAACTTTTTAATGATATTTGATTATGATAACTTTTAAACGGTGGATGTAATAAAAACTTTATGACAGATTTATTCAAACATACGTTAATGTCGACAACAAGCTAAGTAAAAAGGAATATGTAATATAATACAGTGCATATATTTAGCAAAACTTTATAGTTATTTTCTAGCTGATTATTGAGTCTACGGACATTGAATGGCTTTCCAGAGGTCAACATGATGTATGTAATAACGTAATGAAAGCTAATATAACATGACATTGTTTACAAGCTGTTTTTTGGACGTCTTTCTGCGGTTGAAACGCTGATTGGGTGATTACGTGAGATATAATACATTTCAGTCATACTTGTGATTACTGGATGGTAGGCACACTATGAAAAAGTTTTGTTCAGGCATCAACTGTCAACATTACAGACTAAAAGATCTTGATTCATCTATTAAAAATGACAAATCAACATTGTCAATAGTGTCCACACTGCATGAAATAAACTGACGGTCAAACCCCGCCATCAGAGAACCGATAATTAACTGTCAGAGTATCAGTCAATGATTTCAGCAAATCAAAACTTCATTCAAATATTTTCGGTTGCCGAAATTTCGGTGTGCATCACTACTTCAACGTAACCGGTTTACTAAAGTGAAACAAAACACCTCTCTAGTGAACTGTTAAGATATTCGGTGAGGAGGACCGTACCACTCTCTCCGGCGTGAGGGAGTTGATCCATTTCTCGATGAGCGCCTCCATGTAGTTCTCGGTGAAGTGTTTGCTTCCTGCTGCGCTTGAGGCGGATGAGTCGAGAGGCGTAGCGCTGTTGCCATTCTGTCAGCTCCTCCTGAGAGTGAGCCGAGGTGCACTGAGCTCCGTACCGACACAGACCCTGCTCTAAATACCTGACAAAATACAGACAAAACACCACATTATAGATCAGGGTTTCACATTAACTCGTTTCACTCACCGGCCAATTTGGCTACTACATTTTTTAAGTTACCGGCCATTCAGAACTTCTACTAGCCAAAAAAATGTAATAATAATTAACCAGATTAACTACTTCACAGCTTATATATATATGAAGAGTTCAGATGCAAAAGCCTCTAAGTGCCATCTGAAATTTTCTTCCCCCCTGCAATCGAGACAAAGCTTGTGATTAATGCGCAAAAACACACACTATCATCTAACATGTCTCTTAGACACGCACAAAAGCTGTGGCGAGAGGTACTAGTTCTTGGATTATGAAAGTCATTTGAAGTCAAGGGTGACCCATGTGCTTTTCACAGAGAAATGAGAACTGCACATAATTCCTTTCATATGGGAAATATAAGACAATCGTAGTAAATCAAACTGACCTCTATTTCTGAGAGAAGCCTCTTCAGTCTTGTCATGTCTTTCGTCATGATCCCATTCTATGACAATCAAAATGGTTTAGTTAATTTCAGCAATTTAAAAGTAAAAAGTTTACAATGTAAATGTGAAGTTTTACAGGACAGAGCTCTTAAAGTTGAGAGCAGAATTGTAAAGTTTAGAGGGAAATTAAAGTTTACAGCGCAACTGTACATATTAGAGCAAAACTGTACATCTTTACAGAGCACCTTAAAGGTGAGAGCAAAATTTAAGTTTGTTTACAGTGCAATTGTAAACTTTATAAAGCAACTGTAAAGCTGAGAGCAACATTGTGAATTTTACAGTGCAATTGTAAAACTGTAAAGTTTACAGAGCACCCAAAGTTAAGGACAAAATTTAAGTTTACAATGCAATTGTAAAGTTTACAGCACAACACTGTAAAGAGCGCCTAAGTTGAAAAAGCAAAATTATAGTTTGTACTGTTTACAAAGTGAATTTCACAGTGCAATTGTAAAGCTTGTAATTGTAAAACTGTCAAGCTTACGGAGCACCTAAAGTTGAGAGCAAAATTGTAGTTTGTAATGTTTGCAAAGCAACTGTAGAGTTCAGAGCAAAACTGTGAAAGTTTACAGTGCAATTGTAAAGCTTGCATAATAGCTCACAGAACACCTAAAGTTGAGAGCAAAATTTTAAAGTTTAGAGCAAAACTGAAGTTTACAGTGCGATTGTAAAGCTTGTACAACTGTAAGACTGTAAAGTTCACAGAACACCTCAAATTGAGAACAAAATTGTAGTTGAGCAGAATTGTAGAGTAGTTTACATTTGTAAAATCTGACTATAACGGTAAAGTTGAGAGCAAAATTGAGGTTTACAGTGCAACTGTACATTTTAGAGCAAACCTGTAAAGTGTACAAAGCACCTACAGTTGAGCAAAATTGTAGTTTACAGTGCAATTGTAAAGTTTACAACTGTAAAGTTGTTGTTGTTTTTTTACAATTCCACACATTCAGATTAACTCATGTCCAAAAATAAAAGACAATACAAGCAATCTGAAATACATTTCACGATGTCAATCTGGAGCACAATACATTAAGCCGACTCATTTGGAAAGGAATTCTGGGTTGGTTTACCAGTGGTTCTCCATAGAGTGCTTTAGAGAGAACGCTGCACACTTCCTGTAAGCTTCCGTCCAGTAGCATACTCTGAAGTCCTGCCATGAAACTGCCATCTCCCTTCCCCAGCTCCTCAGCAAACACTACATGAACAAACACACTCAAGAGATCAAACCAGTCCACACACAAACCAGGCATCCCATAATCCTGAGCGGTCTGGTGAGAGGAATGGTTCTACATAAGAGGTAGAAAACTTCACAGGTAGCACAATTTTGATACTATTTTACGGTTTTGTATTGTTTTTTTGTAAATACGTTATTTATACTTCTACCACAATTCAATATACACTAGACAGCATTTGAGTGGATCAAACTTTCTTCAAAGTTATACATGAATTTTGAACAATACCCGTTCTTGTCCTTGTCTAGCCCTGTTCGGACGGGACTAGTTTACCATGGAGAGGCGGGCCACAGCTTCTCTGTGATTTTAGTCCCGTCCGAATGTGCCATCTCTAATCATTATGGGCAATGCCAGTAAAGATTACGGTGACTTTTATCTTCAGTAAAAAGGTCCGGAAAAATGACCTCAGGAAATACTAATCCCGTGCGAATAGACCCGCTGTAAATATGTACGTAAATATTTAGTCATTTCGTGTTGAAAAGTAGTTTTCCACGTTTTTTTCCAAGTATGGAGACGCTTGAAAAAGCCTTCAGTTGCGTTCTAGACGCTGGGACGGGTCTGTGGCAAAACTTTTCCACACACCATTCAGATCAGAAAGAAGATCGAAAGCACTTGCTAGAGGCACGAAACATCTTTTAGCGTTAGGTAAGAGCCTTACCAACACAATCCAATCTGAAGTTAATTAATACATCGTTCGACCGGACATAACTGGTTTATATATATAAAAATAGGTTATATGTGTTTGCGCACATGATATCAGGAAGCAACGTAATACACACATGACGACTGGAGGGTGACGGCGGTGTGTAAATCCTCCCACTTCTGCTAGTTTTACTGAGATATCTTATCCCGTGCGAATTGGCCATTAGTATTACAGACGTCCTGTGGTAAAATCACATTACTCAATCTACCCTTGTAAAGTTAATCCCATCCGAATGAACTTTTTTGATCCACTTCAATACATTCTTAGAGAAGAGCTCTTTTTCGGTTTCTTACTGTGCTTGCAGTCTTCATCAGCCTGATCGTAGTCTTTCTGTTGAATTAAAAGAACACAAATTGTTTACTTTTACCCCTTCCAAATCAAAACATGCTAAGGAGTGCAAAACTAATAATGATGAAAATTAGAAATTATAAGTGAAAATATGGGTACTGTGAAAGTTCCACATTAACTTGTACTTAAGCATTTAAACGTTTTAAAATTGGTGACAAATCAAGACATTGAAGATTTTCTCAACTAACTTCATGCAAAAGTTAGAGAACGTTAGTGTAATGACAATTTTATTGACGATCTGACTATATAGACCTTCAGAACACACTAAATGTCAAACTGAAACCTTTCACCTGAAACAATAAATTTAACACACACTTGTTTTATAGTTGTTGGACACTTGAGACTAGTTGTGACAGACTAAAAACAGTGTTCGCGCTCGGGTCAAGCTAATCTTCAAAGGCGGCTTTATCTTTTAATTAAGAAACACTGCAGGTCAAAGATACAGGGCAGGATATCAACACACATCAACAGACAAACAGGGATATTGTTTTAAAAGTGGGCAAAGTTGTTTGTTTTTGTTGTTGTAAAGTAATAATAATGATGCATGATGGATGTCTGTTTGGTGGTCTGGGTATGTCCTGATCTTCAGTGCTGCTATGGCACTTACACACTCCGAATAAGTCATAGATGCCTCAAAACATACAAAAGTAGGATTTTTTCCCTTAGAAACAAAACTCAAAGTATTCAATATTTCCCCAAACACATCAGTAATGTACTTTGCACACCTGTATATGCTAGTGTAGAACCAAACCAAAGCAAACCAATAAATAAATAAAAATGTTTTAGGTTAATAAATAAATGTTATTTGACAGTGTCCTTGTTACATATGTAACATGTACTTATCATTAGTAATAACAGTAAATTATGCATAATTACATGCAACTAACTCTTAACCAAACCCTAATCCTACCCTAACCCTATAGTAAGTACATGTAGTTACTTAATACTCAGTACTTACATATATAATTACACTGTAACAATAACACCTTAAAATAAAGTGTAACCCAAATTTCCATACAAAGCTGAGCCCACTGTCATAGAAAACAACATGGATGAGCTTCTGTGTGGTGCAGTCTCACCAGCTGGAGTCGTGCTGCTATGCGGTAGAGCAGGGCACGCTTTCGGAGGAGGGTCGTGTTGGGGGTCGGGGTCCGGGGCCCCATGGCCAGCAGCGCTCTGTCTGTGGGCCACTGCCGCCTCATACTCCTGCCTCACTAATGATCCAATGGCCTCGTCACATGACTTCTGTGGCCTCCTGTCCTCCATGACTCTGGGACAGAGTTTCTGTCATGGAAGATACAAGGGGTTAAACACTTCAAAATTGCCATATGCGAGTAGCAAACCTCTGTGCCTGGACATTTGCTTTTGCAGTAACTTATACAGCGGCTCCAATGAGCATCTGGACACATAAGTCATACTTCAAAGACACTATGAAATGCTCTTATTTTTTATGGAATATTGCAGTGATTTATACGTGCGCATACTTTTTTTTATTCATGTGCCCCAATCATTAATCAAAATATCTTCCCTTCCCTCTTGCAGCTCATCTCTTCTCTGATGATGCGTTTACTGGTGTGAGGGCGGGGCAACCTGTCACTCACATGAGATCAGTCAATAGCAAACCACAACCATCCAATCAAATCCCCACAGACAAAATCAAGCCCCGCCCTACATCTGTTCTTGTTTGAGAAGCGGTTTCACGCTGATATACCTCATAATAGGGAAGAAAAGACTTTTCCTCAGTAGCCCTATTCGGATGGGATTAACTTTACAAGGGTAGATAGAGTAATGTGATTTTACCACAGGACGTCTGTAATACTAATGGCCAATTCGCACGGGATAAGATATCTCAGTAAAACTAGCAGAAGTGGGAGGATTTACACACCGCCGTCACCCTCCAGTCGTCATGTGTGTATTACGTTGCTTCCTGATATCATGTGCGCAAACACATATAACCTATTTTTATATATATAAACCAGTTATGTCCGGTCGAACGATGTATTAATTAACTTCAGATTGGATTGTGTTGGTAATTGGTAATACTTGGGAACGCCTCCATACTTGAAAAACCGCGGAAAACTACTTATAAACACGAAATTATGGAATATTTACGTACATATTTACAGCGGGTCTATTCGCACGGGATTAGTATCACCTGAGGTCATTTTTCCAGACCTTTTTACTGAAAATAAAAGTCACCGTGATCTTTACCGACATTGTCCATAATAATTACTGAGATGACACATTCGGACGGGACTAAAATCACAGAGAAGCTCTGGTAATTATTTCTTTACACCACCCCTCCATGGTAAACTAGTCCCGTCCGAACAGGGTTAATGTCTTTGAATCAGCTGTTTTGGTGATAATTACTGGATGTATGAAGTCGGCTCTCCTCAAGTTCACACACGCGTAGAAAATCACATTACCACATATCAACAACAGGATCAACTAACGTCTGACAACCAAAGTTTCACAGCGCTTTTTGTCTTGGAATTAAGTGGTGAGTTGAGATTTTCAAAGTTATGATTACTATTCAAGGCAGAAACAACTATAAAAACTGTTGAATGTCTACCTGAAAAACTGAAACCTGAGGAATGTACCGAGAAACTGCATTCAAATACACATTTTCACACCGGTTGCGCTGGTTTGTGCAAATACTATTGTTGTGTGGAGTCATTTTTCCTTTTCTGTAGTAATTAGGTCACAGCTGTAACGTCCATCTGGGCTGTGTTAGCAGAGGCTGCTGGGAACGCTTTTTCCACATTGTTTTTTTGGGGGGAACGCTCCATTATATTCTAAGCAACTCATGAAGCGACATATGTCCTGGATCAACTGATGACCATCATATGAGCAGAGGCCAGCAAGAGTTTGGTTATGACTGGAACTTTCATTACACTATCAAACAATAGTAAATAAAATAAAGGTACTGGTGCCTTAGTATTTTGGACATTTCGTGTGTTTTTAAATATGTACAACGGTAGGATCTTTTTTATCATTAAAATATAAAGTGTACCAGTGGAAATGATTTTATAATCATTATGCACCATGGTATTTATCAAAGTACAACCATTGATCCATCACTGTACAATGATGCCAGATAAGGGGGCTCCGATCACTGGAAGTAGCATTAGCCAAAACGATCGCTGAAATAAATAATACTATTCTTAACAACAATGCATTTTAAGAGAAAGAAAAAAAAAATGAAGAGATGAGGAAGTATCATGAATTGACAACTCTTTTATTTATTTATTGGCGTGCAACATATTTAATTATATTTAAAGGTGATTAGGAACAGCTTAGAGCTTAACAAATATAACAATAATAAAAATTGAAAACAGAACAGTCTTTATCAACAGAAAGTAATCAAATGTACAACCACTGTATAGTCTAGATAGATTAAGTAGGATAGATTAATCCTACTAAAGAGCAGTGAGTGATTATCTCTTTGTATTTTGTTGTTTGATTAAAATTGAAACAGACGGCAGAAGGAATATTAGGCTGCTGTCACTTTAAGACCGAATGCACGGATCCAATATACTGATACACATGCCACTTATTTCCCAGCTGTTTATGTTCACTTAAGATGTAACCGACTGTGTTTTAAGTGAATACTCACCAAACCGGGCGTTTTGATATTTCTGTGTGTTTTTAATCTTTTAGGCGCGAAACCTGAAGCTCAAAGTTCACTTTGCCTCTCCGTGTTCCCCTTCGTCTCTGAGCGCGCACAGAGCGCACACAGCTGCATTCACAGCTTAATGTAGTTTTAATAACTCTTTTTATTAATTATCGAACACGTCTTGCAGTTTGGTAATAGTAGACGGTGTTTAACGACAATCACTGATCTAGCTGATTTAGAAGTTATAGGGATATTTCACCGCTGGAAAGATGAATGTGTATTTAAATTGGGTCAGTTTTGTAGTAGAAATGTGAAATTATTTTAGAAGTCGGTGCCTTCTAGACTGAGAAAAGCCAGAAAATTTATTTTTGGCTCATGTGGATGAAAGACAACAACTCCCAGAATGCACTTGCATGCATTTGCATGCCCTACGAAGCCACTCCCAAGCCACGCCTACCGGTTACAGAGGGCAGTATGGAGAAATGATACAACTAGGCTACTAGTCGACTCGAAACTGAAAAGACGCAGTTTTATCGTGAGATTCAGCCTATGGCTGAATGAAGCGATGCAATTTTAGCTGCGCATAGAAAAATTGTCTCTGAATTTTTGAGTCATCTGATCGGTCTTTAAAGAGACCACCGATCAAACTATATCAAGCTATTATCGGCCGATAACAATCGGCGCCTGATCAATCGCAGCATTGATGCCGGACAGTATAGAAAGGGTAACAAATAGGGATGTCCCGAGCCGATCTCAAGGATCGGTATTGGGGCCGTTTTAGCTATTTTTTTAATACCTGATTAGTATCGGCTACCCTAAGCCTGATCCTCTAATACCTGATTAGTATCGGCTAGCCTAAGCCTGATCCTCTATTTTACGTCTGCTGTCACGCAGGTGTTGAGCAGTAGGTGGCGGTATGCACTTCAAGTAGGTTTTCCAACCGCCATTAAAAGGAAAAGAAGAAGCTCAATGTGTGTGCGCGTGAATGAGGGGTGTGTCTCAATTAGCTCCCTAACTTCCTAGGTCATGAGTTCAGGCACTGCTAAGGACAGTGTGGCTCACTACACATTGAGACACTGTTTGCTCTATTTTCAGCGACATGACAACTTCCTCATTGAACAACAGCAGAAATGATATCTGTCCAACATTATTTTAATGTTATTAAAAATACATTTTGATAAATACTTTGCTTGTTAGATAATAATCAAGTCAATTATAGCCTAAATGTTATTTATTTTATGTTAATTACCTGTCTAGCGATGTACGTTTCTGACATGCAATGAAAAAATGGTTTGAAAAAAAAAAAGTCTTTAAGTGTAGTGAGTCGGCTCACGTGAATTATGTTTCGCCCGTCTAAACTTCTGTTTAGGGAACATAGTGAGCATCGATGCTCCCTGGTTTTCGCAGTGCATTGTGGGACTTTTTAGGAAGCAAACGTTTCAGTGCACTGGTAGGATTCTGCGATTGATACAGCCCTAAAATGTCCGACTCCCTGATTAGTGCCCTGACTACTGAACTAGGAAGCTGATTGAGACGCACCCAAGGTCTCTCTTAGCGCGCCACACACACACTTTTGTAACAAATTACACTGGAAAGTTATTTATTTTCTGTTTATTTTTATCTGCCGTCAGACTGTCATCACAGGAATAAATTATATTAAAATAGAAAACCATTATTTTAAATTGTAAAAATATTTCACAATATTACAGTTTTTCTGTATTTTTGATCATATAAATGCAGGCTTGATAAGCAGAAGATACTTCTTTCAAAAACTTCAAAAAAGTAATGTTTCCAAACTTTTGACCGGTACTGTATATAAATGTATTTACTGTAATTGTTATATATGAATTGATGTCAGATGACCCCCCAAAAAAAAAATCTTCTTTTTTTTTTTTTTTTAATTTTGTTTTCGTGGGTTTTTTTTACATTTGAGTTCCTGCCTCTGATAAACTCTCTGCACATCCCTGTATAGATTGATGATTTTAATAACTTTAAGGTAGGCCTATTTGAAGTGTGAACCAAACACTAGAAAATACAAGTATCGGATCGGGGCTCGGTATCGACAGATACTCAATATTCAGTTCAACTCCGATGGGAGGCACAAAAAACTTGATCGGGAAATCCCTAGTATATATATATATTATATTTTTTTCATTTTTATCAAGCTTGTATATTTAAGTTAATTAATTTCACTTTAATGACAATTAATAGGTAATTTGCATTGCCATTAAAGTGAAATAACTGAACAAACATACAAGCTTGACAAAAATTATATATACACACACATAGGAAACTATAATACACAATGTTTATTTTTCTTTACAGTTTACTATCATTCTGTCCTAAAATGTTAGCTTTACACCAGTGCACGAATACTTTTAGCTACTTTTATCATAACATCCATTTTTATTTTACATTTCTGTCATTTAATGTGGCCTGGGGACTCAATAATGTGCAGCTAATAAACTGCAAACTTTATAAACGTTTTACCATTTAAGGACGAAAATTGTATACATTTAAACATGATATATAAATATGATGAATCACATGAATTACTGATGTGTTTTACATTATATAAAAACAATTTTTTTAATGTAGCGTAAATGTCTTCAAAAGTTGTATAAATAAAGTTTGTGGCAGGCTGCTAAAAGCAAAACTGAAGAAAATATTAATAAAGTACCATATAACCATGTAACATGATATACATAACGGCACTGTTGCTGATATTTGCATAACGTTCAATTTTCATGTTTAACACACCCCGTCCAGGGTCTCTCACTTACACACACACACACACACATTACGACGGGACTGACATATATCACACACACAATAACAGCAAACCAACATCTAATTAACCACGAGCGCACCAAACAAGGCAACAGAGGCTCAGTAAAATATATAAACACTCTATATTTGGATTCCGGGTCAGTTAATAATAGATGTCCCGTCTGAGTGTGAGTGTGTGGCCGCGTCTCAAAAGCTATCGAGCTGACTAAAGACAACATTAGTGAGGAATCACCGTCACAGACGCGTTCCGCACGTACACGTTCCATCGTTCGACTCATATGTTTGACCAGGTCGAATAGAACGCGCGATTCGAACGTTCCAAATCCGGTTCCGATGGACAAAACGTGATGTCTAGGAAGGCAGCCCGCTAGGTTTTGAAACACCGCCACTGTGTCCGTTCAGAAAGAACAACAACAACTGCGTGTGTTCCGCCACATCAACGCGAATACTCACAATCAGCCAGAGCGTGCAGCGATATTTAATATATGATTACATGACGTTGATGATCATTATCGATCACTTCTACATAAAAGAGGAAGCTAATAAAGCGCGTATGCCTTCTGCGATGATCGCTGCTCTCATGGCCTTGAGTTCCAGCCGCCCCCGGACACACACACACACACATATATATATATATTCACATCATCCTGCAAAATTTACAAAACTATCTTTCCTGAATCTCACTCTTACACACTCTGACTCAGCACTTATGCGTCTGTCCGCGTGTGTGTGTGATGATCAACACGGATGTGAAGTGAAGATCGCAGTTCCACGCGAACATCTTTAGCTGCTAGTCAGAGTAGCGCAGCTGCGATCAGGCCTTTTCATCATCACATTAATCGTGCTAATGCGCGCCGCGATACCTCGCGTTCCGACGCGCGTGTTACACGAGCTGACAGCCGCGTGTCGATGGCGGGATCGACGGAGGAGAGAGCCGAGGAGGGCGAACGCCGCGCGGCAGAAAGGTGTTGGAGGAAGTCTGCACTTACCTAGCTTTACTTTCTACGCCATCTTGGATCCACTTGTCAGCTGTCGCAGTGCATTATGGGTCAGATATTTCTGCGCACCGCTTCCTGCCAGCACTCGCTCAGAACCAACACACACTCTCTCTCACACACACTCAGGAGCCTCATGCTGTAGTAGACCAGATACACGAAACATTCTTAAGAATAAAATTCTTCTTAACTGCTATTTTCTTCGTATTTTCTAACTTAAGAAACAAATTTTGTATTCACAAAAACTTGATGTTCCTTATGTTCTTATCTTTTCTTTTTAAGGTTGTTTTTAAGACAAATTTTGGTTACACTTTATTTGGTAACTTTATTTTACAGTGTCCTTGTTACATATGTTACATGTAGGCTACTTACCATAGTAATAACAGTAAATTGTGCATAATTACATCATGTAATTACACGTAGCCTACAAGTACACGTAGTCGCTTAATATTACTCAGTACTTAAAGATATTGCACTGTAACAATGACACCTTGAAATAAAGTGTAAAATAAGGTGACGTAGATACATTGTTACTCAAATAAGTACTATAAGCACACACACACACTGCCACAGTGAGTGTGTCTTTCTCCTTGCAAACTTACCATCCCGCGTTAGCGCAGCGGAGGAAACGACAGCTGCACAATATCTCTCACTAGATTAGAAGAGGAAAACAATGCAATAACTCCAGGTGCGCCGTGTTTACTTTGACATTTACTCAGATCAACGCTATATCATCTGTGCGGAGCGGGACGGGACAGGTGCACGGGGAAGCAGCGGTTCATTAAAGAGGACGAGAGCACAGATCCGCTTCTTTTTAAAGTTTAAAAACACCACAAACACCGGGACGCTGCGACAATCGTCTTCTCCACTGGATTTCTGGCGTGTTTCCCTGCGCGTAAAAACGCACGAGCATCTGCAAATTCCAAGAGTGAATTCATTACAACATCACAAGCCGCCGCGCGCGCGAACGCGAACGCGAACGTTCACTGCAACACAACGGCAAGAGCGTTTCTACAGAAGTGCACTGATATTTTCCATCTTTCTATGTGACAACTCGTGATTGCATGCATCACCAGATGGCTCGATTGATTTAGATGATCACTGGCACTCGATCTAGCGTGGGAATCATAAGGAGAGGACGATGTTGATGAAGGAATACCGAATATGTATGCCACTAACTGTGGAAGAGGTAAGTGCACTAAGTTTATATTTAGCGATTAATCACTGTTATCGCATGGTGAAATGTTGGGAATGTATAAAAACACAGTTAATTCAACATATCCAGTGACTCATTGGTAAATTCACCCCCAATGACTTTTATTGTAGTTAATTCGCCTCCAAATGGCATTATCGTTTATTTGAAGGCAGTTTACACCAGTTTTTATTGTTTGCAACTTTTCCCTCTCTCCCGGGGATACAGTGCAGAACTCCATAGTGAAATCCACTTGGTGGTGCTGTGGAACTTTCCATTCCCAACACTCTTTGGCCGGGATTGGAGTTGTTGTTGTTGCTCATTTAGCGTGGTTTTGACATTGTTTCAATGTACTTTTTAATTGGAAAACAAGATGATTAGGCTACTTTGATAAGCTGTTCATTACAGTCATTTGGATGGGTACGGTTTTTTTTTTATAACGAGTCATAATGGACCTCATTCAGACCAGTATCATTTATGAAATTGAAAAGTCTGCTGCTAATACAGACTGACATGATCTTTTATTTTATAACGATTAACTCAGTTTGGACTGCATTACATTGGTTTGTTGGGATCCACGGTAGTAACTGTATCCTTAACATCATAACCAATAACGACTTGTGTTTTTCTAGACAATCAATCAATTGGAAAAAGGACTTTAAGAATGGCTGAAATAACAAATGAAATTAAACTTTGAGCTTTGTGGTTTTAGTCTGTTAAAATTTGAGGTCATATTTATGCTAGTAAACTCCTAAAAGTTGACTAAATTAACTAATTGGCAATAAAAAAAAAGTATATACTCCTGTTTCAGTAGGATATATTGTAAACCTAAAGTCCCCATGAGATCAAAATTGATGTTTTTTGGCTTATATGTTAGCCTTATAATCTAGTTTGCTCCAAAACAATGATAAAGTTCGCATAAGCGTTCAAAATTTAGTCTATCACTTCCACCAATATGCATCAGTGATTTGATGACATCACTCTGTACTTCAGCTGCTCATCAGATTTTCTGTCCAATCAAATGCTCTCTAGAATCTGAAGCTCCACCCCCTACACTATAAATAGATGCTGAAGTTGCGCTGAAATCGGTCACTTGTTCACATATTTACTATTTTCTACATGGTGAATTGCACATAGTGCACTATATAGGGGTTAGTGAACGATTGAGACAGTGTACTATGCTTTCCATTGGGGCGAATGAAGTCTGTTTTCACGTTAGTGTCCACAGCGTGATCACAGTCTGCTCCAGAGACACGATATCACAGAGCGGATCATATGATCAAATCGCCGCAGACCAGAAAATGTACCGGAGTGCTATATTTTAAAGCGATATGGAGATTAGGAGGAAACGGTGGCTTTACAGAGTTTAACGGCTTTGCTAAATGTGACGTAAACGGAACGCTATTGGCTATTTTTAAAAAAGGGGAGGAGCTGCTCAACATGTCCCGCCCCATCTTCGTGTTTCAGTGGAAATTACGTCAACACACTGATTAATGCTGCGTGTTTCAAGGCACTTCAGAGGGTCTTTAAATCCACATAAACTATATCCTGAAATATCCATTTTCCCAGTCATTTCATTTCAGTGGCAAAAAGTGTCACGATTTACCTGAATTTGTTTAGGGGATAGAAAATATCATTGGCTCAGTCAGTACAGAATGAAAGGTCTCCACCGTGAAAAGGAAATGTGTGTGTGTGTGTGTTAGTTATATTAGGTAAGTGTATAATGTATTATCATAATGTCTTCATCATGGGAAAATATTAGAAGTTTCATTTCAATGATTGTAATGTGATCTAAGCATTGTAGAACTAATATCAAGACAATTTCTGTTCGCACTATGGCACCAATATAGTAGCAGATGCTTATGCGCATAAATCTGCATCTCAAATGGACTGACTGAATGTAACTGTAATTGAATGGAATAGATTTTGAGCAGAGAATATCAGATCTATCTGCGCTGTTTGTGGCTTTGTGCTTTTGCAGCCCATCTGCTGACTGACACCACAGATGTGTTTTGTGTTCAAGGAAGCGGCATGTTAAAACTGCATCATCATTAATATCGGCGTTTAATAAATCGAGGTCCTTTTGCGTACTGTAAACAGAGTAAGCTAAACCCCAAATTATTTCCCTGAGGGAGAGGTATAAAACACAATTTTAAAACAATTAGCTTTTTTATGATGTGTTTGTGTACATGTGTGTGTTTTAATAAGAGGGAAAAGCCATCTGCAAGCTTTATGGATGATTGATTTACCTGGCAACGGCTGAGACTGCTAGTTAAAATCTATTTGATCAATTAAAGGTCTATTGAGGGGTTACTGAGCCGAGAGCATGATTACAGGTCACATGACTGTTAGCCTACATCATCCCATTTTCTTGGCTCTTGGAAACAAGTGTGACTCTAACATTTGTTGATACCGTCTATGTATGCGTGCAAAGAGCGAACATTTAGAGGTCCTTGAGTTTGCACATTCTTGAGCGATAAAAACCTCTAAGTCAGACTTAATTAATTATTGATATATAATAATTTGTGGTGGGATGCTGGAAAAATGACTTGCATGAGTGAAGTGATAAAATGTGAGCGGATCTCCTTTAAAATTCCAGTGTTAAATTGTATCATCCTAGCTGATATTTCTTTTTTCATATACTTAACAGATTCAGCATTCCTCAAAATGAATAAAAACAGTCAAATGCACACTCAGAATATTACACAAACCTGCAGTAATTAAAGATGTTAAATAACACAAATGGACTTTATGCATTTAATCTCACTTTATTTACAAATGTCTGTCTTACATTTATGCATTTGGCAGATGCTTTTATCCAAAGCGACTTGCATTGCATTTCAAGGTGCACATTTACATTCTTATCAGTTCATGCTTTCCCTGGGAACTGAACCCATGACCTTAGCGTTGCAAGCGCCAACACTCTACTGTTTGAGCTACAGGAAAAGTACAGAATGAAAGGTCTCCACCGTGAAAAGGAAATGTGTGTGTGTGTGTGTTAGTTATATTAGGTAAGTGTATAATGTGTTATCATAATGTCTTCATCATGGGAAAATATTAGAAGTTTCATTTCAATGATTGTAATGTGATCTAAGCGTTGTAGAACTAATATCAAGACAATTTCTGTTCGCACTATGGCACCAATATAGTAGCAGATGCTTATGCGCATAAATCTGCATCTCAAATGGACTGACTGAATGTAACTGTAATTGAATGGAATAGATTTTGAGCAGAGAATATCAGATCTATCTGCGCTGTTTGTGGCTTTGTGCTTTTGCAGCCCATCTGCTGACTGACACCACAGATGTGTTTTGTGTTCAAGGAAGCGGCATGTTAAAACTGCATCATCATAATATCGGCGGTTAATAAATCGAGGTCCTTTGCGTACTGTAAACAGAGTAAGGTAAACCCCAAATTATTTCCCTGAGGGAGAGGTATAAAACACAATTTTAAAACAATTAGCTTTTTTATGATGTGTTTGTGTACATGTGTGTGTTTTAATAAGAGGGAAAAGCCATCTGCAAGCATTATGGATGATTGATTTACCTGGCAACGGCTGAGACTGCTAGTTAAAATCTATTTGATCAATTAAAGGTCTATTGAGGGGTTACTGAGCCGAGAGCATGATTACAGGTCACATGACTGTTAGCCTACATCATCCCATTTTCTTGGCTCTTGGAAACAAGTGTGACTCTAACATTTGTTGATACCGTCTATGTATGCGTGCAAAGAGCGAACATTTAGAGGTCCTTGAGTTTGCACATTCTTGAGCGATAAAAACCTCTAAGTCAGACTTAATTAATTATTGATATATAATAATTTGTGGTGGGATGCTGGAAAAATGACTTGCATGAGTGAAGTGATAAAATGTGAGCGGATCTCCTTTAAAATTCCAGTGTTTAATTGTATCATCCTAGCTGATATTTCTTTTTTCATATACTTAACAGATTCAGCATTCCTCAAAATGAATAAAAACAGTCAAATGCACACTCAGAATATTACACAAACCTGCAGTAATTAAAGATGTTAAATAACACAAATGGACTTTATGCATTTAATCTCACTTTATTTACAAATGTCTGTCTTACATTTATGCATTTGGCAGATGCTTTTATCCAAAGCGACTTGCATTGCATTTCAAGGTGCACATTTACATTCTTATCAGTTCTGGTTTTCCCTGGGAATCGAACCCCTGACCTTGGCGTTGCAAGCGCCAACGCTCTACTGTTTGAGCTACAGGAAAGCCTTTGATGCTGACCTTCAATAATCCAACTCAGCCATAAGCAAAAATTATTTTAGTAACCCATTATACTTTCCCTAAACAAGTAACCAAGAGACAATATTAGTTACTTTCTTAGGGAGTAAGCAATATTGTAATGCATCACTTTTAAAAGTACTTTCCCCAACAGTGGGTATTTATAGTTGAAGTACAGACAAATTTTCACATTCAAGCATTTTCATACAGTTGTTTTACCACAGATTTAGGGTACTTTTACACGACAACGATACGCTTGAAACGGAGAAGTTTTTCCTTTGAGTTTTCCGTGTACAGACGACACCATTGTCAAAACGATCCCCATTCACACGGATCCACGAACGACTAAAAACGTTGTATTCTGCTGCCGGGCCAGTAGATGGCGATGAAACACTATATACTGAACACGTAATACGCATGTGCATGACATCATCGTCTTCAGCGTTTTTGTTTTTGCCGTTGTCGTGTGAAAGAACGGCCAAAACGCATACAAAGCTTTACGTTTTTAGTTGAAAACGGTGTCGTGTAAACAGCCCCTTAGTTCACAAATAACTGACAGTCATGACGTAAGTAAATCTGATTTTCATCTACAATTATAAATGCTCAAATTTGCCATTACTTTTCATGCTATCAATTAAAATTGAAAGTTGATTTCTTCCAACGATTACTTTTCTTCGAAAAGTATGAAGTGTGAGGAAACTTGAACATGGGAAATCATTTTAATCTCATTGCTGATTAGGAGAAAACATATAGGGTATTAAAGAGATTTGACTTTCACACAGTGATAGTTGTTGCTCTTAAATATTTATAAAATATAGACTAATAGTGACATTTGTGTTGCGTGCCAGTTATGTTTAATAGGAACTGCATCAATTTTTGAACCTCAACTATGAAATAAATATAGTAACATCTTAATTAGGTGAGAAATTGAGCCGTGACCAGCTGAAGCACAGGATCTTTCAGCCGTGAAATCAAACACTTTTTCTTTGCATTAATTGGACATTTTCAGCTGAAACTCAAGGCCGTCCTGATAATGGATTGTAATGACTTTCACCAGAGACCCTGAACAGATGAATCTTCACTTATCTAGGGCATAAAGGAATTTTACTTTACTTGGAAAAAGGTTGTCTATTTGTATCTTTGTTCATGTGGTTTGAAAGCTGTACTCTATTCAAGGGGAGGCATGTGATTTTTCGCTTAAAGTCAGCATGAAATAAAAATCAACCTATCTATAAATACATAATATTGATCTTATTGTGACCTAATCATCCATGCACATGTTTGTTATTTTTTTGACGATGTTACTCTGTCAGATTTTCCTGTGAAAATGACTTTCTCTGGTGACGGATGCAGGACTTCTCCAATCATTTTGCCTGCTTAAAGTCCCCCTGTAGTCAATAATTTTAGCCCTTAAAACTCATCTTTGATCACCAAAATGACATATTTAAACGTTTAATGCCTTAAAATAGATTGAATTTAACTCTACACCCTTGCCTCAATAAGTGTACGCAGTTCTATGAATATGCAAATGAGCCCCGACTCCACTCACTCACACCAGCTCAGAGATCCACTGCTTGACGATCACACGTTGATCTGATTGGTTACAAGGTAGTTTGTGACGTCAGAAACACCAGCGATTTCAAACCGTGTTTTTGAGACTGTCTTTGGTTCACTGCAGTTTAAAGGAGAAAATACTCAGCAATGGTGTCGACTTATGAATCTGCACATGGTTTTTCACACTGCAAGTTCACATTCAGACCTGCCTCTATCCAAACAACAACTGATGTATAGAATCAAGTCCCCAACCTTCTCTTACAATTTATAGCAACTTTAAAGCTACAATATGAAAGATTTTTGTAATAAAATATCCCCAAATCACTTTCACAGTGTGATATATTTCCTGCAGTTGTGTACATACAATATCCCAAAAGTTCCCAAAGATTTTTAATTTCAGAGAAATTGCCTTTTTAAATAATGGTTCGTCCCCGTCCAACTTGTCGCCTGTCAATGACATAATATCCGCGATATCACTGGTTTCCGCTCGCACTGCCATAGTCACCATGGCGACAGACGTGGACAACTGCGTTAGCGCTCACGCTGTTGTTGTTTCGTTCAAACTTATGGACATTGGCAAGCACACTTTGGGCAAAAGGAGAACTAAAACGAGGATCAATATCAGCGTGGCGTTTTCGAGATGCCTAGAGCTAGCGTCCGCGACTAACTTCGACTCGACAGCTAATGTAGAGGTGAGGAAATGTACATAAAACTAATCAATGTTATATAGCTCAACATGATGAAATGTTAGAATATGATTAGCATGTTATTCTAATGTTGATCTCGCTCACTGCTAGTCTCATATAGCAAACAAACTAACACGTAGAATAACATTATAACTTTCAACACACTCAAATGCAGTTTAGTGTGATAGTGTAGACCAAGTGAAACAGCGCTGCGTTACCTCACAAGTTTCATTCGTCTAATAAACTGACCTTGTTCCTCCTTATTCCTTTATATATCCGCGGGACTCGCGTGTGGCGCTGAGATCTCTCTCTCATTAGCACTCGCGCCGCTTCATACCTCAGTCATGTTAAACACATCAATGTATTCACTCATCCATAAACATTATTAGATCCTTCGGCATGACGACAAGTTCCATAATTCCGCTTATGCGTCATCAGTCTACGCCTGTGTTATTGTAAGAGGTTAGCGACTCCTAGCGACGAAAAAATTACATATTGTAGCTTTAAAGCCTCTATAGATATAATTTTATTTAGAAGGCAAAATGGGACATGGTGTACTTACTTAGTTAATGTGTGTTAAGTAAATCTGCTAGTGTTCTCCTGGAAATGTACAAAATTCTCTTAGGAAAACAGAGCAAAATATTGGATGTTACTCATCCTGCACTGCCGTTTTTTCTTCTTCAAATACTTTATTTACACACTCAAATTTTTCCAAATCAGTATGACTTTTTTTTTCTTCAGTGGAACATAAAAGGAGAAACTGATTCATGTATCTGATCAAAATAAAGCCACACAGGTTTGGAACATCATGACAGAGAGGAAATATGGATTTATTTTGGTGGTGAGGGTGGGCATCAAACATCATCATGCCCTGTCAGCACCATCCTCCATTTCAGCAGCTCTTCTTTTATTTGTGCACTTATTCTTGCCACAAGCTTCTGGCTGTCAGTATATCTGAAGCAGCGATGACTGGAGGGTTGTGTTGCTTCCTCCGTTACTCAGATTCCTTATGCAACCATTAGAAGGAAATCTTCTGAGCTGCATTGCTAGGCACCAGCATGTGTGTGTTGGATACCAGCATAGGATACTGGTGTCACCAATTGGCTAAACTCCCGCCAGTGTTTAAAAAAAAAAAGTTGCCAGCCACCGCCAGCATTTTTTTTATCATTTTCACAAAAATGTCATGGCCAGCAGAATATTTTGTTATATGAATATCTGAACATGCAATATATCATTAGAAAGAACAGAAAAAAAGTCCTATATTGTTAAACCAACATTGTTTAAACAACACATGTGCAACAAAGTTGCTACGGTTTTGGGAAACAGTCGTGAATCGCTATTTCTTCAGTGATGCTTTGCACAATAGTAGTTTAGCAGTGAGGTACATATTGTACGGGAAACGGACTCTTATTCGACTCTTCTCACACAACACAACACTTGATTATAAGACAAGACTAGAAGTATCTGTGGTTTGCATGGTCAGTTTTCATGGTGCTCGTTATGGTTTATATTTGCTTGAATAAACTAATGCATTGTGCTTGGGGACTCATTTTATAAGTTTTATTTATTTATTTTTTATTTGAAAATTACTGTAAAATTTTCCATCTAAGAGATTCAGAAATGCATTGAGAACTATGAAGTATAATTTAATCATTATTTTTTTTAAATGTGAATGGTGCTTGACTGGGAAAAACTTTTACGATGCTAGGGTGTTGCTAAGGTGTTGCTATGGCGTGCTCACTAGCATATTCATGCTTTCTTGCTTGGTCATTGCTAGGGTGTTCTGAGTGTTTGTTTCCTGGCCCAAGTCAAAAGAGCCCATCCCAAAGTCTTTCCAGTCACTCTATATGGCTCATTTCCAATCTTTATTCTTTAAATCTGAGGTAAGATCCACAAATATATGTTAGGAGGTTGGCAAAAGTAATTACATTCACCAATAAATAAAACGGATCTGCCAATTAACAAAAAATGTCAAACACAACTCTGCCTGGCACTGATTTGTGAATCTCCGCATGCATTTGTGGATTTTGAAGCATTTCTGGTGGTGAGATGTGCACACAGTTCCACGAAGAATAGGTGGACTCCACCCACCGTCTACTCGAGCCAATTAGATAACAGATTGCGCTGATTAATCGGAGCACGTTCTTTCTCCAACCAATCACGTTTAATCAGTTTTGTGAAACTCCTACGATATATTTGTGGATCTCATTCTGTTTATTTGTACATTTTTAATTTTGTGAATCTCTACATTTTTATCTTTGTTTCGTAATCTATTTATTTGGAAAAATGAAACATTTCTAATCCTATATATCTATTAAAATATTTATATTGCATGCACTTCTTAAAGCTCTGGTCATAATCAGACCTTTTGTGTTCACGGTCTTTTCATTTGAAACGTCTTTTCCAGTGTGTTATTTTTATTTATTTATTTTTTACATATCACTTCAGCTCACAGTAAATTTATTCCGAATTGTTTTAGAAGCTCATAGGTCGAGCTGGAAACATCTAAAGTGATTACTTTGATCTAAATCCGTTACTGCAGGCTTTCAGCAGTGTTTCACAGAAGACCGACCGAGACCTTACAAAACCTGACACGCTTCTCTGTACTCACTGTGAAGACATGCACACAGCTACGTGTAATGGACTGCTCATGTCAAATGTAAGAGGATGGACTGAAAGGGTTAGATGGCTCCTCTGATACTTATTTTACCCCTGTTCATGGCTTGTACAAAATATGTGACAAAATGGCAACTGTGGTTGCCAGAACTTTACAGTAAAAAAATATACTGTAGCAACATTTGAAGTTTTACAGACTGAAGCTAAATTTACAGTAAAAAAAAACCCCTTATATTTCACCTTTTAAACCTTAAACATTTTTTTTTAACCTTTATAATATACGAAGAAGGAAAATATTGAACCAAGGAAGGGACGAAGGAGATGGATAGAAGATATGAAATGAACAGACTGCGACTTTATCTTATTAGATAAAATATATGTGCATCATAAATGCATCATTGTGGTAACACATGACATTAAAATAATGCAATAAACATTAAAGTTTACACACTCTTTAACCTTCAACCCTCTAGTGGGCTAGAGAGAGAGAGCGAGAGAGAGATTTTATAGGATCTCAAGATGATTAGCTGAAGACGTTACTGTAGCTTTACCCATTAATGGACACTGTACTAAGAATACGTTCCAGCACAGCGCTACAACAACCATAATGACATGACCCTTCACAATAATGCTTTACAATGAAGAGAGCTGCATATGGAAGTTAAAATACCTTACTCTCCTGTTGAGTGATAAAAACACCATCATCTCTGCATCGCTTTTACAACATTTTAAACCCCTTAGTTCTCGCCATCTCCGAAAAGCCAAGCCAATGTTGATTCTTGTTTTATTACGAGCTCTGTCGCGATCTCTTTTTTCCAGCAGACTCTCCTCTGTTCGGCTTTTGTTTTTAAACGGGTGAATCCCCGGTGGTTCGAGATCCTCCTGCTCCTTGTCAAACTTTCTCACTTGTCGTTACAACTAACCTGCCGTTCCCACACAAGACACGCGTCAAAGTAGCCGGAGCAACTGAACTCTATTTATGGATATGACGAGACACGCATGGGCGAGTGATGCATGTACACAATTTCCCACGAAAACCATCCTGCTAGGTCTAAAATATATAAACGGACTTGCTATAGTGAATCAGGGTAAGACAAAAACCCATCCCAGGATTTTTCTCCATCTAAAGCAAGTGAACGGGGATCACCGTAGTTAATTTTTGACTGTTTAAAATCCATATTTAGGATTTATCCATATGACCTCAGCCAACAAATAAGGGTCTTCTCTAGTGAAACAATCAGTCATTTTCAGATTTTCTTTTTCTTTTTTCTATGTATACATTTTAAGAAATGTTCACCTTGTTCCAGCTCTGCAATGTGCGTCAACAAGACGGTTGAGTTCATGACCTCTGCGTGACGTTTGCACATTGGGAAGACTGCCCGATAGTCAAGCTTCAAGGATACGCACATGAACAGGCCATTTTAAACAATAAACTGACACACATACTAATATACAGCAACGACCATTCAACTTTTGGACCGCACCTTCTCGACACTTGTAAACAATTGTGCGGATTTTGCCGCCTACGTCAAGCGTGACCTTCCCAAAGTCAAAGTAATGAATTTTGGACAGTCAAAAGTGATCCCTTGTTCACTTGCATAAGCTGGAGAAAAAATCCTGTAATGTTTTCCTTAAAAACGTTCATTTCTCTTGGGCTGAAGAAAGTAAGTAGATACATCTTGGATGGTTGGTAAATAATCAGGAAATTTTCATTTTGGATGAACTATTCCTTCAAAAAATTGTTTATAACTTTTTTTATTTGAAGCATTTGCTCCTTTTTAGAAATAAGAGCATCAGGGAAGTATTGAGAGATGGGGGTAATGGTGATTGAGGAAATGACACCAGATTTAAATCACCATGGATTAATGTCACGGGCACATTCACTTACCATTGCATTACACTTCTGATGAACTGATTTGACCTTTTTACCTAACTATATCAGATACCACTCCAGAGGAAGATCATGTCTATACATTTTTTTTCTTTTGAACTGGCCGTGGCCCTTGAGCCTGCAGTAAATTGAAGGTCAGAGAGGTAGTCAGCTGGCTTTTGTTGTATTATGAAAGAGCTCCTGCAGACCTCAATGTTGAGGCTTCTTTGAGGTCCCACAAACCTTGCTGGTGAGCACATGGGTAGTGGATCGGATCGCAGTCCAGCGTTTCATGTTCGTCCCCATACGTCACGTTCTTTCAACAGTAAAGTTTCCATCGGTTGGCCAACTCCTGGCAGCCGAGATCATTTCTCAGTGGTTCCCTGTGAGAAGTATTTGACCCTAAAGCCCGTTTGAGGTCTGCCCACTGGCACCCTGACAGGAGCACAAAGGTTACAGATGAAAGTGGGGAACGTTAGTGGCGGTGCAAAGGCAAATATAGCTGTCACTCAGGGCATGTTGAGAGAAAGCGTATGGACAATCCCTGATGCTTGAAACACGATTGTACTTCAACAACATTCATCTGAATTTATAGTTTCCTGACAACACCAAAGACGGCAAGACAGGCAGATGATCATGAACTGTGTTTCATACTGAGCATAAAAACATCCTGGTGTCGTATGACATGTAGTTTTTAGACATTTAGTAATAAAAGGTTGTCTGCCTGCCAATATGGCATGTTTCATAATTCAACATGTTTCAGTCAATTTCACACATTTTAGTTTGGCAATAGTTCAACTAGTAAAATGTGTAGGCCTACAACTTTATATAACAATAACATGTTAACTAATGTAATTAAGAATAAATGACTTGCTTAGAAATCCCAGACAGCAACATGATGTGGGCCGGATCTGGGCCGACACTGTTGCTATCTGGGATGATATTCTTCTGAGGTAAATTAAAGGCTTATTCCTCACAGCGTCGTCTTCCAAACTCGATGAAAAGCTTGATGCTTTGTTTATCAATGTGGTTGGGGGTGTTTACAGGTTTGTGTGGGTCTTACATGGATGATTACTGTATGAATAGCGTGGGTGTGGCCACATTAAAGATAATGAACTCAGACGGGGAAGATTGTACCTGTCATTGGTTTCATACAGATTACATACTCAGAGTATTTGTTTTATCCCTTAAAACTCAGATTTGATCACCAAAATTACCTTTAAATAGCTTGAATGTAACTCTACACCCTTGCCTCATTTAGTATACGCGGTTATGTGAATATACAAATGAGTCCCGCCTCCACTCACTCACACCAGCTCAGAGATCCACTGGTTGACGATCACACGTTGATCTGATTGGTTACAAGGTAGTTTGTGACGTCAGAAACACCAGCGATTTCAAACCGTGTTTTTGAGACTGTCTTTGATTCACTGCAGCTTTAAGGAGAAAATACTCAGCAATGGTGTCGACTTATGAATTTACACATGGTTTGTGTTAAAGCATATTAAAAACACCACATAGACAATAAACAACATTAAAAACTTGATTTCACCACTGGGGGACTTTAAAAGTAGACACCAGGCTTTCTAAAGACATTTCTGTGTGGCAATTATTCGCTGAGTTTCAGTTATTTTTTGCGACACGTTTCATAAAGAAGTTCGCAGAGACTGAGACTGTAGAAGGCACAACCTGTTTGTTTTCTTTATTTTACAAAAGCACAAAGTTTTGTTGTTGTGAGTGTACACAAATGTAGACCCCTGACCCTTTGTAATGATGTATTACTCGTTTCTGTAGGACAAAAAATTGATGTGAGTATTTTTTATTCTTTTTGCCGTAATCAGGATAAAATTGTATTCTGGCTCACTTTCAATGTTCCCAATTTGAAGACCTTATTCACCTTTGATCACTGCACGTATCCAGATATATTGACGGCGTCTGTGAACTCACATTTCCCAAGAAGATTCCTTCACCATCTGCCATAGATTCAGATTCACGTCACAGACCAGAGCCGGAGCTGAGATTGCACACGAGCAGCCTGAGGCGCAGACTGATTTTATGAGGTGTGAAGGATCGAGGGCCAAACTGATGTCATTGGCAGTGATAGAAAAGCACCATTGAGGCTTGAAGATGATGCTTGTGTAAAGAATGGCACTGGTAATGAGGTGCTGTTTGTTTAATGGAGAAACGCCTACAGCACAGAATACAAAGCACTCGTATCACGTGTATGGTTTGCCACAAAACTTTGCGTGCTAATGCAATTCAAAATGTAGTGGCGTAATATTTGAAATGCTTGCATTTGGAGGTCATGGCAATGAAACAAAAGCCAAGAAATATGCATGTATCTTTGTAGTATTTGATTGGAAAGGAGTCTCTTTTCAGAATCGTGTACTATCGACTACTTGCAATAGTTCTGCTGTATGCAGTATGAATGCTGTGCGTTTTCGAATACATTTTCTGTATGGATGGATGGAATAAATTTTCTGTTTTATTGACTTGCAACTTCTGCCGAATTGAGCAAAATACAAGATCGCACAATGCAATGCAGTCGACTTGACCTTTCATTTCCAGTGTGATGAATTTTTTTTGCTGTAATTTATATTGTAACTGTTGACAGTCATGTTACATAAAAATTAAAAATGGAAAATTATTAATTTATGAATCAATTAGGGCTGCAGCAACCAATCAATAATAATTGATTATGAAAATAATCGACAATGAATTATTATTTTTTTGTTGTGTATGTGCACAATCCACAGAAAACATCCGCACTTTACAGTACTGAATAAAACATTTCTATTGACAAAATGCATCTGAAATATAGTGGAGGAAACGGAGTAATCTGCGGTGGTAAAAGTGAATCTGCCACTTGAGAAATTAAAAGTGAAGAAATGTATTTTCTTCTCTTTCAGCTATAACTATGTTGACTAAGTTTTTGCTTGTAAAATGCTACTTATTATTATCTTAAAAGTTCTATGATCATATTTCTGTCGCTAAGTATTAAAGGTTTTACCTTTTGAAACCCTGCTAGCTGTCAAGACGTTCAAAAACATTGCCCGCTAACCGCAGAATATTTCAGCATTGCTTTGCATATTTCAAATCATACTCTGATGTAAATGAAGACTCCAGCTGACAGGATGGAGAAGTATATTCCTGTCTTTTTCTCCCTTGTCTCTTGTCGCCTTTCACTGAAACTGTACTCTGACGTGAAAATCTGTACCGGATTTCAGCGGAAACGCCGTCTAAGGACAGTGACTGTTTCTGAAACACAAAGCATAGCTTGTATATGCTTGTATAGAGGTGTTTGGGAGCATGAGAGCTGAAGGTCATCTCACAGTTTTAAGATGTTGGCTGTAGCTGGTGAGTCAGCCGGCACTCAATCGTTTGTGTTCTCCTACACAAGGCCAGCTAATGAAGTCATCCAATCAGGAAGCCCCCTGACTCTTGGACACGCTCCTCAAATCAGAGCAGGTCTATCTGCTAGAGAGCTTGCCTTTGTGATTGCCTCTCTTGCCACCGCTTTAATGTGTTGATAAGAGTGGCCGACTCCCTTCAAGGGGATTCCTGGTCTCTGCCGGCTGGTGCCCCATCATTCAGTGAGGCGGTCCTGTTCTTGGTCAAGGCTTTAACTAGGACAAGCCTTATTAAGAGTACGTTTACATGACAACGGGACGCTTAAAATGGATACGTTTTTCCTTTGAGTTTTTTCGCATACAGACGACAGCATTGTCAAAACGATCCCCATTCACACAAATCCATGAAATCGACTAAAAACGCTGTATTCTGCTGCCAGGCCAGTAGATGGCGATGATACAGTATAGACTGAACACATAATACGCATGTGCATGACGTCATCGTCTTTATAGATTTGCGTTTTTATTGTTTACACAGAGACCGTTTTCAAAAACTTGCGACACTTTGAAACCTGTTTCCAGGCACCCAAAACGCCATTGTCGTGTAAACGGACGGCAAAAACGCATACATTTTACGTTTTTAGTTGAAAACGGTGTTGTGTAAACAGCCCCTAAGAAAGAGTTTCGCCAGATAAGAGGACACATATATTGTGGACAGCCATTCTCAAGGGGTTTGACATGGGCTTTGAGTTAGAGATGCGATAATATAAAAAGTCTATACTATAAAAAAAATAATAATAAAAGCTGTTAACCCAGCATCAGTCTTGGGTAGTTGCTTCAAATATATTACGTTTACATT
>FLSR01004871.1:20653561-20667612 GCA_900092035.1 Leuciscus waleckii
TAAACAATTTTTTTTTTTTTTTTTTTTTTTGTGCTGTAAAGTTGGGCATATTAACATGGGGGGTCTATGGCATTGACTCTCTTTTGGAGTCTGTCTCTAGCGAAGCCTGGCTGTCTCTATTGCAGTTTAAGTCACTTCCTTGTTGGATTCAACAGAGAGACCAGATGGTTGTCTCTTGGTTTGGACAGAAGACGTGACAGAGTTCTTCATTAAACTCATAAAAGACAAAAGTATTAGGTGAATACTGGATTCTAATCAACAAAGAAATGCCACAATTATCAAGAGCTTGAGCAGATATAAGGGAGAAACACGTCATACGTGTAAGTGGCTTTCCTTGCCATTTAAGCTTGGATAACATGCCTACGTCTCCTTCGATTAAAAATAATGGCTAGTGGGGTGGCTGGGATATACGTGAACCTACTAACATCCATTGCCATGATTTTTGGAATGACTCATCATGAGATGAAAAAACTACGTTTTAGTCGCATAACATCGGTTAATGGAAACGCTCTCATTTCACAATCTTTGCAAAAGTTTTGCAAAAATCTGTTAAGGAAACGTGGCTGCTGTCCTTTTAACACCGAACCTAAAGGTACAAAAGAAGAAAAAACGCTTTAATGATGTATTTCACAACGGAACTTACGGAACATCCAAAACAATGCTGTGTTCTGGGCTAAATGCGCTCGCTGTATGTGCGTAGCTACATATGATGGGATTTTTGCCAGCTGTGAAGAGCTTATAAAATGTGTAAAGCCATCAAACAGTGGTAAGAACTTCTCCGTCACACACACAAATGAAGGTCTGCTGCAATGAGACACGGTTCTGACGCCTGTACCGAACTGTGATTGGCAACATAGCTCCTATGATGAGAAAAACAAGTATGCTTGAGCATTCTGTCCTTTTTAAGGTCGCATCTTGACATCACGTCCTATTTTTGGTCTCGGTCCGCTTGTTTGGTGGCACCAGGGTTCAGATGGCAGCGTTCACACTTATTCAAATGAACCTCACTTAAAGAGCAGTCGCACCAGAATTTGTTTTGATCGAACCAAACCTGCCAAGTGTGAACACACCCTGATCAGCTAGGATGGGAATGGTTCTTGGAGGTTGTGGGTTCTTTTGTTAAGGTGTGATCTGTTACGGTAGTCTCTTCAGCAAGCAGAATGATGGGACTAATGATCTAGGTTGATCTATCTATATCCTGGCGACCACCAGATCTGTCATAATTTACACATTGGCGTATGAGTAGAGAACCATCAAATTTGCCCATTAAAGACATTGGCAGTGTCTCAAAACCTAGTGATTGAGGAATGATTGGAAACTTTGGTTTAAAATCAACTGAATTGGAGCCTCATGAGCAGCTCCACCAGAACCTCCAGAGAACCGAAATACCTGTCAAACACAAGCTTCCGACCTTTGAGTGTTCGTTTATTTTAGCTAATTTGACTGCTACCAATAAAAGAGAAGTACTTTGGCTCAGCATAACATGTTTTACTGCTTTTAAATCAGTGGTTCCCAAGCATTTGGACTCCAGGCTCCCACAAAAATGTCCACAAAAATATTCAAGCGCCCCATGACTTTTCCTGTTGTTCATGATTTACTGGATACAAATTAAGAATAATAATTTATATGTACATTTCTGAAATGCATAACTTGACACGGCCATCTCTGATAACAGATCACTCTAAATTGTAATGTAGACATGCATTTTCTGTAAAGCTGCTTTGAAACGGTATTGTGAAAATGTATTGTGAAAATGTGTATATATATATATATAATGTATGTATGTGTGTGTGTGTGTGTGAATTCAATTGAAATTAATTGATAAGGATTTTTTTAAATGCACAATTTCTACCTGACATAATATTTTAGAACTTGGCATAACAAGAAAAAATTTAAATTCATAATATGTATAAAAATGGCCAAAGAGGTTTTAAGTAATTATTAATAATTTAAATGACTTTAGAAATCACGCTTTTATAATAATAATTTAATTAACTTTTTTTTTTGAATTGTCGTTTATTTTAAGCCACCTGGTTCAAATCAATCGAATTGTCGTTTATTTTAAGCCACCTGGTTCAAATCAATCTAATATGAATTAAAATGAGTAGTATGTAGAAAGCAAGAGCACAGGCGCCCAGCAACCCTCTGCCAGTGAACAGGGCTGGTAGTCAGTCGACTGAAGTCAATACCGAGGTGCGCAGTTTAGACCAGAGCAGTTCAACACTTCATCTGTTAGACAGCGGTGTGGTGTGATGATGTGTGACGAGGAGATAATTGAAATGGATTCATCAGTTGTTCAGACGCCGTAGCTCTGCTGACAGGCTATGGACATTCCTATCAGAGCTCTTGTCTCAGTCAAGGTAGACGACCCGCGCACAATCTGTGACCCGCAGCACCAATTCCTTTTCTTTCTGAAGTGTTTTTCACACTCATATTTTTTATTTTATTTGTTGGAGACCAAAAAAAGCATTCAAGTTTCATTCAAGGATTTTCTTTTCTCTTTATTTGTATATGTGGCCTTGATTATTCAAAAGTAACTGCACTGAAAAACATATTCCCGATTCCTAGGCTGCATCCTTCGTCTGCGCACGTCGGACCGAGCGCTGTTAAATGGGACGGTCTAGTCATAGCATTATTTTCATTTTAATTTTTTATATTTGTATTGTTAGATATTTGAGCTGAAGTTGAAACCTAAATTACCCAATACTTATAGTCAGGGCTTGACATTAACTTTTTTAGCTGTGGCTAGTGGTTTTCCAAAAGTTTTTTTCCCAAAAATTTTCACTGGCCACAATTTAGACATCGATACCATGGGGAAAAAACTGGCATATAGATATTTTTTTAATTATCTCATAATTTGGCAGCAGGTTTATTAGGCTGCTGTCACTTTAAGACCTGACGCACAGATCCATTATACTGTTACACATGCGTTTTCTTTACGTTCACTTAAAACATAACTGACTGTGTTTACATGATTACTCGCCAAGACCGGCATTTCGACATTTTGTGTGTATCTGACAATAAGCGGCGAAAAATAACTATATTTACAAAAGCACAAAATCTGTCCGAATGAGTAAAATTATGTGCAATACACGCAATCCCACACCGAAATTCAAGCCTTGTAACCAACAATATTCATCCGGAGCAAATGAAACGAGTGAGTGAGGAGAGGCGGGTTTGTGTGTAACTCTCTGTCGGAGAGATGAGAAGGAGAGAAAGTGCTGATGGTATCGTATATCTATTCTGCGGAAAAATATTTCAGATATTTCAGTATCGGTATTTTAAAAGATTACAATTGTCTGCGTTACACGCCACTGCTGAAATATACCTGCAGTTGGCAGGTTGGCAGGTGTTAATGTCGAGCCCTGCTTGTATTTAAGTGTATCCCTTATTTCTCTCAAAAAAATCCAGTCGTCACTGGCACACAATGAAACTTGCGATAGGCATCCATCTGGTGTACCCTTCATTGCCCAGGAAACGAAGGACGCATTTGTAGAGCGCATTTCGAAGAAGCCTTCAAATTCGGACCGCTTTTGTCATTCTGCTGTGTCGCATTTGGCCTTCAAAAGAATGCAGCCTCTGAATTGGGACGCGGCTTTGTTGTAGAAACAATTTTCCCTCAGAAATTGCTACTAAATTTCACAAACAATTACACAAAGAAATGGCAAGAACACTTGAAGTAGTTAGACTTACTCCAATAATCTTCCAAAAGTAAAAAAAAAAAAAATGTTTACAGTGTAAACTGTCTCAGGTTACACAGATTTTGTTATATTTTGGCCAAAAATGAACATTGATTTTCAGGAAGTGTACTGCAATTATGGCATTTGGGGCAGATCTTTTTCTTCTTTGGTATTCCTTGAAAATATCTGAAAGAACATGCAAACGTTTGACATGCAAGAGAAAGACATGATGGTATTTTTTTTCCACATCCATTTTATTTGCAGTATTTCTCAAATATATTAAAAGTTGTCATATTGCATGATACATGGATGCTATTTCAGTTTGTTCAAAACGGTATGCATCTGATTAATTTTCTTTCTTAGTGTTTTTCTTGTTTTCCAGTACAATTATCTAAACTTTCTTAAACCAAGATACAGTTACTCAAACAAAATGACATATTAAGTCTTGTTTTCTGAAAAAGATGATCTAAATTAAGTGAATATGCTTTAGAAAATCTGCCAATGTGTTAAGACAAATAATAATCTTGTTTTCCCTTTGAATTAAGTTTTTTCTTAATCCATTGGCAGATATCTTTGTCTTGTTTTAAGCTTAAAGTCACTTAAATTGAATGTGTTTGTCAGAAAACAAGACTTAATATCTTATGGTATTTTGCTTCAAGTAAATATATCTTGATTTTAAGAATGTTTAGATATTTATTCTGGAAAGCATGAGATTTAAGATGAAGCCTGACTAAACAATACCTTGATTGTATAGGTTCACTTTTATAATGCATTTTCTCATAAAATAGTCCTGTAACAAATATAACAGCAATAGCATTTCACATTTTAATCTCATATCTCAGCATGAAACCATATGATGGATTCACATGTTCGCTTGCAACAAAAAAGTATTGCCTGAAATATAAAACACTTAATTATTTCAAAATTGTTCTGCTTTAATGTTAAATGTTAAAAGTAAATGTCAAACACCCACACTCAAGCTCAGTGGTATCCTTCCAAGCCATATCAATTACATATTTTTACATTTTTTAAAGACTTTCAGTCAGTCTGCCCACATGTGGTTCTTCGATAATAAACACGGCTCCCTGAAGAACACCAATTTAAGATGCTTTTCATCTTGATTTCTCTATTTAGCTGAAAGCATGTTTTATTTTTGCTTTTTCTGAAATGGAAGTGGTACAAATAACCACCACCACCACAATGCTGGGTTATTATAGATGTTTGCAAGGGTGTTACTGCATGTAGGGTTTTGTGGTTGTTGCTAGGTGGTTACTTACTGGCATAAGTTAGAAGTTTAGAAACTCTTTTTCGGTCAAAATTATAACATTCTAAGTCATAATTCTGTGATTAGAAAGTCAAAATGATGGCAAACATTACAGCTTTTTATGTCATAATTTTGACTCGTCTCAATATTTTGAATCACCAAAATAAAATAAATGTAGTTGCTCAATCTGAACAGATTTTAACCATTGTAAATGGTTACAAAGTAAAACTGAGAATGTGATATGGCATCAAATTGCAACAGTTGTGATGTAATTCTATAAATATATAGTCTTATGCGCTGCATGTTTCAGAGTAAAGCACAGCACTGTACATTTTCATTTTCGATTCGCAGTAAATGCTACTCTGCAAGTGCTGTATGTGTGTTTGAGTCGCTTATAATTTGGATTTGCGTCAAGTCAAGTCAAGTCAAGTCAAGTCAAGTCAAGTCAAGTCAAGTCAAGTCAAGTCAAGTCAAGTCAAGTCAAGTCAAGTCAAGTCAAGTCAAGTCAAGTCAAGTCAAGTCAAGTCAAGTCAAGTCAAGTCAAGTCAAGTCAAGTCAAGTCAAGTCAAGTCAAGTCAAGTCAAGTCAAGTCAAGTCAAGTCAAGTCAAGTCAAGTCAAGTCAAGTCAAGTCAAGTCAAGTCAAGTCAAGTCAAGTCAAGTCAAGTCAAGTCAAGTCAAGTCAAGTCAAGTCAAGTCAAGTCAAGTCAAGTCAATTTTTCACTCCAGCTACCCAATATCTGCAGACTGGCTCTGACTTTCAGCAACTAGCATTGACTCATCCAGACTGCATTTTGGGGCAAAAATCTGAGCAAAATTTGTGTAATGTAATCAAGCCTTCCCAGAGAATTAGATGTTGATACTTGATATCAGCTTGTGTAATTAGACTAATGATAAAAGTGCTATTTGCTGAGTAAAAAAAACGATATTACGACTGCTTAATTCGATTGAATATGAAATGTAAAGTGGTAAATTAGTTTGGGTGGAGAGCTGAGCATCTAATGTTCAGTGATGCTTCAGTGTCACGCTGTATTTGTAAAGCTTCAGGGGAAGATTTGTCACTTAACAGCATCTACATTCACATTCTCTGCTCAGTAACACCACAAAATGACTGTTGGGATTAGTGTTGAGTGGCTAACAGAGCACACACAAAATTATTCTGTGATTGTTAACAGCCCCTAATATGTGTGTGCGTAATCAGTGTAAGACAAAGGGCTCGTTGAAACGTGCACATTAACCAGCATGTTATTTGCATTTAAATGATCTGTTTTGATAATAATATATGTAACATTATGAAAAGAAAACTATGAGTGTAATATATGTAACTATTATGACAAAGAAAACTATGAGTGAAAAAAAAAAAATTGGTTTAGTGGAATAACAATAAAAATGTTATTTTCCCCAAAACTGAAACTAAATTCTAACTGTTATTATGCAGTACAGAACGAATGAAAACTGAATGACTTCTGTTATTGTATTTTCAAACAAGGCTGGATGGTCTGATTTAGTATCTTAGACTAACTTCTGATTATCATTGTATATTTTTTTAAAAGGAATCACCCATTTAGTCAGAAAGGGGGTGTTTGATTGACATGTAAAACAACCAACCACAGTTCGCTTTTTGTATTTGACATTTGGGGGCGGGTAATTCTGAATAAATGACACCACTGTCATAAACCAGCGTATTGAAAATAATGGTGCAGCTGCCTATGTGAAGCCTCAAACAAAACTTGAATATATTTCAAAGATTCTATACCATGAGCTGCGCAAACATTGGCAATTTGGCTTCGTGTGTCACATAAACTGTACAAAATGATGGACGGAGCGTCTCCACTTCCTTCCACTGTAGAAAAATGAAGCCAAAATATCCACCGATTACGCAGTTCGGAGCCGCGGTATCAAGGTCCCGCACATACTCGTGCTCCTGCAGACTTAATCGCAAGAACAGCTGTTAATCATGACGTTACACCTTGTTTTTATAACATCAAGTAACTAACTAATACCAAACTTACTGGAAAGATGTACCTCTGCGTGAAGAGAACTACTTAAAATGACAAAAACCATCTCTGGAGAAAAATTATTTGAAGTGCATTTGGATTTTTTTTAGATTGGCTCACATCCCATTCGATAACATGGAGAGGGCGGGGCTTATGAGCTATACTGCAGCCGGCCACTAGGGGGTGATCAATATTTTGGCTTCACTTTTCAGGACGTGTGCGGCACACTTGGTGTGTCATAAGCAGATAGACACTGGTATGTATGGAAGCTTGTTTCTGCCACAGAATATGCAACTTTTTATCCAAAAATTCTGACTTTTTCTCAGATTGCGTAATGTAAACTTGCAATTGCGGTTATAAGTCAGAATTGTGAGATATAATTTTGCAATTGCGGCTTATATAGTCAGAATAGCGTTATATAAACTTGCAATTGCGGGTTATATAGTCAGAATTGTGAGATAATTTCGCAATTGCAGGTTTTATAGTCAGAATTGCGAGATATAAACTTGCAATTGCGGGTTATATAGTCAGAATTGTGAGATATAATCTTGCAATTGCGGGTTATATAGTCAGAATTGTGAGATAATCTTGCAATTGCAGGTTTTATAGTCAGAATTGTAAGATAATCTTGCAATTTCGGGTTTTATAGTCAGAATTGCAAGATATAAACTTGCAATTGTGGTTAATATAGTCAGAATTGCAAGATATAAACTTGCAATTGCGGTTAATATAGTCAGAATTGCAAGATATAAACTCGCAATTGTGAGGGGAAAAAAAAGTCAGAATTGTGACCGTCACAATTATGTTTTAAATAGATTTTTTCCGTGGCGGAAACAAGCTTCCATAGGTTTGTGATGTTGGGCCCTATATATTAACGATCTATGGAATCGATCTATCATGACGATTCATGGTCTAAAGCGCAAGGCACAAGTGCACTTAGGGCGTGTCCGAATCCACTTTTGCTAGTTTAACAACGGGAAAATAGCTAAAAGGGTTGTCCCTATTCTCGCGCCATAGACATTAGACCAGGTTTCAGTTGGTCAATGGCTCAGCCTATTTCAGTTGCCTCAAAATAGCAACGGTCCAACAATGTGCCTGAACACACATCGTTTTCAGACCAGCAGCCCATGGGTGCAAATGCTTTTGCTATTTAAACAACGTGGCCCAGGACGTGAAAATGATAACTGCGTCGGGCTGAAACTAGCAAAAAACACTTGCGTCACGTTTGCCGCTGCATTGCGCCGGGTGTAAGATAGAGCCCATTATGTTAGACATTAAAATTAAACTGAAGTTAAAGTGATAAAAAAAAAAAAGAATCCAGAAAATACAACAATATAAACTATTTATTACTATTTTTACATGAGCCTGATGATTAGTTCATTTAAGGACATTAAAACCAAAAGTTCAAAAAAACTATAATAAACTACAATCATATAGGGGTAAGAATTTTCGAGAACACTTCTGTCTAATATATCTGTAAGGATTGCAGTAATGTGGACTGGGATGAATGGGCATATTATTAATTTGAAGTCCTTTTGACAAGAGCCAATACATTTTCTATGTGAACATTCTTCTAAATTGACAGAGCAATTTGTTCCGTAAGCGTCGTGGCCAGATGAAGGTCGTCACAAAAAGAAAGTGGGTCAAAGCAGACCCAAAATAGCTAATCCAAATATTTCAAACAGTCACACGCTGATAATGCCTCATCGGAGGAATGAAAATGACCCTTATGGCTTACGGGCCTCTCTTAGTGACGTTTGCTCTGGGTCCATGGCTTAAGTTAGATCAGATCGATTGAGAAGCAGAGAACACTTTTGTGGCTGCTGTTACACCAGTAATGGATTTGCTTCAGGAAGCTTACCGATTAGCAGTAGACGAGTGTAATGGGTTCAGAACCGGCTGTCGGTAATTACAATAGAAAATAAACGCGACTCTGTATTTGTCCAAATAAATAAGCCCCCCCAAAAAAAGATATTGTGTTTAGCGTAATGCTTACAATGGAGTCTTGGGGCAAGTGTACCTGAGGGTTTAAAAGCAGAAATGTGCAACTTGTTGAATCTCTTAAAGTACCCCGTAGTCAATCATTTTATCCCTTTAAACTCTTCTTTGATCTCATCAAAATGACTTTTTTTTTTTTTTAAATCCTTAAATGTCTTCATGCCTTTAAATAGCTTGAATGTAACTAGTCTACACCCTTGCCTCATTTATTATACGCAGTTCAATGAATATGCAAATGAGCCCCGCCTCCACTCACTCACACCAGCTCGGAGATCTGATTGGTTACAAGGTAGTTTGTGACGTCAGAAACACCAGCGATTTCAAACCGTGTTTTTGAGACTGTCTTTGGTTCACTGCAGTTTTAAGGAGAAAATACTCAGCAATGGTGTCGACTTATGAATTTGTACATGGTTTGTGTTAAAGCTCATTAAAAACACCACATAGACATATAAACAACATTAAAAACTTGATTTATACCACAGGGGGACTTTAAATAAATTCTTTGTCTATATTTTCCTTTTAATGGTGAGACTACTTTCCTCAGACTGAACGTGGACACTAGCGTATACGTATCGGACGTCAGGCTGCACACATATATGTACTATGAAGACAATATTTACATCATCCACACTCTACGTGTTCTACAGCCGTACACTCAAAAAACAAAGTATGTCTTGTGGCTGTACTTGAGAGATGATGTCTGTGATAATCTGCATAATGCCGAACACACAGTCAATAGAGCTTAACTTGTATTTAACCCCAAACATTCCTGGTAAAGACCATGTTCCTAGCGTTAGCATGAAAACAGGTCGCTAACATGACTGTAAAACAGACGAGGGACTTCCCCTTTCCACAGTGACGCATCATTCCCGTATGATTCCTTTGCCATCCGCTGTTCCTCACCTGTCTCTGGGTGTTCCAGACATAGTTTCCATCAGGAACGAGCAGTTTCCATTGTTTAGCTATATCTGGAGCTGGAATGTGTAACGGCTGAGGGTGACATGAAGAAATAAGGCGGTCCGTTCACTCCACTCTCGCCGGGAATCCGAGAACACGTCGGAAACAAAATGGGAATGATGCTTGTAATAGCGACCCAGAGCTATATATACTGTCCCACTGGCTTCCTGACCCGCGTGCCAATCTGTCACAGTTTGCGGTTGCTTGGTTATTAAATATATAGATGGGTTGACAGTGCTATTCAGAATAAAAGCACGTGTGTGTGTGTGTGGGTCAGCTGTAATCTTTTCTAATGCAGCTCAGATCATTATATCATCAGCTCCCCACAGCTCTTTCATCTCTCTGTCACTCATCGTCACGCTCGGAGATTTTCTCGACCGGCCCGGTCGGATTATTTTTACTGCATGAAGGAAACTGAACATGTTGACAGAGAAATCTTTTGCTGTGAACCAGGGATCAATATAAATAGCTTCTCCCTCAGGAGCCTGTCATAAACACAGAGGCTTAAAGATTTACTTGGACAACTAAGACACTGTTCTTTAAATCATTATCGCAGTTGACATGATTAATTGCAGATTATAACATTAAAACTTCATAAATATGAATATCTGAGTTATCGCAATTTTTAATTATACTTGATAGGCCTCTATTATGACTTTATATGTCAATTGCGACTCAGAACTTCATATCTTACATGTATTTCTTTATATCTCGTATATATTTATATCTCGTAATCGGAAAGTGATGTTGTTTCTCACAATTGCAACATAATTACAATGTGACATTACATTTGTCATAAATCAATGGGGATTGTGTATATGCTAACAACATTAAATATAAGCATCTAATAAAATGAACAAAAAACAGCCCAATTTACATACTGACATAGTGATGCTCATCGGTATTGAAAGTCCCCCTGTGGTGAAAATGAAATTTTTTATGTTGTTTATATGTCTATGTGGTGTTTTTAATATGCTCTAACACAAACCATGTGCAGATTCATAAGTCGACACCATTGCTGAGTATTTTCTCCTTAAAACTGCAGTGAATCAAAGACAGTCTCAAAAACACGGTTTGAAATCGCTGGTGTTCTACGTCACAAACTACCTTGTAACCAATCAGATCAACGTGTGATCGTCAAATGTCATTTTGTTGATCAAAGATGAGTTTTAAGGGATGCAATTATTGACTACAGGGGCACTTTAACTATCTTTAATTAGAGTTTTGCTACGATGTTGCACCGGGATTATGAAATGGACCGCCCAAATGAATCAATTTACTAAAACGAATTAGATTTCCCAACACTACTTAGCATTGCTTCTTTTAAATTCCAACACTGTGTCAGCCTGATATCAGCCAAAACCACCATGTTCTCTGCATCGACTATTTCTAAGAACTCGAATCAGTTGACTGTTTACTGACAGCAAGATTACTGAAACCAAGTTGCAAACATTTGAATTTTGTGAATGCCAAGATCACCACAAGCTCTTGAAAGACTGCAGCGCTGCTGTCTGCTGGGTAGTTTATCTCACCCTGTGCAGCAATTCACCCTCATGAGGAAACTCCACTGGCCATGAGAGTTCATCAGCCACGGCTTATTAACTCACACAGGCAGGGGTTTGTGGGAGGGAAAGGGCCTTAAACAAGACTCTGTAGACCAGGGTTTTAACTTTGGATCTCTCTCTCTCACACACACTCACAGTATGTTTTTCACTCTTTCATGATTTATTCAGAGGAAACAACCCCTGTTGAGTCTTTAGTGTCCATCTCTCCATCACTGAAGGAGTGCACTGCCATACGGATGCAGGAATTGGGTGTGTGACTGTGGAGCGAATGATACCCGGTGATAACTTTGCGTTTGGCATTACAAACCTAAAGGAAATAAGCAGACAACGCTGTAATGGGTGTGATTGCATCATTGAGAGTCTCACATTTCAGCTCGAGTCATCCCTGTAAACACCTTTATTTAAGCACAGTGACATTTCCCAGCAGGCACCAGTCCACATTTAGCACATGCATATAGCAGTGGCAAGGTCCTGAGCTGATGGGGGTGAGGGGTGATGCGTGAGCTCAGGCTTGGGGTCATGGGTCATGTGTAAATGGAGGTTTGGTAGCTGCTCATTTTTAGTTAGACTTCATCAGTAAAACAATTTTCATCCCTCACCCCTGGGACTGTTATTCTTTCGCAAACAATTTTGAATTGATCCACAATAATTAATGCAATTTTAATTTTCACTTTATATGCAACGTTTATGACCTTATATATCATGATTGCAGTTTCTCATAATTGCAAATTTATATCTTAAAATGTGATACATTGATACAACATAATTACAACATGACTTTATATTTCGTAATATCTTGCACTTACGACTTAGTTTCTTGCAATTTGCGAGTTAAATCTTGCAATATGAAAATTGCTTCTGTCTAATAAATGCAAATTCATATGACATTGACATTATATTTTGTAATATCTCACAATTATTGCAATGTGTCTTTATAGATTGCAATTGCGACTCAGTTTCTCACAATCGCAGCTTCTTATCTTACAGTGTGACGTTATATCTCACATGTTGTTTCTGATTATTGCAACATAATTACAATGTGACTTTATATTTCACAATATTACATCTTGCAATTGCCACTACTGTTTATATTGCAATGTTACTTTACATTGCAATTGCAAGTCAGTTTTTTATAATTGCAAATTCATATCTTACAATGTGACATGTCGCATGATGATGTTTCTCATAATTGCAACAATCATATCTTACAACCTGACATTATATCTCACATGCTTTTGTTTCAGATAATTGGAACAATTACAACATGACATTTATATTTCATAATATTTCGCGACTACGACTTAGTTTCTTGCAATTTCACATGGCAAATCTTGCAATATGACTTGCAATTGCGTCTGTTTCTCATAATTGCAAATTCATATCTTACAATATGATGTTATCCCACATGGTGGTGTTTCTTATAATTGCATCATAATTACATTGACATATTTCAAAATCTCACAATTATGACTTCATTTCTCATAAATGCAAGTTAAATCTTGCATCGTAACTTTATATCTTGCATTTGTGACTCAGTTTCTCGTAATTGCATCTTCATATTTTACAATGTCATCTCGCATGATGTTGTTTCTCAGAAATGCAAAATTAATTCAGTGTTACAATTTATCTCGCAATTATCACTTTTGGACCTGTGACTTCTAGTTTCTCATAATTGTGAATTAAATTAGCATTGTGACTCTATATTTTGCGATTGCAACTCAGTGTCTTGTAATTCCAAATTCTTAAAATGTGACATTATATCTGTGATATCATTATATCATTATAGTGATGTTGTTTCTCATAATTGTGACGAATACAATGTCACTTTTCTACTTGCATCCGTGACTCAGTTTCTTAAAATTGTTACTTTTATATCTTGCAATGTCACTTTGTATCTCACAGTGTGACTTTTCTTCTTATTTACAACTTCTAACTATCTAACAATTACCTTTTTTATTTTTTTATTTTTTACTGTGAGGCAGAACAGATGAGCAGAATGAGCCATTAACAAGTGGCATTGCTTCACTGCTATGGTAATCCCTTAATGCTTTGTGATGCAAGCTCAAGCCCTAAAGATAACTAGCCTGGATGATTTTTGAACAGGTACTGATAATTTGGCTATCGGGGTGGTTGAACTGGTTTAGCTGCTCTGGCGTATTTGGGGGGTTAATGAAAATACATATACATTTAGCGCAAAAAAACAAACCCACACTCATTCATTCACTCCAGGGGTTTCTATCAAAGAGCCCTCATCCACCCACACTGACCTTTCATAGTCACACATTCTGCTGTTTATCTGTCCTGTCTTTCTGTCTCAGTTTTTCTCATCCATTTAATGAGCCAATTTTGAATCAAATTAGCCTCTCAAAGCAGGTCTACACCCCATGTACAACTAATGGACTGAATGCATGTATGATATATGTGTGTCAGGTTAGCACACATGAATTTTGCTCAATGTGGAGAGGAGAGAGTTATGGGGAGGCTACATTAGTGAGTGTTCAGTTATTTTACCCCTGCGGAAGTCAGAGTATTTTGAGGTCTTTTTCTAAGTAGGGGTTGTGTAATTCAGTGTAATGCAGTACATTAGGTGTG
>FLSR01004871.1:20669972-20691229 GCA_900092035.1 Leuciscus waleckii
AGATGCACTTTTATGATGGATAGATGCACTTTTATGATGGATAGATGCACTTTTATGATGGATAGATGCACTTTTATGATGGATAGATGCACTTTTATGATGGAGATGCACTTTTATGATGGAGAGATACACTTTTATGGACTTCAAAACAGAAACGGCCATTCACTGCCTTTATAAAGCTTGGAAGAGCCAGGACGTTTTTTTTATATAACTCTGATTGTATTCGTCTGAAAGAAGAATGTCATATACACCTAGGATGACTTGAGGGTGAGTAAATCATGGGCTAATTTTCATTTTTGGGTGAACTATCCCTTTAAGCCATTAATAATTTTTTAGACATAAAAGCACTTGCACAAGAGCAACAAGATCATCACGACAGACTTTCACTCTGACCTTGAGCCATTGGCCACCTTTATGGTTAAGCCCTGGTTGCAACTTTTCTTACACTGTAAACTCACTATAAATGCCTGTCAGTCAAAGGTCATTTGAGACCCTCCATTTTTGAACTAATGTCATTGAAAACATGTCATTTCTCATTTCATTCCCACGAGAACATTGCACCCGTGTAGAGTAGAGGATTACAGTGAAATTACGGCAGTGTAAGTGGTGTTTTCCACCGAGAGTGAAAGTCAATGAATTCAATCTGACGTTTTAAAATAAACATGCTCCCCGCTGTCAGGGCGGTGGGTTGATTCGAGTGCGTTGGGCATGCTTGCTGTTTGCTGTCGGAGTTAATGACTTTTTTTGTGTGCGGGGCCACTGAGAGCAGAGGGCCGACCCCTCGATCTCTGAACCACTACTAAAACATCATCAGAATGCATGTCAGTTGCGGTGGAGCTCCCTGTTTTTGCATGCTTTACTTCGCACAATTATGTGAACGCAAACGCTTCAAGCTACACAAACTCGGCGTATCACAAAGTAATTCATACGTAACCCACATGCATTGTATTCTCAGTGTTGCTGTCAACCATCTTCTCCTTCGCTCATTTTTGTCTTTCATGTAATGATCTTTCACCGATAATCTTCCCCTCCACTGAGCTGTTAACAGTTGCGCTTGAATCATGACTCAGTGAGAACCGAACCAGTTTGATTTATGAACGGATCATACAAGAACTGCTTGATTGAATACTTAATTTGTCATAATTTAAGGGTTAACAAGGATGCAATAAATTGATTAAACGTGACTGTTAAGAAATGGATAATGTTACAAAATCTTTCTATTTAAAAAAATTACATATTTCTATTCATCAAAATATTCCTTAAAAAAAAATGGTTTTAATATTCTTGAAGACACTGAAGACTGGATTAATGATGTTGAAAATTCAGCTTTACCATTGCAGGAGTAAATGACATATTACAATATATTCAAATACAAAACAGTTCTTTTAAATTGTATTCATATTTCACAATATTGCAGATTTTATTGTATTTTGATTAAAATATTGCCATCTTGGTAAGCAGAAGAGATTTTTAAATACATAAAAACATCTTACCGACCTCAAACATTTGAAGAATAGTGTATTTCCAAAATTAATTTCCAGTTGTGCACCAAGGGAAAAATAACATCTGCTTAAAAATTATTAAAGTCCCCCTGTGGTGAAAATCAAGTTTTAATGTTGTTTATATGTCTATGTGGTGTTTTTAATATGCTTTAAGACAAACCATGTGCAAATTCATAAGTCGACACCATTGCTGAGTATTTTCTCCTTAAAACTGCAGTGAACCAAAAAAAAACGGTTTGAAATCGCTGGTGTTTCTGACGTCACAAACTACCTTGTAACCAATCAGATCAACGTGTGATCGTCAACAAGTGGATCTCTGAGCTGATGCGAGTGAGTGGAGGCGGGGCTCATTTGCATATTAATAGATTCGCATATACTAAATGAGGCAAGGGTGTAGAGTTACATTCAGCTATTTTAAGACATAAAGACATTTTTAAAGGAAAAAACTTTTAAATATGTAATTTTGGTGATCAAAGATGAGTTTTAAGGGATACAATTATTGACTACAGGGGGACTTTAAACAATTCACATTCACAACATCTTGGCTTAATTGTGATATTGTGATAAAAAAAATTTTTTAATAAGTGTACTACAACATTACACAAAAATGCACACTGTAAGAACAAAAATCAGTAGAAAAGCAGATAAAGCCCTGGAAGAAAATAGCGAGTACCTTGTCCGATTTTACAGACATTTCCTTCAACCGCACAACACAACATAATGCAAAGCGTGATTCAAAATACAGCTAAAACATTTCAATAAGGAAATTCTTTCATATTAACACAGTACGGCTTAGTGTGAATGATCCACCTTCTGTAACAAACTACTGTCAGATTCAGAGCCTGTACGAGGCGTCTTGCGCACTCATTGATATGCATAAATGTGCGCGTGTCAGAGGGGGAATGAAAGGGAAGTGTGTCTGTCGTTTTTTTGTTCTGTGACTCTGACAGTCTCTCCGTAGTGCAAACCTCACACTCTCTCTCGTCGTTTCACTGAGATGAGAGCGAATACGAGACCATTCTCTTTTAAACAGACAGCAGCAGAAGATCACGTACTCTTACATCTACTGTATGTCCTGCCAACAGAGAATCTGCACCTTTCCACCTCATCCATAATTAGCACAAATCAACCATGCAAATCAATAATAAATGGTCATTATGGATTTCATTATCGATTAGTCGGCTCTTTACGTTCATTATCGATTTAGTGAAAACGCATACCGGGGTCAGAAAATAATGCTTTTATTCATGAGGATGAATTAAATAGATAAAAAATGAGAGTAAAGACACTTGTAATGTTACAAAAGATTTCAGTTTTTTACTTTCTGTTCATCTAAGAATCTGGAAAAAATGTGTCAGGGTTTCCACCCAAATATTGAGCAGCACAACTGGGGTCTCTTAACCCTTAAATGCATGAATGTTTTGCCAGTATGATCATTATTACATATTAGGGTATTTAGCGACCCGGATCTATATCTAACACAAATGGATCTCCTGATGCGATAATATGAAACTCTCCTGAAAATAAAATAAAGCATATTTTGTTACCTTTTGGAGCTTGGAGTGTTCAGTTTGAGCTGTCCTCATTTGCCAGTACATTCAGCATCTGGCTCATATTCGCCATCTCAAACATATACTCAAAACTATCATTTTCAACATCTTCAAAATCAATATTTTGATCGAAGACAGCTTCTTCACCAGATCCACACTCAAAAAAATAAGCTGTTGAACTAACTTGATTAAATTTAAGGAAAACTTTTCCACGAAAATGAATTACATTTTTCCAACTAAATCTAATTTGTTTGAAATGATTTATTGTAATCTTGTTGTATGAACTTAAATTCATTTAGTAATTCCTGCTAGATAAAGTTTTGTCAGGTTGACTACATTTAATTTTTGCCCTGCCTAAAATCGTCAACATTATAATTTTAGCTATTTTGACTCTACAGTTATTTCCAATGATAGAAGCTACTAGTGTTCAATTAAATTAAAAACACTTTTTACACAGTAATATTGAATATTACTTATGCAGGTCTGCGAAAGAGGTTTAATGCATGTAAAGTGTATACTGAGTGTCAACAGCCCTAAGCTAAACACAGTCGCCACTCTTCTGCATAATGGTAACCACAAAATTCAAAAACATTACAGAAAGACCTCTGTTTCTAACATAACTGAATATTAAACACTAACTAACTAACAACATCTTTCCATTTACAGGAAAAACACATAAAATAGCACTTTAATCCCTAAATTTACCCTCCTAATGGAGTCCCTTGCAAAGCATGCTGGGAACTACAGATCCACTGCCCAGTTAGTTGTCAACAAAAATGATTCATGTAGTTTTCACACAAGTTAAGTAAACTTCAGTTTTAAATAGGTTGATTGAACACAATTCAATTAAGTTGTGACAAAATATTAAACAATCGTGTTTACTTTAGCTTATTTTAATTCATAAATTTAACAAGAGGCAAACATTTATTTTTTTGAGTGCACCATCATGTGACAGTGACACTAATATTTGATTGTGTTCAGCACTTGCTCTGCAGTAAATCACTGAGTCATTTCAGTTTTTGCTGATGATTCTCCTATTCTTTTGTTTTCTGCCTGCAGTAACTATGAGTGAAACGTCACTTCATCATTGCGTATCAGACATCGCCACCTTGAGGAATAAATGTGAATTGCATTCGCACTTGAGTCATGAATGAACGAGGTGGCGGGTAGTAGCTAAATGACGTCCCGGGTACATAATTATTTCTATAGACCTTATTCACATCAGCGCCATCTTTGATTTTTAACGGTAATGAAAGTGAGGCTGTGAGGGATAGACATGCATCTCTTCAGTGGTTTGTACTCTTATGTAAGGTGTTTTTGCATTGTTCTCATGACAAAACAATGTAAAAATATCTTTCCAAAAAATTTCAGTTGACAAAAAACCCCAGGCAACATGAGCTGTGGAAAATTATAAGTGCTTTATACAGCTTTTTACAGCGGATGCCATTGAAAACACGGTAAGTCTATCCCTCACAGCCTCCTGTCATGGGGCTGCTCTGAATAATTTCTATTACATGTCAGTGTACATTAGGAAAGGGGATTTATTTAGTAATTTCACAGGATTGGATGGTGAATCTAAAGCCCTTTTCACACAGAGATTCAGGAAAATACACGGATAATGTGTCCCGGGATCGTTTGATTTTGGTTCATTCACACTGCCAGTGATTTTCCGGAATCTGTTCACACACTTCCCGTAAAGATCCTGTAAAAAGACACGTGACGTCAGGATGTGTTGTAAAAAGGCCAGTCTAATCTTCCGCTACCGCTCTTTCCATTGTAGTCGTGCACTTGGTGTGTTTTTTTACGCAGCGTCTGAAGTTTACTAATGATCCGCGCTTTCGATCTCGAGAAACCACGCTCACGCATTTTTTCGTTCGTTCTTTGTTGATTACGAACACAAACTTTCTTTTAAGAGCAACAAAAACCCCTTACGGCATTGGTCCTGGCTTTTGTTCACACAGGGCGCGTTCCTGGACTGATCCCGGCAATGTTACTAGGTCCCCATCCCGGCATCAATCCCGGGACGTGTTTGCCTTCGCACAGAAGGCACTCTACAATTTCCCGGCAATTTCCCGGGATCAACGCACTGTGTGAAAGGGGCTTAAGAAAGGAGCGCACTAGAGAACAAACGAAAACTACACTGGAGGTGAAAGGAGATGGAATAGATTGATAAACAAACTGCCTTTTTTCTGCTATCTCACTGTTATCCATTTTGTCCCCTGATGGTAAGGGCTGATATCACAGTGCTTTCTGGGAAAATAGACATGTAAACGTGTAAAACAAGAATCTGTGTGCTCAGGTCTGCAGTGTGTAAAGTGATCATACGGATCACATGCTAAACATCCCTCAGAGCATCTACCTGGGCTCTTGACAGCGCGATACAGTTGCTATGTATAGTTGCCATGCAACTAGCGTTTGGAATGTAATCATGCAAGAAATGGTTCTCTTTAGTATTCATTGCATTCAAAGGATGTTCTATAGCAATATTTCCTGACATCCCCCAGGCTCTGATAAGACCTGCATGAAGGGTTAGTTCACCCAACAATGAAAATTATGTAATCCTCACCCCAATGTTGTTCCAAATCCATATGATGATCGTTCTTCTGTAGAACACAAAAGGAGATGTTTAATACAATGACAAAAACAACACAAACAATCTAAGAATGGTCCATCTGGTAATATGATAGCTTTGTGTGGGGAAACATGTATGTAAATCATCACAAACAAAGGTCATGTGATTTCAGAAGACTTGGCATATAATGCACATGTCATACATGCATACATCTATGATGCTTTTGTTTGCTTTTTTTGTCCATTTTTATTGGAGCATTACAGGTTGCGTCCCAATTCACTGTCATTGAAAACAGCTGCTAAGCTTCTCCTTTTGTGTTTTTAACAGAAGAAAGAAAGTCACATGTGTATTTTAGCGCAAATTCATCTGTCATAGGGTGTCAACATGGACAGGTCCTCATCCTTGAAAACCATGAACAAAATTACACAAGCTAATGGAGGATACAACCCAAATGGCATTAAACACCGGTTCACTTGCAATGAAGAGAAACAGGGTTTGTGTCTTCATTTTGATTTTGTCAGGGCTATTCCAGTCATGGTTTATTTTTTCTGAAAGGCATTTTGTACATTAAAAGTTTCTGTTATAATAAGCAAAACCAGTTGAGAACTACTTTGTTTTTCTGTTTCTTATGAACACATTGTGGTCATGAAAGCACATATAAGTGAGAAGCAAGCATGCTGTTACTTGTGTAATTGTGTTCCTCTCTCTCTCTCTTTCTCTCAGAAACGTTCATTAACACGTTTGCTTGCGTCACATTCATGTGCGAACACTGTAATGTCTTGTGCGACATTCACACCCCCAGCCTTCCACACACACATATGGGTCTTGTTTCAGCTTTGGGCACTATTATGTCCCAGGATTTTTTATTTATTTTTAATTTAAAACGAACATATTCTCAACTTTTTGTTATGTGAAGGTCACAATAAGACTGTTTTGGAAATTTGTCGCATATCTTCATCATTTGTTTTTGCTACTTTCAACCACGGTCTACTGTTTCTTTTATTCATAGACATTGTTTTACCTTTTGTCCCAGACTTTCATTCTTAAAATATGAAAATGTATCATGAATTATTAGGCTACTTAAGTAATCATAAAACATTTCAATATTTATTGTCAAATTATGTAACGATATAATATACTGTATACAATGCAGTTTAATTACGACTACCCTCCTTTGGTGTGATTTAAGATGAACTATCAGATGGGATGTATAAAGATCTCAAGTTAAACACTTTGTGAATAGAATATTTTTGTGCATAATTTTCCAATCAATCTGTTTTTTTTTTTGTGTTTTTTTTGCAAAGAAAGTGAAAATATTATTTAAAGGGGTGGTTGATTTATGATTTATCTTTTCTAACTTTAGTTAGTGTGTAATGTTGCTGTTTGAGCATAAACACATCTGCGAAGTTACAACACTCAAAGTTCAAAGCAAAGGAAGATATTTGTTTTTAAAGAAATCGTTTTTTAAGGACTACAACAAACGGCTGGTAGGAACTACATGACATTCCTCCCGGGTTAGTGACACACCAACCCTAAAATTTACATAAACCCCGCCCCCAGGAACGTGATTTATAGATGATCAAGACAGAATATGCTAATCAATGACTAGAAGATAACTCCACAAAGCTGCATAAATTCATCAACTAACCATTCAGAAATGTTGTCACTTCTTGAGTCTCTCCATCTTTGTCTGAATCTGGTTTGAACACAAAAGGCTAAAAGTTTTTGAAATGTGTGTGTGAGGTAAAATGACACAAACTCTTGAAGCTCCGCCCCTCTGTGTCGGGAGCAGCAGCTCATTTGCATTTAAAGGAGCAGACAAAAAACTGCGTGCTTTTGCTCACCCTCAAAAAACAATTTTAACATGCTATATTAAAATATCTGTGGGGTATTTTGAGCTAAAACTTCACATACACACTGTGGGGACATCAGAGACCTATTTTACATCTTGTGAAAAGGGCATTACACCACCCCTTTAATTGTTCAAAATAATTTGTGATACATAAAATTTGCTTTAAATGGGTAGTTCACCCAAAAATGAAAATTGTCATGAATTACTCGCCCTCATGTCATTCCAAACCTGCAAGACTTTCGTTCATCTTCGGAACACAAATGAAGATCTTTTTAATAAAATCGGAGGGATTTCTGTCCCCCCATTGACAGTCTACGCAACTACCACTTTGAAGCTTAAAGTTCATAAAGAGATCGTAAAACTAATCCATATGAATTGAGCGGTTTAGTCCAAATCTGAAGAGACACGATCGTTCACTTTATATGATGAACAGATTTAATTTAGGCTTTTATTCACATATAAATATTCATAAACACACACATCAGTTGTGCTAAACGGAAGCTCAAGCTTGTTCGCTTGATGTGCAAGAACCAATGAGGTTCATTCTCGTGTTACGCAGCACGTTGAGCTTTAGCAAGAACCAATGAGGTTCATTCTCAAGAACCAATGAGGTTCATTCTCGTGTTACGCAGCACGTTTGAGCTTTAGCAAGAACCAATGAGGTTTGTTCTCACGCATCAAAGCAAGTACATTGAGCTTCCATTTATGTTCTCTAATCAATGTTTATATGCGAGTAAAAGCCTAAATTCAATCAGTGCATCATATAAAGTGATCTAGTCTATTTAAGAAAATTTGGACTAAACTACTTGATTCATACGGAATAGTTTTACGATCACTTTATGAACTTTTTGAAGCATCAAAGTAGTGGTTGCATATATGAAGGGACAGAAATCTCTCCGATTTCATTAGAAAGATCTTCATTTGTGTTTTGAAGATGAACGAAAGTCTTACGGGGTTGGAACAACATGAGGGTGAGTAATTACTGACAGAATTTTCATTTTTGGGTGAAATAACCCTTTAAGGAGACTGCCGTTTTGTTCCGCCACTGTTGCCTTGGCTTTTGGCTTGCTTAGTTGGGGACATTTAATATTCAACAATATTATTGATCTGCGTTATTTAGGGTGGACGATGACGCAATTTTCTTCTAGAAAACAAACTTTGTTGTATTATTTTCATGTTATCAATGTGAAGCTGCTTTGATACAATCTGTATTGTAAAAAGCGCTATATAAATAAAGGTGACTTCCGGAAAATATTCCCATCACCGTTATTTCCATTACAAAATGCAAATAAACACAATACGCTGATTGAGATGCGCTGTAAATGACATTTGCTGGTTCAGAAAAATATGATCGTATTCTCCTGCGACGAATATATACGTCCACTGGAGAACACAGTAAAAAAACTAGAAAGAGTCATCCTGAAAGGAAGTTGCGATAGTCTTTTCTTCCCTATTATGACATATATGAGAGTGAAACGGCTTCTCAAACAAGAACAGATGTAGGGCGGGGCTTGATTTTGTCCATGGGGAATTGATCGAATGGTTGTGGCTTGCTATTGGTGGATCTCATGTGAGTGACAGGTTGCCCGCCCTCACACCAGTAAACACATCATCAGAGAAAAGAGATGAGCTGCAAGAGGGAGGGGAAGATATTTTGATTAAAGATTACGTTTATTGCATTATGTCTTTAAAAAATACGTTTTAAGCGTTTTCTAAGTGCTAATTTCTAAAAGTCCACAGGGCCGAAAGTGCCCATAGCTGAAGAAACGCCCATAAACACACACTCTCGTTCCCCCATCTATTCCCCTGACTCTCCATTGACCCGTGTTATATGCTGTGCTGGCGCTGAGGCTGCACTCTCTCCAGCAGTGATGGATGAGGTGGAGATAACAGCAGCCGATGTGCGCAGAACCTCCAATCATTTACCTGACAGTCACTCCACCAGTCCTGGAAAAAGGGCACCTTGCCAGGGTCTCCTCTCTCTCTCAGCTCCTCCCTCCAGTCCCCCATGTTCCTGTATCATCCTGCGTCGTTCTTTCACCCTGCCATCACCATGGGCGCTAATGTTAAGAACACATTGCTCACCCAAGGCTAACGGCAACACGATCAATCACACACGTGCGAACACAGGATGCTGTCTCATAAATACAGCCCCCAGTGCTTCCTCTGTCAAACTCCGCCGGTGGGCTTGGATTTGATCTAATCAACACTGAGGTGGCTAGGATATCCTAAATAATCACTGCTGTCGAATTCTTTTTTTTTTTTTACCCAGAATGCTTTGGGCTAACAACACCATTTTAAGTGGTTATTAGACCTTGAAACCTCTTGCTTTGACACTTCTACGGAGATGATGATTGAAAATTGTCATGAATTACTCACCCTCATGTCATTCCAAACCCATAAGACTTTCGTTCATCTTCGGAACACAAATGAAAATCTTTTTTAATAATAAAAATTAATGAGAGATTTCTGTCCCCCCCATTGACAGTCTACGCAACTACCACTTTGATGCTTCAAAAAGTTCATAAAGAGATCGTAAAACTAATCCATATGAATTGAGCGATTTAGTCCAAATTTTCTGAAGAGACACGATCGTTCACTTTATATGAGAACAGATTTAATTTAGGCTTTTATTCAAACATAAATATTCATAAACTCACACATCGGTTGTGCTAAACTGAAGCTCAAGCATGTTCGCTTGACGTGAGAACCAATGAGGTTCATTCTCATGTTACCAGCACTTTTGAGCTTCAGCAGGAACCTGGTGTTTGCCTGAGTTCTCGTTAGTGAGAGGGTGCTGGATGATGGCGGGACCAGGTGTGTCAGGTGTAGCTGCAGCGCTCTTTACCTATGTGCTGTTGTCAAGTATCTTCTGCTATGCCGACACCGGTCAAATCTTCAGTGACTACTATTTTAATAATAGGCCTAACACAAAACTACTCTCTGCGACCGTTCTATTGACAAATCAAGCAAAAAAAACATCTTGGATTCGGAAGACACGTCCTGGCCACCACCTTCTTTCAATCACATCTCTCCAACCGAACAACAAAACGCTTTAAAAGCAAAATAAAGCCACAACAAAGCTACGTGTTTCTAATAATCATCTCCCTCTTGCTGTCCGGAGACATCCATCAGTGCCCCGGTCCGCTCAACAACCAAAAAGAACAAAATAGACCATACACCACGTCCGCGCATAGCGCGAGCATCACCAGTAACAGTCAGGTACGCTCGTTATGTAATTTAAATTACATTAATGGGCAACAATCTTATCTGGATGGTTTTGTCTCTCCGATGAGCGCCGTGGAGATGGCGGTGCCTGATGGGGATGTGACGGCTGGCTGGACGGAGATCGGGGCCGGGCATGGCGTCTCGGCCTGTGCGGAGCCGCGTGCGCCACCTTCCCCGGGAACGTCATCGGCGTCGGCTTGGATTCGGGATGGCGGCGTGTTGAGCGTTCGGGAGGCATCAGTCCGTCGGAAGCTGCCGTTTCTGTCGGGTGCTGCAGGTGGGGGCTCACCAACTCTCACGCCAAATGAACATGATGCTAATCAAATCAATAGCGAAATATCCGGAAGTCAAACTCGTCAACACAGGAAATGGACTACAAATCCAGCTGTCATAAAAAACAGGAAGTGGAATGTTTTTCAGACTGTTAACCATTCAAAAATAATATGGGATTCAAAATCAAAACCAAATGGATTATTTGGGGGCCACCTCAATATACGAAGCCTCATATCTAAATCTGATCAAATTCAGCATATTTTAACAGAGTCAAATCTAGATTATCTTTGCTTATCAGAAACCTGGCTAAAGGCAAATTCACCATCAGCCGCAATCATGGTACCAGGCTACCAGATCTATAGACGCGATAGAGTGAAATCTAAAGGAGGCGGAGTTATGGTGTACATAAAGAACAGTATACAGTGTGAAGAGATAAACTTGGCGAATTGTGAACTAGAATGTATTGGGCTGAAAATTATTTTATCACCACAAATGTATTTTAGCCTCATTGTAATTTACCGCCCACCCAGCTCAAATATTGATTTTTATGAAGGGTTACAAAGTATGCTGGCAAATTGCAATTTGATAAAGAGATAATAATAATGGGGGATTTTAATATAAATTGGGAGGATAGATCAGTCAGGAAAAAACTTAAACAAATAACAGATCGTTTCGACCTCACACAGGTAATTAAGGGCCCTACAAGAGTAACCCAGTCAACCAAAACCCAGATTGACCTGGTATTCAGCAATAGACCAGAAAGGGTTACAAAGTCACTCAACATGATTACGGGACTATCTGACCACAATTTAGTACTTTTGGTGAGAAAATTAACAAAAAAGAGATTTGGTGTCTCTAATGTTAAAGACCAGGAATCATTTAGAATACCTAATAAAGATCAAGAACATTTTAAAAACACAGTGAATAATTTTAATTGGGACTCTTTGTTAACTGGAAAAGATGTCCATGAGGGAAGCAGGACCTCTCAAGTAAACTACAGTGTATTATTAAAAAATTCACTTGTAGGTATACACATAGGAAAAAGAGAAGTAGTCTCCCTTGGATTAGTGCAGATATCCTGAAGAAAATGAAAGAGCGTGACCTTGCATTGAAAAGGGCTATTAAAACAAACCTGTCACTTGATAAACATCATTTTGGTATGCTAAGGAATGCCGTAACATCCATGTTGAGAAAGTCTAGGGCTAACTTTTTTCTGACCATAATTAGCGAGGCAAGGGGTAACACAAAGTTAGTATGGGACCAACTAAAAAAATTAATGGGCCAAGAATATAAAACAAGAAAACCTGTTGAACTAACGGTGGATGAAAAGCGTATTAGGAATCCAGCGCAAGTAGCTACCACATTTAATCATTATTTTGTTGACTCGGTTTCAGCCGTTGCCCAGAGCTTCCAACCTGTAAATGTTGCGGTGTGTAAAACCCCATCAACAGATCCTAGTCTCGTTTTTACATGTGCCACAACAGCAAATACTGAAGCAATCATTAAAAAACTTAAATCGTCCAAAGCGAAAGATGTCCATGGAATGGACACAGCAATGCTCAAAAATCTCAGTTTATCACTTGCCAGTCCCATTACAATAATTATGAATCACTCCATATGCCAAGCAGAATTTCCAAACACATGGAAAACAGCTATTGTATCACCTATTTTTAAATCAGGAAACCCACAATTCGTCTCTAATTATAGACCGATCAGTATCCTACCTGTAATGTCTAAGGTCCTTGAGAAATGGACATCTGATCATATAAAAGACTATTTAAATAATAGCTCTTTTCATCTTCACCCACTACAGTTCGGATTTCGACCTAACCATTCAACTGAGTCAGCAAATTGCTATTTTATTGATAAAATCAAGTTATCACTTGACAGCAATAGCATTGTAGGAGCGGTCTTTCTTGACCTTAGAAAAGCATTCGATACAGTAAACCATCGTATCCTATTGGCTAAATTATCCTCTTTTAATCTCTCAGATAAGGTATTAAAATGGATAAACTCATATCTCTGTCAACGATTACAAACTGTTCGTGTTGATAATAGTCAGTCGGAGCCCCCCCCTCTGTTGACCGACCTGCCACAAGGCTCCATATTATCCCCTGTCTTATTCTGTATGTACATTAACGATCTACCACTGGTGTGTCCGGAGGTTAACATTCAAATGTACGCGGATGACACAGTTTTGTATGTACATGGATCTTCAAAAACTGAGGTAGCTGAAAAGCTTACAAATGTGATGGTTAAAGTAACAAAATGGTTGAATGAATCATGTTTACAACTTAATATGTCAAAAACTGTGGGTATGTACTTTACAAAATCACATAAGGTAAACAAAGATATTCTCCCTAGGGTGCCACTGTACATCTGGCAATCAGGACTACAGATGAAAATTAGCCACTGGCTAACTCTGGCATGTTACAGGCATACTGTTGTTAATATGCATTGTCCTGGTAAATAAATAAAATAATAATAATAACCAATGAGGTTTGTTCTCACGCATCAAAGCAAGTACGTTAGAGCTTCTGTTTATGTTCTCTAATCAATGCTTATGAGTAAAAGCCTAAATTAAACCAGTGCATCATATAAAGTGATCTTGTCTATTTAAGAAAAAATTTGGACTAAACTACTTGATTCATAGGGACTAGTTTTACGATCACTTTATGAACTTTTTGAAGCATCAAAGTAGTAGTTGCATATATGAAGGGACAGAAATCTCTCCGATTTCATTAGAAAGATGCTTTCTTGTAATAAATGAATGGGGATTAAAGCATGATGTCTTTTTTAGCCAAAAAACATGAAGTCAAAATGGACCCCATTTACTTTATTTATAAATGTTTTCTCCATTGGAGCTGGTCAGACTGGGAGACCAGAGGATAGTTCACTTTGGGCGAATTCCAATCAGAAGTGAGCATCCCTATGCCATACTAGGCCATAGCCCTTGAAGTGGGGACTTTGGAGTGAGCAGGGCGCTTGCGTGTCATAATGAAGCCATTGGGAATGCACTTGGTGAAAGGAGCAATGAAAGACAACAATTTCCTCATTATCTTCACCTGAAATTATACTGTGAAAATGCAGCGCTGCACCCGTCACCCCATTAGCTGCTCTTAGAACAGGAATTTCTTGTATTATTGTTGTTTTTAAAATATGTATTTTGTGTTTGTGTGTGTATTCCACCATTTGATCTCAACTTTAAAACTTGCCGTGTCTTCTGTGGACTCTGCATGTTGTCATATTTACCTAACGTATCTACTATTAAACATCCCCTTTGCTAACGGGCTTGTGGAAGGCCCTTGGTAAAGGTATTTATGATGTCCACTTCCCCAGTGCCCTTCAAAGGCTCAAAAACACTGTTTGAAAATGTGCCCTTTATTTCTTCTGTGGAACCGAAAAAGAATATATTTTGAAGAACATTTCTACTGTTTTTGTTCATACAATGAAAGTCAATGGGGTCCAAAAAAAAGTCAAAATATATTTTGTTCTTAAGGTTTGGAAGAACATAAGAGTGAGTAAATGATGACAGATTGTTCAGTTTATGGTGAACTATCCCTCTAAACCAGAGGTCTAACAGAAATATGCAACCTGATATTATTAGGAAAACTGTTTTATTCAAACGTTTCATATGTTTTTTAGATCCACCCCTAAACCCTCAGTGGGGTTTAAGCAGATTGTACAAAAATTAGCAAATGAGATTGTACGAACTCGTTCGAAATTCACGACCAAAACTTAAATTGGTTACAAATTTCCACGAGAGTGTGTTTTGAGACATTATGCCTATTCAATAAGACTGCAAATGTTAAAAAAGTACCATGGCATCATGAAAATAGCATGTTTTTCCCCCCAGATATGTAGCATAGTAATAGCATGGTAAAGTACCTTGGGTTGCTATGTAAATACCATGGTCAGGGCTACTGAAAAGGAGGGGATGGTGTTGGACTGGAACAATTACATATTTTATAACAATTACACAGACTTGCTTACTGGGTCTCTGACCATGGTACAGGAAGATGGTATTCATTATGTATTCTATATATATCTAATGTCATGGGACCTCTACAGTATAACATAGAGCTTGTTTTGGCACATGTACAGCATGTACATTGCGTGGGTTGATAAGAAACTGTTTTGCTCTTTGTTCTGATTGAGCTTTCTAGAAGAACAGTTGCTGTTTGATTAGCCCCCCTTCATCTGATAGAGGCAGCTTAGCATTGTTAAATAAACGGTTCACATCTCTCTGGGTGGTTAAGTGTGAGGTATCGGTTTAAAATCAAAGTGTTCTCTCTCCTCTGAAAGGAGAGCACAATTATCACCCGCCAGCAATGGCTCCGGTAAACGGTGTTTGTTTCTCTTTAATAACAGAGCCTGAGGTTTTTTTTGTGAAATGCTTGTCAATGTCAGCTAAATTCATGGGTCTGGTGCGGTCTTGAAAGTTAAAATTCTGTCATTCATCTAACATCATGTCGCTCCAAACTCATTCTGCTTTGTTTTCCATTGAGATGTCAGGCAGAGCATCTAGAGTGCTTTTTTTATTTTTTTTTATGGGAAACTGAGACCATCATGTTCCAGAAATACCAAAAAGCAACATGAAAGTGGTCCATACAAGTAATGCACTATATTTCACCTCTTCAGAGGGGAACAGAATCTGAAAAAAGATTCGAACTGTGGATGCCCTAAGTGTTATTGCAGCACATGACAGAAAAACAAAATCAGGAATTCAACCGACACATGGATTACTTAGTAGTTTTCTCAGCACATAAAAATGGTATACGAGCATCTAAAAAAATGTTTTACACCGATCAGCTCTAAAGTGGAATTCACTTACAACTATTTAGTTGTTTTTAGTTTGGTTTTAATCCCAGAGATTGCAAGAAATTTATACATTTTGGTGACACTTTATTTTAAGGTGTCATTGTTACGGTGTAATTATACATTTGAGTAATTACTAATAAGTACTGAGTAATATTAATCAACTACATGTACTTACTATAGGGTTAGGGTGGGATTAAGATTTGGTTGAGGGCTAGTTACATGTAATTATGCATAATTTACAGTTATTACTATTGTAAAGTACATGTAACATATGTAACAAAGACACTGTAAAATAAAGTGTTACCGCGGTTTGTTATTATAGACAGCTGGAGTGCTTGAAGTTGTTCTCGTCAAGAAGATCACGGTTCATTTCCCGTTCTCCACGGGCACAAAATCCCTTAAGCTTTCTAATTAGTAGTGAATGGGCGGAATGTAAAAGTGGAGCCCTGCGCTCGAGGTTTAATGATATAGTGGAGTCGAGGAGTATTGTGTAGATAATGGCTCTACAGTCATCTGTGACCATCGCTCGCCTACTCTCAACAGCCTGTTGCCCGAGATACAGTCATTCACTTTGTCTTCTCAATAGCGCTTTCTTAGACAATACATCGAGGAGGAAGGCTTTTCTAAAGTGTTTGTATTCAAGTGCCTCTGCACATTGTGTGTGTGTGTGTTCTTTCAATCGGACAGGCAACCGAGAGAAAGTTCTTCAGTCACTGAGGTTGCAGATATTCAGTTACGGCATTGATGTTGACACGTACTGTAGTCAGTTCACTACAGCACACGGACCTCTCTGTGCTCGTGATTGAAGTCTTTCTTCAGTGTGCCCGAGAGAGGTTTTTCAGCATCAACAAAACCACAGTTTTCTCTCCCCAACACAATCAGGGCTGCCCTCAAGAGCTCTCGAAGAGCAGCCTTGACTGCACAATCTAATGACTCGCCATTAAGTAACTCTGTTCCCATGAAACACAGGCACTCCGCAGGTAACGAACAAACAAAAAAGACTCAAGTTTGCTATCAAAGAAGATCAAGCAGTTGCCTGGGGGACACACTTCTCTATCCCTGCCTCATTTATTTATTTTTAAAATGTCATTTCACCACCGCCACTTAATGCACTCTCATGCAGTCCGTCCGTCCTCTCATCTCTCCTCGCGCCTGTCCGTCACACGCAAAGTGAAAGTGGCAGCGATGAATTATTCACCGCCACTTGAACTCCATAGCTGCTCTTGTTCTCTCGCTTTTTCTGCCGCTTTAATTGGGTTTCACAGGATAACAATGAGGACAATATCTCATTAATCAAACAAAGGGCCGTGGTGTTTTTGAAAAAAGCTCAGATGAATGGAGGTGAAGGTGAGCATGGCATGCTTCAGGGGAGAGAGGAGATTAAACTGATAGTTGTGTGTAGCACATTAGGCATCGAATTTGAATGTTTGAAGTGTCATTTCTTCTGTAAGAGGAATTATGGCTGGTCGTGAAATGCTGGGTATCTATCTACTAGGATATTGGCTCTCAACGGGGGCGTTCTGAGAACAACGGGGGGCTGTTGGAAGCAAGATTTTTGAAAGGGTTCATGGGGAGTGTTCACGAGTTTACACCAAAGATCCTGGCAAGACAAGATTAACATGTAATTACTTGCAAAATAATTGCCTACAACATTCTAAAATCTGCCAGTTTAATGCGACATGTAAGCTATGTATCGTTTCTTTTGCAACGACTCTATTATTTTTCCAGACTAGCGCTCAAGCACTGACTAGAATCCAGCGCTGACAAGAATCGACATTCACAAGCTCAAAAATGTGTTTCGCGCTGACAACGATCCAGCGCCGACTAGAATCACGCAGATGAGGAATGGAAAGTTTACAAGCTATTAAAAAAAGTATTGCCTTAAGAACCACTTATACATGTTCAAATATTTTCAATAAATCATGTTCCCATTCACTCCGGCGACGAATTTTAAAACTAATTAAACTAAATTCTATTTATAAGGTAAACGTTTACATTTTATAGGCCTACTATTTATTAATTTATTGTTCTATTTTATTTAACATTTTTGTTTAACATGAATAATCAAACATTTAACATAAAACAAGAATTGCACAACAATTTCAAATGTCTACTCATTTGTCGATTTTAAAAGGATTTATTCATTTACATTTTTATGTTTTAATTAAATTGATTTACTCTATTCCGTCAAAGAAATCAATGAATCCTTTGCTGATACTTCCTCGTCATCATGTCATGGAGAGCGCAGTTCATGGTAAGGGACCTGGATAATGGATGGGGGGCGCTGGCCCAAAAAGATAAGAGCAACTTAAAGGTGAAGTGTCTAATTTTTTATAAAAATGTTAAAATACTTGTTCCTATTCTAGATTATTGTGAATAGAAAACTACAAGCAAGCATTTTGTAGATCTATTTCCATAAAAAACAAAAAAACAATGTGGCTCTAGTTTTTCTATAATGGTTTCAAAACATTGCTCTGTTCGTTTAATCAATCATAGCAGCACTAGCTCAACCAATGATGTGAGTTTGTAGTGAGACTGACTGACCAATGACAGGTGAGGGGTGTGTTTAGGAAACTTGTTTGGGAACAGTCATTATTTTTGCAATTCTGTTTCATCCAGGCAGACTTTACACACTTGGTCTGTCTTAGCTTTTTCTATCTCTCTATAAGTGCACTCACATTAACAAAATTGTGTGAAAAAAAACAAACTATTTTTTATTTGTACATTGTTACGCTACGCTGTCAATAGTGTATATAGCAATGTATAAAACACAACTCACTTTCAAATACAGTTTATTTTCAAATCAAACCACTTTCTGTTGGTCAACAGATCGAAGGACTCAACAACCTGAACATGATGGGACATTTTTTTTACCCTTGTGGGAATTTCCCACTGGTGTGGATTCCTATTAAAATGACTGGATTTCACTCGAGAACATTTGCTGAACATAAATGTGACAGTTGTAGACGATTTGTACCCATCCTTTAGTTCTAAATAGGCTTAAGGGTTAATAGGTTCAGGGTTAGTACCTAGTTATTACAGTTACTGTAATCACTCTAATAAGTGCATAGTAAGTACATGTGGAACAAGATTGTAAAATAAAGTGCTACCGAATGTCATGATCATGTAAACTTAGATTTTAGTGCATTAATATAATTTTCTTTTGCCATTTTATTTTGCAAACTGAGGTTCAAGTACAAGATGGGCCACAGAAACTGCACAAATACATCAGGCTAAACATATTTTGAATGTTCTTTTGATATCAAAGACATTTAAAGCACCTTTTAGATACGTATAGTAGCACTAAAGGAAAAGACACACACTGATTGTGTTTTTACCCGGCCTGAAGGCTTTTAAAATGAGAAATACGTCATTCCTGATAATTGACCTATAAATATAACCGCATGAGCCTGCAGGGCTGTGGTCATACTCCGCATGTATGACTGGCTTGATAAGGATCATTGCGTGTCTCCAGTGAGGCAGTAGATGCAGAAAGCTGAGCAGACGCCCTAGGCCTGTTCTGTTCACACAGATAAGCAGCTGTCACAGCTGTCATACTCTCCAAAACTTATGATACTGCGTGCTGTATCAGGCAGAGAATAACCCTCGTGATTGTGATGCTGGGTTAAACTTCCAGTGACTTGTGAAAGGGGCTGGAACTTGTTCCTATGATGGACCGAATGCTCTTTCTAATCTTAATCTGGTCCACATTACAGGTTATATTGGCAATTAACAGGAGACAATGTTACTTGCATATAAAGTGGCCAAAGTTATGTGACATTTAGGACTGGATGGATCTGAAATCGTATCTATAACTTGATGTAACTTTATAAGTGTGCTTAAAGTCTGCAACTACTTGGAATACATAACAATAGTAAAGAAAAGTTTTATATAAAAGTGAAACGGCTTTATAACTAGAAAAAATGTGGGTTGAGACTTGATTTAGTTCATTTAGAGTTGACTGGATTGTGGAAAATGGGCATTGCAAACAAAAGAGATGACCAGCATGAATTCCAGTGGTTGGCTTATGCTGGTCTAGCTGTCTCCTTAAAACTGCAGTGAACCAAAGACGGTCTCAAACACACGCTTTGAAATCGCTGGTGTTTCTGACGTCACAAACTACCTTGTAACCGATCAGATCAACGTGTGATCGTCAACCAGTGGATCTCTGAGCTGAGTGAGTGAGTGGAGGCGGGGCTCATTTGCATATTCATAGAACCACGTATCCTAAATGAGGCAAGGGTGTAGAGTTACATTCAAGCTATAAGAACAAAATGATGAACCAATTGCAGACAAAAGGTCTATTCACACCGAGAGTGAAATGAAGAAACACTCTGATTCATTCACACTCTGACCATGTCTGTGCTATTTCTATCCAGAAGTTATGACCCATAGAAATGTTTTTGTACTTGTTTAACTAGAGTTGCCCCTCACACAAGCATTCAATAGCAGTGCCGTCGGTTTGGGCTTAATTTGTGGTTAAAATATGTAATGTTTTACATTGACTTGAACATGCAGGTCCTGACTGTTTTGTGTCTGTGTCTCTAGTACAGGATTGGCCAGCTGTACATGATCAGCAAGCACAGCCACGAGCAGAGCGAGAGAGGAGAGGGAGTGGAGGTGGTGCAGAACGAACCCTACGAGGACCCCACCTACGGCGCCGGACAATTCACTGAGAAACGCATTTATCTCAACAAGTGAGTAGAAATTGTCTCAGATGCTTGTCAAGCCAAAGCATGAGTGTTGGTGCATGAGGTCAAGGTGTGTGATGCACTATTTTAGTCAGTCAACACATATGTTACACGTTAATAAAAACATCACTTGCATTGCTAAACCGTAACATGCATGTCGAATATCAGCAGAAGGTCCACTTTGCAGAATGTTCTGGCCAAGATCCATGTGTAACGACAAACTGTTGCTTTACTTGACATTTTATATTACATTTGATAGGTTTAGATCTAATAAACTCGCATCCACAAGTGGCAGCTCATTCAAATAATGACAGTCTCCTTGAACTGCACACAGAAGAAATTAATGCAAATTATTTGTGATGAGAGTCTGCTTTTACTGCATGAACTGGGTGGATGTTCAAGGCTTCTAATGCAAGAGTGATCTCTCTATTAACTATCTATTAAGTGAGCCAGTGCTGTTAGCTGCATTACATACATCATTCTGCTGCCAGACGAAGTGAGACCAGCGTCAACCCTGCAGTCATGAGATGATGTATGTTATTCTGTGATTTGTTCATCACTGAGGTATATTTAAAGGGATACTTCACTTCTGGAAAGATGAATGTATATTTCAAATGGGTCATTTATGTAGAAGAAATGTGAAATTCTTTTGAATTTGGAGCTTTCTAGACTGAGAAAAGCCAGAAAATTTATTTTTGGCTTATGTGGATGAAAGACAACAACTCCCAGAATGCACTTGCTTCGCTGCTCTACGAGGCCACTCTCAAG
>FLSR01004871.1:20691404-20731497 GCA_900092035.1 Leuciscus waleckii
GAGGATTTTTTCCAGACAAAAAATACATAAATCTCTCGTCTCAGGGGGATATGAAGGTGGAAAGCACGGTAACTCGAAAATACTACAGGTTTTCTACTAATACAAAGCTTAATGCTAAATCCTGAAGTATCTCTTTAACGCAGAAAAGCACCATATCTGAGCCACCTTTGAATGTAAAATAGGTCTGTAGATTGTACAGGATGACATTTTATATACCGGTTGAAGTCAAGATTAGTGAATCAGTGAAATCTTACTGGCCCCAAACAGTAGTACACTGGTCTTATGCATTATTCATCAGTACATTTAATTTATTCAAATATTTTCATACAATATATTCCATATTTCACTATTCTTAAGTATTTAACAGCTGACATCACCTATACTAATGTTTACCATTAGACGAACAATTATTTAGCTTCAATTCAGGTCTTGTCATTTCCCAATGGATACTTTTTTTTTCTACTTTTAATATAATTTGGAAATATGTCACTGACGTAAAATGGGTTGCAAATGCCTTTTCAGACCTACTATCAGATCTACTATTGACTAATTTCTCTTTTTTCCCTGTTGTCTGTTTTTTATTTATTATAGATGTCTTTAGTACATTGGCATTGAGCCTCAGTCGGGTCAATGCAGTGCGCCGGAGATCCTCAGTTCATTCTCACTGAGAGAGCAGTCTCTAAGCGGCTGCTAGTTTAACAAGAATAAGTAAGGACATGACTAGGGACCCAAACACTTTCCCAGAAATAGCCAGCAATCGGGTTGACAGGACACGGTCCCCCCAGGACTCTGGCCATTCTGGGCACTGATAAATCAGTCGCTCATGCAGATGTGTTTTTGGAGAAACGTTTTATTGAGCTGAGACATCAGTCCCCCTGGAGAACCAGCTTGATTAAATTGTTCCTCTAAGGGTCATGATTGGCTGAGAGGTGGTCATGACATCACTTCTAACCGGTTCAGACCATGGGCAAAAGCTTGGAGGGATTTTGGACTTCTGTGAAGCTTTAGTGAAGCTCTCAATGCTTTTATCACCTCCACTTTTCATGCTTGGTCATTTTTTTTCCCCTCACTAATAAATTTAATCAGACCTGTAGTTCTGCTCTATAAGATTTTTGCTGTTCACAAAATCACTCAATTCAGATATTGTAACCAGAAATTATGATCTGCGATTTCTATCTCGATAAAACAGGCTTGTGCATTTTTTTTTTTTTTTTTTTTTTTTTTTGTTTTGATAAAAAATTGGCCAACGCTGATTCGATCATAAATTGGCACATCACGTACCGTTTCACTAAGCTGGCGAACGATCTCAGCTTCAGCATCATCACTATGGCACAGCCCTTTATGGCATTGATTCTGCCTGGGATCCCATCCCGGGATCAATGCCGGACTCAATCCCGAGATGTGTCTGCGTTCACACAGAAGACACTCTGGCAATTTTATGCCAATTTTCCGGTATCAACACGCTGTATGAAAGGGGCTTAACTGAAATAAGTACCAAATACACATAGAAAAAAAAAAGTAAAAAAAGTATAGCTATATGTAGACATTTAAAAAAAAACGAATAAAAATGTCAAAAGCATCTCCCAATGCATAAAATAAGGCCCTGACCTACAGTTTTTTTTTCTACTTGAATATCATTTGAAAATGTACAGAAGTAAAATTGGTTGCAAATGCTTTTCATGTTGACTTTTTATCTACTATTAGTTAATCTCCTTCTTTTCACTGTTCTAGGATGATTATATGTGTGTGTGTATATACAGTTTGAAATTATTCAACCCCCATTGCAAATCCGGTTTATTGGCAAAATGTACAGACTTTCAACGGTTTGCGATGAACAAATCAAACAAAAGTATTTAAATTGCTCAACACAACAATTGTTTCAAGTGATTTCCCCAAATTCAATGAAAATGCAACTTAATGACTTCCGCAGTTTCAAAATTATTCAACCCCCTGAATATAATCCCTCACAACAGCACAAATCTGCAAAACAGGCGTTTGTCTCAAGCACACCTTATGCAACTAATCAAGGGCTTCATTAGTTGCACCAGGTGTGCTTGAGCTAGAACTCCAAGACATACACCACTATTGACCCAAAAGTATGGAACTTTCCGTCCCTATGGATCAGCGGTGTGTCTGGAGGAAGAAGAATGAAGCATATTTTTTTGTATATCAGACAGTTTAAAGTGGTTATATACAGTAATACATTTTCATGTTTTCCTTTTTCTTTGGTGTGTTGTGTCTGTTTGTGCATGTATAAAATCTGCAAAGCTACAAAGCTCAAAGTCTCCCACAAGATGTATTCTATCTAAAAGAGAAGGCAGATCCAGACCTAGCTAAAACCCCTCGATCGAATTCTCCCTCTCCGAGCGATGTCACTAGATGGAAACATTTGCATAATGCTTATGCCACCCAAATGCATACACAAAGAAAGAGGGCGTGGCTTTGGTTATCGTTGTATTGATGTCGCCGCCATGTTGTGGAGACAGTCTGTTGTTTTTATAGAGACAGAGCGTATTTAGGCCACGCCTACACCAGGGGGGAAAACAATCCAACCATCTCCATTGACTTTGCATTGCGAGAGGCTGCCTCCTTGTCATTTATGACTTATAACAAAAAACAAAACAATGTCTAAAAGCTGCTATGTGACAAGGTGTACAGCAAACAAGCTAATAACCCAGAAATACATTTTTATAACTGTCGACCCCAAAAAACGTTTGTTTCAGGACATAAAAGTGGATCAATTGAGACAGAGCGCAACTAGTTCTCGAACTACTCTGAGAACTACGCCCACTGGAACGCGACATGATATTGAAATTTTTTAATTTTTTAATTCATAATTTTAACCATGTCGATTGCTTATTTCACCACCCTATGTGAACCTGAGAGGAGGAGATATATTGAGAAGTTACATTTTATTGGTCTATGTCAGTGCCCCTTTTCCTTACCTTCCTTTTTTGGGGAAAAATGATCCGACTGAATGGCCCAACGTGAAATACCCTGATATCTACAACTATTTGATCGAATCACCAGGTAACAGCATCATTTCACCTACGATCAAAACACACTGTTACTAAAATAATGGGACAAGATATATATATATATATATATTAAGCTATGTGTGCAAGTAGCTGTAGCTTGGGCCAATTGGTAGCCTATTCGTCCAAAAGCTTTCTATGTCAGAAAAATGCTATTATTTTGAACGATGGTTTGTTGTAAAAAGAAAAGAAGTGTATGACATTTAATAGTATTTTTAGAATTAAATTGTACATAAATATGTTAACCAAAACAAATGTGTTTATGTCTGAGAACATGGGCTACTTACCTGCAGACACTGAAATGACATGCACTGTGTGATACTGTACAAATATTTTGAGTGTCCCTTAGTTTCCTATAAATAACCCGTGTCCCGTATTTTCCTTTTCTGAAGTTGGCAACCCTATGCATAATTTATTTAGCTTAGCTTTAGCTCTGTCCCAATTGATCCACTTTTATGTCCTGAAACAACCGTTTTTTGGGGTCGACAGCTTATGAAAATGTATTTCTGGCTTTTTTAGCTTGTTTGCTGTACACCTTGTCACACAGCAGTTTTTAGGCATTTTTCTGTCTTTTGTTATAAGTCATAAATGACAAGGAGGCAGCCTCTCGCAATGCAAAGTCAATGGAGACGGTTGGATTGTTTTCCCCCCCGGTGGAGTGGTCTTCAGATTATGACGCGTGCGCTCTGCCTCTATGCGAAAGCAAAAGCTTTGGCCTTCCGAAAGTGGATGCAATTAGGAATCAGTGGTTAGTATTTATTTACAACACTGTTCCAGTACAGTACAACCCAAATGTTCGTGTGTGTGTGTGTGCAGTGTATTTTACGGAGGACAGTTTCCTGAACCTGGCAAGCTGTGCACAAAGGCTATTTCTAAAATAAATGGGGTAATTCCAACTTTACTAGGGCAATCTTGTGCTTCTGAATCAGAGCATGCAAGTATGTTTTATTATTTGTTAAAGTGTTTGTTATAGACAGTTCAAATGCACAGTTTTGTGCAGTGTAATTCGCATATTTTTTTTCGTTCTCACGATCAAAAGTGCAGATATGGATTCATGTTTAATAACACAGTATCGTCTGTTCTACGCTTTTCAGAATCAGACTCAGGCTCGAACTGATATGGTAAAACTGGCGACATTATTAACTGTCTTTTATAATCGCTTTGGAAGCTGAGGCTCACGATTATGGTAATTTATTTCTACTTGAATAAATAATTGTCGATTATACACGCTTTTGAGGTGTTCGGCCAATCACAACACACTGGGTCAGCTGACCCATCAGAGCACACTGCGCTTTTTTGGATGGAGGGGCTTTGTATAAATCGAAAGACTTGGCATAAAGGAGCCACAATAATGTACAGTATGTGAAAAATTATGTTGTGTTTTTTTTAATCTATTACACCCAATACACAAAATAATGATCTTTGAAAATAGCATCATATGGCCCCTTTAAACAGACTGTCTGAAGATCTGATTTTCTTTTTCCTGTTCAGACCGTGTCACTTTTGCCAGCACGTCGACACTAGTTGTCATAGTAATGAGGCAAACTTGCGTAGGTTCAGCATGCATGATACTTTAGCAATGCATGTTCCGCCACTGATTGTTTTTCATTAGGACCGTATCCAAATCTGACAAGGGTGTAATGCCAAGTAGTGTACCTCAGTTAAGCAAGAGAGCATTGCTGGTAAGAATGTGTCCTTGGGCTTTTCAAAAGGAGAGTTATACTGTAGCTTTGCAACTTCAAGTTGTTTATGAAGTGAAGCATTTGACATGATCTGTGGTCGTTTTTACCCTTAACATGTCTATTAAGACACACTCCATTCCTGTTGTTATCTACCCCTCTCCTTATGGAGGAAAAACATATTCTTATCAGCCTGAGACACATTACCAAAAATCTGATTTGAGACCATTTTTGAAGTAGGTTTGGATCAGGCAAATTGTATTTCGTGCTCCGACTACAAAAAACAGAGTTGGATTGGCCTGCTTGAGTGAAGTGCCCCTATTATGCTATTTTAAAGGTTCTTTGTTTTGTTTTGGAGTCTCTTACAATAGGTTTACATGCACCCAATGAAAAAAAAAAAGACCAGATGACCCAGTCTACTGTGATTGGTCTACTCTGCTCTGATTGGTCAGATGGCCCAGGCTGTTGTGATTGCACTGCTCTGCTCTGATTGGTCAAATGGTGTCTTCTCAGATTGGTCAAAAGAGCATCTCTCAGCATGTCAACAACACGAACCAAACTGTTCTAGACCTCAGCTAAAACTACAGTGTTTGAGGGTCAATGTAGACGTTGTTCGCGGGCAGCCAATGAAGACGATAGCCTGGCATTATGCAAATGTGTTACAAACTTGCTTAGGTTCAGCAGGAAATAAGACTGCAGTCCTGCACTCATTTCAGGCGGTCCAGATTTGGTTCTTTCTTTTGGGAGACTATAACTCCATTTATCTGCGCTTTGATCTTTAAAACTTTGAACCTTTTACATTCACAAACAGCTATATTACACACTACATGAAAGATCTTATCTGAAAAGGAGCACCCAGTGAGACAGAAAGACAAATATTTTTTTGTTCAGTGTTGTTTTAATTACACACCAATTAAAAACAAGCTTCAAACCTTTGACCCAGTGTCTGAGGCTCAGACTGAAATTAGTTCAAGTGCTTCAGTAGCTCAACATTTGCTTAATAAAAAATGACTCGCATTTTTGATCATTTCAACATTTATTTTAGTGTATACAAATGTTTGAAATAAGAGCTGTCCCTAGTTCAGTGGGTTTTATTTTTATTTTACAAGCCTAAAATATCCTATTTTACAGTAGGATAACTACAGTAGCAGTTACAACAAACAGATTAAAAATAACTCCCTCTCAAAATCCCCTTCATCTTGTGTGAACTCCAGATGATAAACTAGAGATAAATCAAGACTTAAAGGAGATAAAAGACATGATGAGGAGGAATAGTCCAAATGGATCACACATGAGACCAAAAAAGACAGAAGGAAGAGTGAAAATAAGAGCGAGCGTGTGGGGAGGTTGAGATTTGCGTGGGATGGGAGACGGCTGAGCTCCCGCCTTTATAGCACGTGTATAATTTGAGATTTGCGTGTGGGAAGCTGTACCTGCGTCTTCGCCCACAGTCCACCTGCTTTTGCGCTTGTGCGTGCCATGCCACTCACTCAAGCTGGAGCTGTAGTACAAGACTTCACAGACGAAATCTAGAACATGTTTTAATTCATTTCAGACTGAAATGTTTAAAAATGGATGGGTTTATTCTTTTTGAATGGATGGAAACAAACAAATCCAGCAGATACTTGTAATATAATGGGGTTTTGTTTAAATGAAGTGGTGTATGGATATCCGAGAGTTAGTGTAGGCTCGTTTTTGAATTTTCATTTTAAAATCCCTCAGGATGAAGCTTCCCTCAGGTTCACATCACAGATGTGCCGAGTCATGCGCCGGAGAAATCTGCAAGGCCTGCATAAAACCTTCCTTTATTCCCGCTGCTCAGGCTTTTAGGACTGGCACCCGTCCCAGTTTCATCCACTCTGCATCTGGTTTATTTAGGACACTACTGCGGAAGGGCATGAGAAGAACTTCATCTCCATTGGCTTATTTCATCAAGATGTAAATGCATCATGCTTCCCCAACACAACATTGATTATATTGGTTTTACCGTCACATCCAGCAACAATAAGATTAAGTTAAGAATACAAATTCTGTTGTTATTTACTCACCCTGGATACTGTACATGCTTTGGGGGAGGGGGAGGTCATGAGTGAATACTCACTTAAAGGGATAGTTCACTTTGAAATTAATTTTTGGTATGTTTTAGCTTACCTCAAGGGCATCCAAGATGTAGGTATCTTTTTTTCCGCAGTAGTTTCAATTTTCATATTTTTAGGTCAAACCGTTCATGTCTGTCAGTCATATAATGCAGGTCTATGGTCATTATCTCAAAGAGCATGCACAGAGTCCAAATTAAAACAATTCCCCATCGTCCAAATTAAACAATTCCCCATCGTAAGTACACACTGATGGCCTAAGACACGAAACGAGCAGTTTGTGTGAGAAAACGAACAGTATTTATATAGTTTTTACCTCTTGAACACAGCCACGTCCAAGTGATCTGAGAGCGCGGGCGGGTATAGATATATACAATAGAAGTCGCCTTGGCTACTGCAGTTCATTGGAACGAAACCGTAGCCAAGGCGACATCTAGTGCTATATTATTCAGTGTAACTTATGGTTGAGAACAGGTGTTGTTATGGCCTAAATTTTTATTTGAATCTTACTTTTAACATAAAGTTTGAAGTGAATTGTTCACATGAATATTGAATAGTTCAACAATGTCACAAAATCTCTTTTTATATCATTTTATATAATGGACTGTTTGCACTGAGCTTCATGATGTACTTCCGACTTGAAGGGGGGGAATGGAAGCAGTTGGTTGAATATCTGAACTTGTTTGACACATTTAATCCAAAACAAACTATGTGTTGCACTACTGTACCCTGTCTTGTCCCGTATCTCAAGAATCATTGAAGATTTCAGATCTCTCCAGTGACTGATATGCTGTCTGTTTATCAGTCAAACTCACCATTCACACTCACATCCGTCTATTAGGACTGAGTGACTGATTGAAGACCGTTTTTGCAGCTGCTCTTAAGGAGATTTTGGCCGCGATTAAGGAAACCTGATCTCAGACAGAATGAAAGTGCATCTTCGTCCCTGAGCGTCCATCAGCGCTTCCTCACTGCAGCTATTAGTCTGTCATTACCCCTGTTATTGCAGCGGGGGGGGGGACGGGCCGTTTGGCACTGGCGCATTGAGCTGGCACTCTCTAGTTTCTTCTCAATACTTATCCTTCCTGTTTTTGTCTCTTTCAGCAAGCTGCCCAGCTGGGCCAGAGCTGTGGTGCCCAAAATCTTCTATGTGACGGAGAAAGCTTGGAATTATTATCCCTACACCATCACCGGTAACTACAGCTACTTACTCTCAGGCATACTTCCCTGTTGTAATTGCTTAACATCTTATGATACTGTGGCATAACACACTTTAAAGGGGTCCTTTTATGCTTTTGTATTTTAAACACTGTTCCTGAACATTATAACCTCAAGGTTTATCTGTGCACTGCACATTTTATGGAGAACAGCTTGTTTTACGTTACTTTTGTAAGACAGTTCACCGCTCCTTAGGAAAATTAACCATGATTTTGTGATCGATTACTATTTGTATTACCTTAGTTTTCCCACAATATCACTATTAAATGTGGATTATAGTGTTTCTATAATGTACAAGAAAATTACAAAAAAAATACCAATCTGAAACATCCTGTGAAATCTTGCAAAGTCTTTGTATGAAATCCTTTCTGGACAATCCTCTTGTTCGTTAACATTGTCAGGGTCTGAATCAGGCTCGAATTGGTTTGAAATTGGCACCATCCTTATTCATATTTACACTAGAGAAGAACTCGCAGTTATGGAGGGCGGGACATTTCTTGAGCATGCGCTAAGAGCTGTCAATCACAACACACTGGGACAGCACATTTTATATTTCGGAAGGACTTCATTGAAATCGGCGTGTTCGAGCCAGACTGGGGAGAGAGGAGCTGTAATAATGTAAAATATGTGAAAAACAACACTTTTTGAAAAATCAAGCATGAAAACATATTCTAGTATAGCCTGACTACGTCAGACTTCCTACTTCCGCTAATTTCATTTCGCTCCTGTAGTCAGTCTGAGATAGCAGCCTATCTTTCAGTTTTCCACCGGCCTGAAAACAGCCGGGCCAATCAACGAACAGAGGGCGGGCTGAGAGCGCTGATTGTACCGTGGATGCGTAGATTTACTTCACATAATCTGCAAAAGTCATTCACGGCCATGTTCACTCCGGTGTTTCACTCGATGGTTTAGTTTTTGCATCATACATGTGTTTACAGTGGAAGTTAGATGCGGCTGAGCATGCGCATAACACACGCCATAACCAAACGTTATGTGATTGGCTTACGGGTAACCAATCATTTTAAACTTCAGACAAGCGCCCCCCCCGCGAGAGAGAAAACACTTCTCTATTATGCCCTTCCAGACTCTGTCTACGAAGCAAAGCGAAGTAGCAGAGTCTGGTATTACCAGGCTAGTCAAACAACGGAATGAATTTGAAATGGTGACTGAAACGCGACCCATTAAGACATACCAGCTCTCCCTTCCAAGATGTTAAGTTAATCTGCACAACAAATCTGATAATCGAGCCATCGTCTGGTGAAATCAAATTCACATAAGATAAAGACAATATCTGTGCTCTGATTTCGGTCAAAACTAGTTAGCACATTAGTTGTAATTGAAAAGGTTTAATGACAAAATATGGTTATGGTTACACTTAAAATAGTTACAAAATAGATGTATGAGATGATGATAACTTTAATTGTACACACAGAGAGAGAGAGAGAGAGAGAGAGAGAGAGAGAGAGAGACCCCTGAGAAAAAGAGAGACAGAGCATCAAAGAGAAAGAGCAACAATTTCAATCTTCTTTTATCCTTTCCTGACCATGTGACTAAAACCCAGATGTGAGACATTGAAAAATATTGGCCTACAGGCCTAGATCACAATCAGAAACCTCTGTGCCTTTAGGAACTCCAAATGGTCCTTGTGGAAGAAAGAGGTGGTGGAAACAGTAAAGCAATATCTTTGTTCATTAAAATATCTTGGATTATTTTCAATCCTACAATATGAAGCGCCTGACATAACCGTTTAAGGTTTTATATAGAATCTATTCTTCTAATATTGAGCTGTAGTGCTGAATATACAATGCAAGTATATTGCATTTTTGCAACAGTTGATATTTTATAACAGTTCATAAATTAATATTGAGAAACATAACATTTCAGACTAAATTTGGCCTGTTTGTAAAATAAAACTGTGTGGTAATTGGATCAAGCAGCAAAACATGGGACACATTTAATGAAAAATATTACTACTGTGAATTTAAATTAATAATTATAATTAAATATGGTTTCAGTAGATTGTCAATTTGTTGGATACAGTCAAGAAAGGTGGGACAGAATTGCAATTTTTATAGGGAGATACGACATTGGATGTTTTTAAAACTGCCTTTTATAGGTTCATTTTTAATAGATAGTTTATCTAATAGTTCTCACTATAAATAACATCTTATTTGTCTCATGCTTAAAGTAAACCTATTTTTGGAAAGTGCTACTGTGAATAGGATTTTGAATGTGAACAGGTTTTCAAAAGGAGTTACTCTTTATAGAATGTTAATACTAATATAATCATGATAACTCTCTGAATAGTTTTAGCATTTTATTGAACATGGCAATGTTCATGTATTTGGCCTTGGTGGTACTGCTGATGGATACACAGACACACTGCTGTGAGCATGTAAGATGCGTGTTAAGCTGCTGCATAAATCGATAAATCAATAAATCCCGTAGCAGATCTTGGCAGGTGGAGCTGGGGAGGTGGAGGGGTTCAGCGGTTCAGGCTAGTCAATTTAAATGTTGAGCAAGCAATCTCATTGGATGCTGAATCAGCAGAGGCCAATCAGCTTGTGCCATGTAGTAAATAGTGTGTTTGATTTCCAATCGCATGTAAAGGACCGATCAGCTTGTGCCCTTGTAGCATTTCATAACTGAACTAGATATTTATTTCACAGTCAAACCCATATAAATCTGAAAATAGCACGCCGACTTTTTGGGACTTTAGCTTATTCACTGTCAATTCCCCACACAGTGAAATGATAGATAATAGAAAACCGCTTTGCGGCGCAGATTTTTATTTTTATTTTTCTGCTCGTGCCGGCGGCGCCGCCCCCCCCAAAAATGCCGCCCCGGGCGATTGCCCGGTTCGCCCGTGCCAAAAACCGCTACTGAACATGGCAATGTTCATATATTTGGCCTTGGTGGTACTGCTGATGGATACACAGACACACTGCTGTGAGCATGTAAGATGCGTGTTAAGCTGCTGCATAAATTGATAAATCCCGTAGCAGATCTTGGCAGGTGGAGCTGGGGAGGTGGAGGGGTTCAGCGGTTCAGGCTAGTCAATTTAAATGTTGAGCAAGCAATCCCATTGGATGCTGAATCAGCAGAGGCCAATCAGCTTGTGCCATGTAGTAAATAGTGTGTTTGATTTCCAATCGCATGTAAAGGACCGATCAGCTTGTGCCCTTGTGCATTTCATAACTAACTAGATATTTATTTCACAGTCAAACCCATATAAATCTTAAAATAACACGCCGACTTTTTGGGACTTTAGCTTATTCACTGTATCCCTCAGAGTTAGATAAATTCATACATACCCTCCTCATCTCCGTGCGTGCTGTAACTCTGTCTGACGCACCCACCGCTAGCCTAGCTTAGCACAAAGACTGGAGGTAAACGGCTCCAGCTAGCATACTGCTCCCAATAAGTGACAAAATAACAGAGTTACGGCACGCACGGAGATGAGAAGGGTATGTATGGACTGATCTAACTCTGGGGGATACTGTGAATAAGCTAAAGTCCCAAAAAGTCGGCGTGTTCCTTTAAATATTTGTATAACCTTCTTCTATTGTCAGACTCGGCTCACTCAAGCACACGTATGTGTATGATGTACTGAATGTCTGTGTCTGTGAATCAAAGTAAGTATTGACACGATTTTAATGAATAGGTCAATTATTCCTTTAGGTGTCTTATTTGTATACGAACATCTGTTAAACGTTTTTAAAAAGCAGATATATACATATAGTCTAAATCTTAAATGTGACATGCAATTGCTGAATGCCATCCTAAGCTTCGTCAGGGGCATCTCTTTGACATAATGTATAGGAGCAATTATCGAGCAAATGCTTTAGAAACGACACCAAATAAAAAGGAGCGTAACATGGACATATGAGAGATGAATGCACACTTTTGTCACGCACATGCAAACACATTCAGTGCAGGAAGAGAGCTTCATTTCCCCTGAAGAACTGCAGCTCTTTCTGTTATTGAATGTTTGATGACTGTCATGTGTTTATTGCCTGGACCATTGCCTTTAACATGAAGTCTCTCTCTCTCTCTCTCTCTCTCTCTCTCTCTGTCTGTCTCTCTCTCTCTCCCGGTCTGTTTCCTCCCCCACCGCTGGCTCTCAGAGTATACAGTGAGTATGACGACTTCTTTTATTTGTGTCCCTGCAACTGAAACTCAGAATGTCAGATGAAATGTACATGCTGTGAACACTCTAATTGCACAAAAAAATGGTCTTATGCATTTTATGCTTATTAATAAGTTGATTAATACAAGTAAATGATGTTTGCATCAAGCCAAATTCCATTGGAATCAGTTGTGAGTCGAGTCCGTGTTAGTTTCACATGAATGGAGTGTAGAGTTGCTATTAAGAGTGTCACTCACAATCACTCGCATTTCTATCTCAGGTTCTGTTTAAATTATATTGTCTATATAGGCAGCACACATCAAGCTCACTAGGCTTTGGAACAGAGCTACAGTGTCTCAGCTGATTCCCCTTAGCCACCAACCATGTTGTTATGCTATCCCAGAATGCACCGTTCTTGTTTTCTGTTGCTGTGCTGTAATATAATTAGAGTGTATTGGAAAACCCTGCAGACCAGGTGTCTTCAAGCTCCTTGGAGACCTATTAGGTTTCATGGAAAACCTTGTGCTTATTCGAAAGAGCAATATATACATTTTAACAACTTAGGACTCCTCTGAGCCTTATGAATATGTTGAAGGTTTAAAGGTTTTGGGATCTTAGGGGCCATTCACACAGAATGCTTTTTTTCTTTTGCATTTAAAATAAAGCGGGGCAGTGGAATAGGAGAAAAACGTGTTGAAAAGTTGAACTTATTTTAACTCGCATTTTTAGAATGGCGTGTCAAAAGACGTGGGATGTGAGCGCAGCCGTCAAAGACATCATCGCGTGCATGTTTAACCCTCATTTGACCCGATGTTCATCGGAGGGGTCCAAGACCCTAGGACGTTTGTAGCACTTGAACCACGAATACATCAAAAAAATTGAATGAATTCGAGGAGTTTTGTTGTTGAAATTTAGAAAAGTAACAAATCCTTCCCTCGTGGGTCAATTTGACACCCCGAATGCGAGGAACGTTTCAGTACACATAGAAAAACCTAAAAATGCTCAAAATTCAAACTAAAACTGCTAAAACTTTAACAAAAAAATATTTTATAATGTCTACATGTGTATCTGAATGCGTACTGAAGAGAAACTGACTTTAGGACCAGCGGAACTCTCATTTGCTCCAAACAGAGCTAGAAGGCCATTTAGTGGCTAGAGTCATGAAATATCATGTTATATATATTTTTATTTTCACAAGAGGTCAGCAAAGACACCAGAATTGCTGCTGTACCGTACATCCGCCTTGGCCGTACATTAGTTATTTCACAAGAGGTCTGCAAAGCCGCCCAATGTAAGATATCTTGAGCTGAATTAAAAGGGTTATACATGAAATTAAGTTATTTTGAGTTTAAGTTGAAAGAATTGGAGAAATGTGCTTAAATTACTATTTATTTATTTATTTATTGATGAAATCTAGTGAATTAAAGGTAAATAAAATACAAAATAAGAAAAAAATTCCCCCCAAAAAATGCATTACAAAATAGAAAAATATTAGCTAAATTAAATAAGCTTTCTGTAAAAAAAAAAAAAAAAAAAAGAAGAAAAATTTTAGGGCTTGGGGTCATTTGTAGTATAATTTTAGGGCTTCGGGTCATTTTGACCCGCGAAGGAAAGATATGTTACAAAGTGCGACGGAAAGATGAAGGTTAAAATTGAAAAACAATGTAAAATGAGCGTTCTGTGTGAACGACTCCTTAGACTTTCGTCTCGTGTTCTGTAAAAAGGGGTTTCTCCTTCTAGACAGAAGGAATGCTGTAGCTACAATCATCCAATCGGTGTTTCCTTCTGCATACACTCAAAACATATTTAGGCCTAAATGTAAGATTGATTTATTTGAAGTGCATATATAACGTGACGGGCTGGTTTAAACGAGCGGTGGAGATGTGTGGAGGATTAAGGCTTAACTTAAGCTGGATGACAGTCAGTGAATCTCGGAGTGTCTCCGCGCGTTGTATCTGTACCTAGAGATGAATGAGAGAGCTCTTCATCGGAATACCATTATCATAATCAACCATATGCCAGGAACAACAGGATACAAAGCGCTCAAATGAGAACAGTGGAAGACGAGAAAGGCCCAAAGGATGTAAAAATGAGCACAAAATGGAAACAGACTACAGTCACTTTTTCCACATTAGGCTGTTTGAGCAGCTTTGAAAGCACTTATTGCTGAGTGATTATGGAGACAAAAATACATTTACATTTTCCCTTGACTTCTTGGATAAGGTTTTTATGTCGCTGCGCTAAGGAAATTGCAGTGAACACGTCAAAGTTTTAATCTTTTATTTTATCTGTCGCTAATTAAATAGAGTGCAATAGTAGAGCTCCGGAAGTACAAACCCTATTCATTTTCATCATAGAGATATTGATTTTATAGCAGTAACATAAACCTTTCGAGACAGACCAGCCATGAGCTCAGAGGTTGTTAATTCATGGTATATGCCTCTGTTGAAGCCATGAGTCAGCACAATTTTAACAATAAAAAAAATGACACAATTCCCAGTGAAGAACTACACTACCCATAATCCTGAAGAGAGATTCACCAATCAGAGAACTCACTGTATGTGATCAAGTTGTACACTCTCAAACTACTTATATTTATCTAATTTGCAATAAACGGCTATGGTTCAATAGTTCATTCAGTTATTCACAATTCACAATATTTCTAAAACTTTTTTTCTTCTGATCAAACTTTGTAATGGTTTGGTTCATGTCTTTACTGGAGACAAGACTTTAATGAAGAATCGTTTCAAAATCTCCTTGGAGAAAATAAATGGCAAAAAAATGCTGCTGGCACCCAGGCTGCAGAAAACATGGGGGTGTTCACTGCTCTGTACTGCCAAAAAAGACACTTTTCAAGATATTCCCTTTACACTAATTTCATTTTATTAGGATACATTCTGTAACCCATCATTATTAGAATCTCTATGATGTCTTTTAATGTAGTGCGTGCTGAGGATACAGTGGATTAAAGTATAAAACAGACCAAACTGTTTAAAAATGCACTTTCAAATTTAGCTTTTAAAATATATTAAAAAGGACCAATTCTGATTTTTTTTTTACATGTTCAGCTGTCTTTAGTGTGTAAAGTTGCTGTTTGAGTATGAAAAAGGTCTGCAAAGTCCCTCCAGCGGGAGTTACTCTCTATATCAGTGTCACTGTTTCTGAACTCCCTGAAACGCTCCATTGTAGTCTTGCGTTTTCTTCCGTGGACGAACACGTATTCCTCATTTAAATAATCCTCGACTAAGGCATATATGCAAAATAAAGGGGCGGGGCCTGGTTGAGTTAGTTAGTAGTGTGTTAAAACTCGCGGTTATGGTAAGGGGCGGGACATTTCCCAAACACTCTGGAAGCAGTTGACCAATCACAACACACTGATCCAGCCGACCAATCAGAGCACAGTGTTATCAGAAGGAGGGGGTTCATAGAGACAGGAACTAAACAGAGCGTTACTGACAGACTGGGGGAGAGGAGCTGCAACAATGGAGAATATGGGAAATATAATGTGTTTTATTGAACATTCAAGCTTGAAAACCTTTTCTAGAGCCCAAAAACAGCATCAAGACTTTGAAAAAGAACATAATATGGCCTTTTTAACTTTAAATGTTATATCAAATAACACACTACAGCTACTTCAACATGTACTTTAGTTTGTTAGTCAACACATCAAAATAAGTGAACTACTTTAAAGCATGAAAATAGATAATTAAAATATAATGATTTAAAAATGTACTTTAAAGTTAAACTTTTAGAATGTGCACTTTGTAATGTCAAATTAAAAGTCCACTCAAGTGTGTTAAGAAACAGTCATGAAAGTGACTCTTAAGGCGCACTTAAGTGGCCTTTTTTATTTTATTTTATTTTATTATATTATCTGCAAGTACAGCTTTAAAAAATATACTTTAAGGCTGGAAGTACACTACAAGTGCACATTCAATAAACTGAATGCATGAATGTTTTCCCCAAATTATTATTACATATTCTATATTTAACACTGGATCTCTACCTCTCACGATAATATAAAACTTTCCTGATTATTTTAATAACAATTAAAACTACAAAAGAATAAAATAAAGCATATTTTGTTACCCTTCGGAGCTTGGAAGGGTTCAGTTTGAGCAGATGTTTTATACCATCATCACTGTCCTCATCAGAGCTCATTTCAGGACATTCAACATCTGGCTCATATTCAACATCTCAACATATTCCAAAACTATCATTTTCAACATCTTCAAAATCAATATTTTGATCGCTGACAGCTTCTTCACCAGATCCACCATCAAGTGTCAGTGACACTAATATTTGATAGTGTTCAGCACTTGCTCTGCAGTAAATCACTGAGTCATTTCAAGTTTTGCTGATGATTCTTCCTACACCTTTTGGTGACTGAGTGAAACGTCACTTCATCATTGTGTATCAGACATCGCCACCTTGAGGAATAAAGGTGAACTGCACTTGAGTCATCAGCGACTCGATTGTTATTGTGCAGAAAAAAAATCTATTTACACTATTACATTCCTCGGGTCATTAACGACCCTTTACACTTTTGACAAAAAAATTAGAAAACAGACACTCTTTGTAATTTTATTTTCTTCTTATGTTGTTAATAATGAATAGATTGAGGAATACTTATAAGTTTGATGTCTAAATGTAAAGAATGAATGAGGGGGAGGGTAGTGAATGACGTCCCGGGTCCATAAAGACCTGAGGAATGCGTTTTAAGGGTTAGTAGCATGAAATGTAGCTAGCTACTTTTTCAAAAGAGCTTGACTGTAGTTTAACTATTTGAAATGATGAGTATCTTGTAGTTAAAGTTGCTTGTCCAGGAGGATTAGTATGTAGACAGTAGCCGACGAGGAGGCATGCTAGGTTTTGAAACAGAGCCGTAACTCCAACATTGCTTTGCTGGTTTACACCCAAAGGTTTTCACTTCTTCTCTTCTCCTCGATCCTTCGCCCTTCCCCCACTGCAACAGCACTTCCTCCAGCGTTACGTAACTCTGCCTCTATTGATCTCCATAGCGATTGCGGGAGCAATGCTTAATCTAATCAGGCAGCAGTGTGTTGGGTCTCAGAGGGGCTCGTGTGGGGAGGAGGGAGGAGGAGGACAGGGAGGCTGTAAACCCAGCGAGGCAGAAAAGAGCTCATCATTACAGCACAACGGCAGGCTCATAAAACACACTCATACTGAAGCGTGCAGGAACAGTACACCAGATCTACCGAAGCATGCTGCAGCATGTTCATCATGATCGTGGTTTTGACCTCTCGGGATAGATGTGGAAAATTAGTTACTCGACTAAATGGAATTAACAGTTGCATGTCATTTTCCTGCATAGATATATTTATAAATCGTTTGTGTTTGTTTTCCCCCCCTTACTTGTCTGTTGATTCCTTATATGCAGTGGAAATAAAGTATGCATACTTAAAAGGGTTAGTTCACCCAAAAAATGGAAATTCTATCATAATTTACTCACCCCCAAACCTGTATGACTTTCTTTAAAAGAAGATATTTGGAAGAATATGGGTAACCAAAGAGTTGATGGGCCATTTCGATTGATAAGTTAGTGTGATTATCTACACCTGTGTGAACTTGAGGAGAACTGACTTGATATATTCACCATAGGGGCTGTTTACACGACACCCCTTTCAACTAAAAACGTAAAACTTTTTATGCGTTTTGGCTGTTCGTTTACACAACGACGGGATTTTGGGTGCCTGAAAACGCAAACTTTTGAAAGCGGGTTTTCAAAGTGCAACTTTTTGAAACCGGTTTCCGTGTAAACAACAAAAATGCGAATCTCTGAAGACGATGACGCCGTGCACATGCGTATTACGTGTTCAGTCTATAGTGTTTCATCGCCATCTAATGGCCTGGCAGCAGAATACAGCGTTTTTAGTCGTTTTTGCGGATCCGAATGAATGGGAATCATTTTGAAAATGGTGTCGTCTGTACGCGGGAAAACTCAAAGGAAAAAACTTTTCCGTTTTAAGCATATCGTTGTAGAGTAAACGTACCCTAAAAATCACAAGAACACCAGCTGATTCAAAGACAATGATCAAAAAATTAAGACGAGTGAAGTTAGCGAAGAGAAAAGCTTGTTTTGTATTTTGAGTACAGATGACACTTGATTTGACTTGGGTTGCCAAATTTAACCCATCTTTGACGCATCTAACTTGTTTTCTCTTCTTTAGTGCTCTTTCCTGCCAAAGTTCTCCATCCACGTTGAGACAAAGTATGAAGACAAAAAGGCTCAATGACAATGTATGTATACTGCATGTAGTGTGAATGTGTCTGTGTGTCTTTTCACCTCTAAATCTTTTCTGTAGCGAGAACCGTTGATCGGTAACTTTGTTTTCCATCAGTTATCTCATTCCACATACATCAACTAGTAAGCCCAGTATTTTCTCAGGGTCCAGAGTAATTTAATGAAATGAAACGAAATTAAACTTTTTTAGGGTTGTGGGTCTGTCCTTGTTTATGTATTACTTTAATTAGATATGAATTCATGATTAAAGGGATAGTTCACCTTAAAGGTCCTATATTGTCAAAACTGAAATTTCCTGGCTTTTTTCATGATAACAGAGGTCTACTATGTAACTACCATATGAGTTTCAAAACAGTCAATCCACAGACAAATGCACACAGCCTGCATAAAGTAGCTGTGCCTTGTGATTTCCATATAAATGTGACGTCTATAAAGCAGTTATGTGTTTCAAAATCAGTGTATAACTAGCTATTAACGTACATATTTTGGAGATTTACATCGAATTTGACAAAAAAAAGTCTTGAGTTTGTTTACAGAATCTTTAAATCTGCGTGCAGCGCTGATGTAATGGTAATTCTAATACTCTTACAATAACGCCGAAAGTAAGGAGGTGGTTGTTTGTCTGCTGTCGTCGCCGATTCGGGGTCAGAGTCCGGCTCGAACATATAAGGCCGGATAACATCTCCCTCAGCAATGTCCATCATTACAGGTGAGTATCACCAAGCCACTGCAGGATACAGCATACATGACCCTAGCTACCCGTGGTTGGCCTGGCCTTGCGTCACTCAGAAAACAACAGGCCAATCAGAAGAGAGGCTCATGAATATTAATTAGACTGGCCAAAATCGACCTGTTCAGCAGAGCTCCTGAGAAAGGAGCTGGCAACATATATTGGGATGGTTTTTTGTACTTATACCGCAAATATATATTCTTAAGGACATCAAAACTTAAAATAAAACTTCAGAAAAGTGTAGAATATGGGACCTTTAAAATGAATATTCGTCATAGTTACTCACCATCTTTACTTACCAGATCATAGGATGTCACGCACAAATCTTTTATGCATATTCACACACTTGTGCATTTTTGTTTAGTAATTTTTGGTCCTCAACAGTACCGGATCTCTGTTGCAGTTGGGCAGAAACCAAAGTTGATATTGTGGCTTTATTCTGACCAAATGCAATGTTTGGATGAAAATGTTCACTTCCACAAAAGATATATGTACATAATTTAATATTTATACCCCTTCTATTATTGATTGCTATCATAATGTGAAGAGAGTTTCAACCAGTATAGCAAAAAGTGTTAAAAAAAAAATGGCCTACCCTAACTTTTCAATGGTTAAATATTTGCAAAACTGGCCTACCCTAACTTTTCACTGGTTAAATATTTGCAAAACCCACAGACAGATGTAAAGGGGGACCAATAGTTATGTTTTATGGAGATACAAGGTTTCCGCCCCACATCGACGATACTTTTCATTGTGTTGAAAAGAGCAGGTTGGACATTCTGTTGGACAACTCGTACAGGTTTTAAACAAGGGGTTCAGTAAATGATGACAGAATCGTCCGAATTTTTTGATTGCGCAATTCTGTTAATATTTACTGGAATCCACACAAGCCAAAAATCGCTGGTCAGATTTCAGATGGGATTTGCCTCGGACAGAGTTCTGTGTAAGTTTGACTTTTTGAGGAAATCCTGGCCTGCAGTCAGTTGCGGTCTCCGCGCACATGCTCACTCGTTTTCTTCCTTTGCTCTTGGCATCGAGTGACACTTTCATCCTCTGCCCCAAATGAGAGCTTTTTAAGATCACTCACTGCAGGTGGATAGTTCTTCCTCTCCTGTGATCAGTTTGAGGCATGGGTGTTTGAAGATCTAACATTTGCAAATGACGTGCTTGAACTTACAGTGATTAAATGTACCGCTGACAGGGGTTTTTGTGTGTGTTCACTGAGTGATGGGATGAGGTAGTGACAGCCAACATTGTTCTCCAGTATTGCACTACTGAGAATATATCTTGGAATACAGTAAGTTGGATTGTCATACCAAGTGCTGCACTGAAAACAAAGAAAAAGGAGACTAATGATGTTGTGGGTGCTGGATGGTCCGCCTGAGGCCTGTTTCTGCATCTACGGGGTGAGAATTAACCTCAAAGAATTGTGCTGCATACTTTCTCCATCCGTGCTGAGATACCAACACTTCTTTAGTAACTGCGGATGATGAGCAGGAAATCTCATTTGATTAGCCTTGTCCATGGTGCTGAAATCAACACATGAGGGTCAGGCCGATGCTGAATGACATCACGCACAACAGTGATACGGGACCTTGTGAAAACATTCAAATAAATGATTTTATTTCAGCATCATTATGTACTATTTCAGCAATGAAAGCCATCCAGAGCATCAGTTTTTATCAGGTTTTCCTGCCTCATTTCTCTGTATCTTGCACCATTAGTCCTTCAATTTTAACAAGATGCCGGTTCCCGGTGAGGAGAGGCCGCATGATGCTGTAGTGTTTGTTAGTTGTGGGCAGCGTAAGAATGGCTCCATATCACTTTGAATTTCAGGCTAAAAGCCTTTCAGCTTCATCTGACCACAAAATCTTTTCCCACATCACAGATGGATCACCATTATGCATTTTGACCTGAAAATGTAACTTTTTTTGTGTGTAAATGTAAAAAAAAAAAAAAAAACGTGTTTCTAGACCTGGCTGTTTTTCCCCATTCCACTCTTGTGTCGTGTTTTTCAGTGCAAAAACATGAGACATGGACAGTGGCTAGGTTTCCATCCAAAGTTGCGCATTTAATTTATTCCCAAAATTGGAATGTCGCGTAAAACATTTGAGAAAAAAGCACCATTTCCATTCCATGTCTTCAAGAGATTAAATCGTTAAAAGTTATGTAATCACATCGACTGTTGAGGCAAAGTCACATGAGGTTTTTTTTTATTGCACGTGGAGGGATTTCGATGTGTAAATGTAAATGAGTCTGTAAATGTATTTCCATTGTAGTGTCGTCTTATGGGATCAAAAATTCTACATTTTTAAGATTTATGCGCATCCTGGCATTTCCATGCGGCGTTTCTTTTTTTATATGCAATATTCCAAAATGCACATAAAAATAGATGGAAATATAGCTAGTTAAACACTATCCACCTTATTTTGAATGTAAGAGCGCTTGTAACTTGAATGTGTCTGGCTTTCGGTGTTATTTTTCTGTACAAAAAAGTCAATGCAAACTTGTATTTCTTATCATATTTAACTTATCTTCACACACTGGTTTGTAACACAAATAGTTGTATCGTTTACTGCACTGTTATTCTTAGTTATTTAGGATTTTACCCTCTACCTCATGAATCGGAAGTCTCGCACATTCACAGAAAATATTCACCTTATATTCCAATGCGGAAGCAAGCTATGTCCAAAAATATTTCCTACTGTATATGTGCTTGTCGAGCATTCAGTTACAGAACCATGGGCACTTCTTTCAATTTCTATTTTGGGAAGACTTTCCACTAGACGTTGGAAAATGGATGAAGGGATTTCCATTCGGACACACAAGCAGCAGTGAAGTCAGGCACTAATGTTTGGCGATGGGTCTTTCTCCTGAAGGCGTTCAGTGGGGTCCAGGGGCCGGTTGCACCAGCTGTGTTACAACTTAGCCTAGTTTTGACGTAAATGGACACCAAGTTACAACTTACGCACTACTAAATATTCTTGCGTTGCACCATTAAACTTAGTTGAAGTATAACTCTACGTATAAACTTTTTTTTATTTAAAAAAAACAAACAAAAAAAAACAAAGGTTTGCTTTGGATATTGTTTGGAAAACCCATTTATGGGAATGGAAGAAATTTTATCTTTAAGATGTGTGTGACGATCACATGACACACACTAACCTTATTCTAATATGGAATTGTATTGGAATGGTGAAGAGTGTTGGTACGTGACAGGAGGTGTCACCAGATCTCAGTGATATGTGTTGGGTCCCCGCTATGATAAAAGTAACTTTCTCAAATGTTTGCAGAACAAGCGGGAATCCGGTGTTCCTGTATCTTTCTCTATTTCTGTTATATTACATTCTAGAAAGTCTAAGGTCTTCCCAAGCCGTACAGCAAACCAATCTAATCTGCTGCCTGTTACGTGTCAAACTAAGATTGCTGTGGGGGAAAAAAATAATACTGTCAAGTTAGCACTTTTAAACATCCGATCACTTAAAAATAAATCACTTCTAGTCAACGACTTAACCACAAACAACTTGGATTTTATGCTTCTAAATGAAACCTGGCTAGAAGACAGCTGCAGTGCAACAATCCTCAATGAAACAGCCCCTCCTAACTTTACTTTCATGAGTGTCTGAAGAGCTGTTAAGAGAGGTGAGGGTCTAGCTGCTGTTTTTAAAGATATTTATCAATGTAAGCAAATATCATTTGGGAACTACTCGTCCTTCGAATATCTGGGTATTGTATTAAAAGGTGCTCCACGCATTCTACTCATCATTATTTACAGGCCTCCAAAATACTCTCCAGCCTTTGCTGAGGAATTTACAGAACTGTTAACAACAAGTACCTCAGAGTCTGACTGTTTTGCCATTGCTGGAGATTTTAACATTCACATAGATAATGCAGAAAACAAAATGGCAAAAGAAATCAAAACACCGGTGTTGTGCCAGATGAGAGGTTTATTCTATGTATCATCTTTTTACTACTTTAATTCATTTTATTCTAATTAATTTTATAACTGTATCATTTATCTCTTTTAATTCCTTTTATAACTGTTCTAATTTCCCTTGCTTTTATTTTGTGCTTATTTTCTATGCAAAGCACTTTGAATTGCCATAGTGTTATATTGTAATTCCTTTCTATGCAAAGCACTTTGAATTGCCATAAGTGTATGAAATGTGCTATTATATAAATAAAGTTGCCTTGCCTTGCCTACTAAATATTCAAGGAAGCCTTCGATCAGGAGTAACGGTTGGAATAAAATAGCAGACAGACTGAACGGCATCAGTAAGCTCTTGTTTTACCTTAAATGCTGACATTTACACTCACTTACATTTTAAGAGAGAGAATATTATGTGAAAAGATTACTTTGTTAGTGGCTCTTTAACACCAACCTGTTTTTACATAAATGTAATTATTATTAAAAAATAATTTGTATCAGTATTGATTGATCCTTATTTCAAATACAGTTTCTTAATTTTATTTAACCTACATATAAAAACACTTAATGTTATTCATGATTATATTTGATATCGTATTTAATGGAAACTTATTTTTACCATTAGTTGCTAACGTTTGTTGTTAGAGCATACAACCTACTAGCTACGTTCTGCCTTACGAACAAATGGAGCAACGGAATAAAGTACAGAGTTAGTTACAAAGTATCTAGTGTTTACTTGGCTTCTAGTGTGGACTTTACGTTCCAGTTGAAGAAAGAGCTTACGAAATGTCTGGCGCAACCCTACCCAGGTGTGTGGACTTTACACAGGCCAGTCAAGTTCTTCCACACCAGACTCCGTAAATGATTTCTTTATGAACCTTGCTTTTTTTTCTTAATCAACCACAGTCATGCGGTAGATACATGGGGCAGCACTTTGCAGTCTTCAGTGAAGAGATATCTGAACCCACCTCCTCATTTGTCTCTTGTGGTTTTGCACCTGCAGAACTCTTTCTGCATCTGTAAGAGGAGAAAACACAAATCCTTGATCTGTATTCCGCCTCTTCATTGGGGTGAGAGGCTTTTTTTCTTCTTTTTTTCTACATTTGAGCCATGTTGGCTTCTTTGAAGTTTAAAGCGTGCACTCCAGCTTGCATTAGTCTGCGTTGAAGCTTCTGCGTCTACTTCAATGTTGCTTATCACCACCATTGAGAGTCTTTAGAGTCTGTTGTAGATTTGTTCTCCGGCTTTGATAAACAAGCTTGTCCGAGTTTCGTGCTTTGACTCCGTGATGATTTCAAATATGCTTCTAACCACAGCTCGAGAGCTTTCGTTCCAACCACACAACTCGTTGAACTATGCTGATAACGACGGAACTTGCGAACATAGTTGGCTAACGATGCTTTTTGGAAATGTTACTGACTGGGAAGAGAGGTGCTGAAATAAAAAAAGCTGAAAAATAATGTGGTTTTTGAACATTTTGAACGTAGAGCTCAAAGACAAAATCAAGACTTTGTAAAAGGGCATAATATGGCCTTCTTTGACATTCCTTAAGAAGTTCGATTTTGATGTAAACTGTATGTTTGCATGAGATTCACTCTTGTTCTTTCTGTCTTTCATATCAGCCAGTCAAGAAGGGAGAGACTGCAGCTTTGCCGACCCTGCTTTCGTGGTCTACTCTTCTGTTGCTTCCTTTTACGTGCCCTTCATTGTGACCGTGATGGTGTATGTGCAGATCTGCGTGGTCCTGCGCAGACGGGGCAGACGCACCGCACCTTCACGCAGACACGGTCTCCATCCAGAGCCCAGAGATGGACAGAGATCTCGCAAGGTGTGCTGGGAATATCCTTTCACTAGAATTTTACTAAGCCCTAACCTTAGCAGTCCTTCAATATTTGCTTACATCTTTTGGTCTAGCAAAAAAAAATTGACTGAAATTGCAGCAATTTTCGTCACATTGCACTGAGAATGCAGTTGGTGCCATCAAAAGTTTTGAAATTGTAAATAATGATACACTACCGATACCTGAGACTAGTCCACAACACAATTCACTCACGGACACAACCCAATTAATACATTTATTCTGTAAGGATTAGAGGTGTTTCAGTAAATGTATTCATAATGAACATTTTCAGTAAGTGTCTTTCGGTTCAGTACGTATAAATATTATAATAAATATGAATAAATACAGTTTTGTGGCTGATATGGCTAGGAACTATACTCTCATTCCTGCGTAATAATTAAGAAACTTTGCTGCCGTACCATGAGTCCAGCAGGCGTAATGATATGACGCAGCGCCTGGAAATAGTCCCCAGCTCGGTAACTTCCAACGTGACCGGGACTAAGTTTGTCTAACCTATTAGACCTATTTTCAGGCGCTGCGTCATATCATTACGCCTGCTGGACTCATGGTACGGCAGCAAAGTTTCTTGATTATTACGCAGGAATGAGAGTATAGTTCCTAGCCATATCAGCCTAGAAAAACGCAACTTTACATTTTCCGTCGGTCTTAGTACACGATGTAACTACAGAAGAGTCAAGTATTAAATTGGAAAAATATCCAAACTCTTTGGTCATTTTTTTGAGAGAGATGATAATGGTCCTGTCCGATTCAATGATCTATGCTAAGCTATGCTAAAAGTGGTACCGCCAGACCCGGAGATCGGCTGAATGGATTCGAAAACGGTAAAACTCAACTGTTTAACTCTGGGGGAGCTGTAAAATGAGCCTATTTCCAAAAAAAGTGGAGTATCCCTTTAAGTATTAAAATATTAATATTAATATTAAAAATAGTAAGCAGCACCACTGTTTTCAACATTGATAATAAAAATAAGAAGAAATATTTCTTGATCATCAAATCAGCATATTAGAATGATTTCTGAAGGATCATGTGACACTGAAGACTGGTGTAATGATGCTGAAAATACAGCTTTGATCACAGGAATAAATTACAGTTTAAAATATATTAAAATAGAAAACAGTCATTTTAAATTGTAATAATATTCCTGTATTTTACATCAAATAAATGCAGACTTGGTGAGTATAATGGTGTGTGCACACCAAAAGTGAAGCGAATATTCGCATCGTGTTACCCGTTCTAGATTACTCACGGGATGTTTATTGTTTTTCGCGTCTTTGCATTGACTTTGTATGTAATTTATTCGCAAATAATTAAATTAGCTTTTGGTGTGCACACAGCATAAGAGACTTCTTATCAAAAACATTAAAAAGTCTTACCAACCCAAAACTTTTGAACTAGATATGACTTGCCTTTTGATTAGAATTAAAATTATTAACTAGTGACTACAATCTGTCACATTGTTTCATTGTTTTCTCTCTCTTTTTGTTTGTCAGAATAAGTGTACTCATCCAGAAGATGTGAAAATGTGCACTTTAATATTAAAGCCTCCTCCAGCCGCTCCGCAACGCAAGAAAGTGGTAAAACACTACAGCTATTCATACTCTCACATTCAGTCACTTCCTAAGCGTGAATGTCAGTGTGAATCATGTTCTCTGTGACAGACGCTGGTGAAAGAGGCCGTGGTTCATCCTCTGGACGTGGAACCCATGTGTTTTCTGAGTCAGGACAGAGAGCAGCCTCCACAGCAATCGCAGCAGACCGGACACGCTAAAATCTCCAGTCCCCCGCGTCCCAACCGTCCCTGCTCCACGCTCTCGGTCCCAGGCCTGCCCAGGGCCACCCTCCAGGAAAGCGTGAACGGACCCCACGGATGGAGGGAGAGAAACGCAGACAGAGAGAAAGGAGCCGTGGCGAAGGAGAGAGTGAGAGGAAGACTGTCGCAGCAGAAAGAGAGAAAGGCGACACAGATGCTCGCCATCGTTTTAGGTGAGAGGTTAAAATAAATCACAGTAAAAACTATGAATCTGATGACTGTCCTGGTAGCAGGACACCTGGCACGTTTTTTTTTTATTGCCTTTTCCCCATCACATATTTTAGCAATCGTCATAAATTAGGTATATTTCAAGAGCTTAACTCAAAAGTAAAAAAAACGTAGATATTACATAACCATGGAAATGGTATACGCGTACGCACAGAAATATTCCGATTTATAAAACCGTGCGCACGCACATCCTACGCAGTTTTCCCTTAATAAATCACAATCAATTCTAAATGTAGCGCAGCTTTTGCGGCTTCATGTCACGCCCATAGTTGCCAATAATAACCGTGAAACGCCCACAAGTTAATATTCATCGATTGCGAAATAATGGCAAACACAGAGAGGAAAACCAAGAAACGTAACTTCACTCAATGTGAAGTAGAAATTATCGTTGGCGAGGTGGAAAAGAGGAGTAACATGTTGTTTGGAGGGCACAGTGTGGGCATTACTAATGCCAAAAAGGCACTTGAGTAGCAAAAGGTTGCAGACGCCGTTAATGCTGCAGCCTCACAGCCTCGACCGTGGCCGGAATAAAAAAGAAATGGTCGGACATCAAAGCCGATGCAAAAAAGTGTCTAGCGCTCCATCGCCAGCGTGTGTCTGCCACGAGTGGGGGAAAGGGGAAACTGGAGCTGTGTTATGAGGATGAATTGCATAACATGGCAATATTATTGCAGAACATATTTCACATATTTCAAATATGTGTTCATTTGCATTTCTGTTGTAATCTTTGTTTGATTTTGTTTGTTTTACACTGCAGATCGATCAAACGGGTGTTCGTGTTCGTGTAGGCTGTTAATTGTAAGACTTGCTTTGTGAAGTCTTCATGTTATTTATGAGAGGCAGAATTGCCATTTCTTTTACACAACGGTCTACAGTTTCACACACTTTCACGTGTTTCTTCCATCTGCCGACGGTGTCGCCATTTCTCATTTCACCCGTTTTTGTGCGTACGCCTGGGTCAGAGCTTGCGTGAAGGACCGCACATTTTCCCGTCAAGTTTGCTTTTTATAAATACCAATTATTGCGTAGAGAGCGGCGTACGCCTTCTTTTGTGCGTACGCAACGTTTATAAATGAGGCCCCTAGGTGTCTTTATTATGAATTTACCAAGAAGTTATCATTCCTACACGACATGCCGAGCTCTGTCTGTTTACTGAAGTCTGTCATGACCGGTATCGCTGTAAAGCTCTGAGTCTCCTTCACAACGCTACGTAACCCAAATACGGGCATTTCTTTTCTATCAGTAACCAATCATGAATGTCCAAAGGGGGATTTAAAGCTAACGACGAAATCTCATTTAGAGCTATTTAACTCTTTAACTGCCGTTTTCTCAAAATTAGTTTTTTTGTCATTCTCCAGCACAAACATCTCAGCTTATGCAGCACCTGTGTACACCAAACTCTCCAGTTATACATTTAGCAGTATTCTGAAGATGTGTTCAGAGGGATTTGTTAATAAATCATTCCTGGTCTGATTTATGTGACATTTTAAACAAAACAAAAAAATGGCGAAAATCGATTTTTTTAAGGCTATGGACAGTATATTTTGATTTCCTAGGTAATGAAAGCATATATCCTGAAATCCCTCTGAATTTTTTTTTTTCATCTTGTGTGTAAACAGAATGAAAATAATGTTGCACCTGGCTTTATCATATGTTCAGATCTATCACCTGAAAATATAGCAAATCGTGCATATTTAATGAGATGTATAATTTGCATAATTAAACATACAAATTTCCAAAAACTTGTAATACATTTTTTTTATATACTTGTTTAAGTAATAAACTGAGGAAGTTTCATGGTGATATCTATTATTTAAAAATGTTACCCTATTCACCTGTAGTGTCTCGCCCCTAAATGTCACTATTTAAGTATCACTATCAATTATTTATTATTTTAGGTCAGTTTATATTTCCAGAATATTTCCAGCTTCAACTCTAAATTTCTAGATTACATTAACCTTAAGTTTTTTCATCTAATATTTATATTTGATTTGATTTCAGCTTTATTTCAGTTAACTTAAATGTTTTACTAGTTTTTATTTTAGTTAATGATAATAACCCTGATTTGAGTCCACTTTCAAATGTCCACATTGAAATATCTCATGTTGTCAAAGAAAACTGGCTTGTTATTCTCCGATTAAAGCATCTTTCTACGGACTCCATTTGGAGTCGAGAAGCGTTTCCGGCTGGTTTGTAGTTGCTGCACATGCTGGTGAGAATAAGTGCTGGTGAACATAAGTGATTTTAGGTCTCTTTGTTCTTTTAGGCTTGACATTTAAGCTGCAGCACTTTTGACATAATAAATATTAATTATTCAACTTCAACAGATAGTTCAAGTCCTCTAATTTGATTGGACGAGAGGTATTCAAATAGTGCTGATAGTCAGTATTTCTTCAACAGCACTTTATCACGTACACATTTATAATTAGACTTCAGATGAACGGTACAAATGTGCAGTATTTTTTTATAGGCACCTTTTCACTCTTACACTGTAAAAAAAAAAAAAAAATTAGAAGTCGTAAATCAAACAAAGATTAATGGAGTATGTTTAAAAATAATAATAATAATATTTCAGTATTTCTACTTCAAAATTTCACATTTAATTAAATGTGTTACTTGCCGTTTGTATTATTTATGAAATTTACTAGCAATTTTTGTATGTTTTACAATAAAAATTGTATTAAATGTTTTACTTGCTGATTCTTTGTAATTACATGTGAAATAGTCAAAGTTAAACTTTATTGTCCTTTTCTAAGGAAATTTAGTAACCATAAAACCGCAGGGATACGCAGCAAACCACAACACACAACTGACACCATCGTAAAAAAAAAACACTTTTAAAAGAAAGCCTTGCTTATTACGTTATTCCAACACTATCTCTTGGTAATTTATAACTCCTTTTATATGTTTTGATGAATTGGTGGCTAATTTGGATGAATTCGTACAATCTCACTTATACGTTTTCGTACGATCTGCTTACGCCCCAGTGATGTGTATGTTGAATTCGTACGATCTCATTCGTACATTTTCGTACGATCTGCTTACGCCCCAGTGACGCTGCTGAGAGCGACGATTAGATGAATATGTAAATATGTGCTGCAAGCTTTCCTCTCAATAACTAAATAAACACACTACAAAAATGACAGTATGAGAAAACAGCCATTAAGAAAGCATCTGATCATAGCAATGTGAATATATTTGCAACAGCACTGATATTCTCTGGCATCATGTCGACTGAAGAGGTCATTAAAATTACACTGTTATGATAGTTTGATTATAAAGTATATTTGAGACTATATAGATCTGGCTATGTTAGACTATAGTTTGAATTAGTCCTTTTTCTTTGCATAACACATTGACATTAAAGTATAAAATAGCTCTTTCAGCATTATCCTGAAATGAATATTGTATAAGCAATCATTTCATGTGTCATAGAATGGAAGAGAGGCTCTCGGGAGTGTGTGAAAACGTGTGAAATCCTTTTGATTTTCCAAGTGAAACCGGCCCAAATCTTTCACATGAAAGTCGGTCTACAGGCTTTCGGGGAAGATCTTGTCCTTTTAAGTTTCGTTGCAAGCTGTTCACACATTTCCAATGCAAAAAGCGATTAATACAAGAACATTCTAACACCCCTTTAAAAGGAGAGTGTAACAAATCCAGGTTGAAGCAGGGAAGGATGCAGTTTTTTGGAAGTTTAAGTCCATTTACTAACATAATTTTTTCCTGTGTGTGTGTGTGTGTGTGTAATATATATAAATAAGCCTACAGCCTATGTTACATGATCATATATTCTGACACATAAACAGCATAGAAACCATAAAATAATTAGACCAACATTTACTTGCATCAAGCAACTTTATTTCTGTATAGTATTAATATAATTGTTACATTTATTTTATTGCCACACTTTAATATGTGAATTATATTATCAGAAACTGAACATTTAGCGTTTTCAGGCTTTTATTTGTGCTTAATGTGTATAAAACAACAGCACTGCGCACTCAGCTGCTCATAAACATGGCTGCTATAAATTTGACCCGCCACAAGATGCCGCTGTTTTCGACACTCTTGGTGCTTCGAATCTTTTCCCGAAACATTCAGGGGAAAGCCTCAGTGCTTCACGAGGCTTAATTTGCCCATCCCTAATGCCGGATCTACTTGCAGCAGCTTTTATTTAAACAAACTAAAACTAGAAAAATACAGACTCAGGCTAGGAAACAGGACTCGGGAACAGAACAACCAAACATAACACGACATAAAATAACTGACAAGGAACAAGACAGAACACTGGGTATAAACAGACAGAACTAAAGAGGCAAATTAACAAGACACACCTGAACTGAACTAACCAATCAATAAGTAACTATAGAAACAAACAGGCGGGGGCGGAGGAAGACTAAACTGAACTAATAGACAGAACACATACAGAGCTGCCAACTCTCACGCATTCTCCGCTGAGACTCACGCAGTTAACACGCTCTCACGCCACACATCCATTTTCTCACGCACAGAAAAATCGCGAAGCAAAGAGGACACGGAGACCGACAGACTAGACAGAGCAGGTTACTTATGATATAAAAAAAAAATCTCAGCTCTCAGATTCTGTCAATTTTATGACGAAATTCAAACAATAAATACCGTTTTGGCGTTTGTAAATGTGACGTGACAGATCCCTAGCGGCACGTGAACCGATCATCTCTAGCTAATAGTAAATAAACACGAATGAACACTGTTGAAAGAAACAGTACAACTTACCTAAATGTATATTCATCATACATAATATCGACCAATCAGTGTTTTTCATCCGCGGAAAGGGTCAATAAAACAGCTGGAGAACAATTATGTCACATAACATTTACCTCAGGAAAGCCATTTGATGACCATAATATAGGCTATAGCACGTTAGTTGGCTAGAAAAAAAAAGAGCTATAGAGAGTATTTTGCTAAATATGTGTAGGCTACTATATTACATAATTATATTTTTTACTTATATCATTAAATAAAGTTGTTATTATAATAAAAAAAAACGCATTATATTTAATTTGAGTTATTTTTAACCTAAAATAATACTGCCAGCTGATAGGGCTCTCTGTATGTTTACAGCATTAGGTGAGATTTTTTTTTCTTGAGAAAAATGAATGCCTATCTTGTGTAGCCTACCTAATATTTATCCAAATTATTCAATATTAAATCAAATCACAAGAATGAACTGAGTTAAATCCTGAAATTTGTTTCAAGCAATAATAAAAAACGTAGCTTACCAGACATTGTACCATATAAACATTGTGACATGTTGTCACTAAACCTAATAAAATTCAGTTTAGTTACTAAAATGTTTTGACAATCACAATACACTTATTGTGATGCAAGATTATTTTTTACATCCCAACAACGCCCCCAAATCTCACTCCAAGCAAAACTCAAAAGTTGCCAGCTATGCAGATAAAGACATAAATCAAAACAGACTGACAATAGGCGCGTTTCCATTAAAGATTTGCGGGGTTTTTTTCTAAATAGCGCTAAAAAAACTATTGCGAAATGACGGCGTTTCCATTAACCGATGTTATGCGACTAAAACGTCATTTTTTCCTCTCGCGATATGTCATTCCAAAAATCATGGCAACGAACATTGGTAGGTTTATCACAGCCACCGCACTAGACATTATTATTATTATTACTGGAAGAAAACGTAGGCTTGTTATCCAAGCATTAATGGCAAGGAAAGACCCTTATACTGTGAGCGGCACATATGAGGTGTTTCTGGGTGTTTCTCCCTCATTTCTGCTCCGAGGTCTTGATTGTGGCACCTCTATGAGGTTTAGAATCCAGTATTTCTGTCATTCTTTTGTTTTTTATGAATTCAATGAAGAACTCTGTCTCGTATTCTGTCCAAACACACCGCGTCATCTATGTCAGGTGACCTGTAAATGTGCAACAACTGTTTCCATTGCAGTTTTGCGAAATATTCCTTTTTCGAATTGCCTGAAAAAACTTTTTTTGCGATAAATGGGAGTTTTCGCGAAATTGACGTGTTTCCATTGGGTGTATTTTCAATTAAAAAAAAAAGTTTTATTTAATCATTGAGAAATAGCAATTATAGCATTTTTTTTGTGTGTGTAAATTTTTTGTTTTTGTCATATTTATATGACATTTATATGATTTTATTACGTCAAAATAGTTCTTGTATTTTAGTACATCAAGTTAAACTAAACAAACATTTTATTTCAAGTAACGGAAATGTTTAGTTTTAGATTTATGATATGCAGGCCTGTTTCAAAGGAGGCTTGAAACTCCTGTTTCTTATTTGTTTGCCTTCCCTCGGCTTGACTTTTAGTGTGATCTGACGTCGTGACTGAGTTGTTTAATCTTGTTTCAATCTAACTGCTCCCATTACAGATTGCACGTCTCCTGTTGACTTCCAGCACCTTACACGGTCGAATCCTGTAATGTGATCGGGCAGGTAAAAACCCTCCTGGGGTGAAACAGGATTCACAGCCTTAAACCACACTCACATGTGCACATTTTCCATATGAGGTCATGTTTTAAATCTTTATCATGCCTGTTAAGTATACAAATCTGCACAGCCCTACAAGTATACACAACCAATGCAAAGTATAGATGATGCTAATATGATATTTTCCTCCTCCCCTCAGTCATCATGATCAGTGACCTGTGTAAGGTACGTGCTGAGTCACTGGCTTTGTGTTGTTTTTGGGACCCATCAGTCGCAGTATAACTTACCCTCAGTCGCTCAACTCTGACCCCGTCTAACAATAATCAGCATGCATTTTTCATCAGCCTTGGCGACTGCTATCCATTACAGCCGAACCACTCTTCATAAAAATTCCTGAGAAGCGTCAGACACCGGCTGAAGGTTTAGACTGAATGCCAGCGGATGAAATGCTGTTGAAATAGAGGAAGTGAAGGACAAGAGAGCAGCTCTGGGACACAATGAGACACGGCGAGCATCATCTCAGCGGAGTGAATGGACGGTGTATGCAGCGAGCCGCACCTCTGCTGTTGTGCTTTTGACACTGTTCTTTTCATTATTGCTTGCGTTTCCAAGTGTCATCTATTGTTGGAGGCACTAGAAGAATGGCCTCATTTCTTTGAACGCATGAGCTGACACAAACTATGGCTTTTGCCCAGGTAAGAACAATAGTCTTCATAACAATTCATCTAAATGTCTTGAAGAAACTGGCGCTGAGTTTACATTAGCTGAACAGCAATGACATTTAATGTGTGGCGGCGGAGTGTGTAATTGCTAAATAGTGTTTCATATCCTGTTTAATGTACAGAGGAAACTGACACAGTGACATCTGCTCAACCAGTTAACGTCAAATGTTAATGTGAAACAGGGTCATGATATTTTGTAGCAGTGTTATTTTAGTATAATTTATATACTATTATAATATTTATATTCGTTTTTTTTTTTGTTCTATTTAGCTTTATTTTTATTTCAGTGTTGGTTTTAATAATAACTTAAGGTTATATCAGTTAGTTTACAAGGCAACATTTATCTTTTTATTTTAATGAGTTTAATAAGTTTTTCAGCTAAAATGTATTTTATTCCAGATCAATTTTAGTTACTGATTTTTTAAAATAATTTTAGTTAAGCATAATTTTTTACTGATATATATTTCTCATAAATAAAAAAAAAATGAGATTGCTGGTATCTGATGCATGGCAAATTGATTCAGCACTACAATGCGTGTCAAAAATGTATAAAATGGAACAAATCAAAGGGGGTGAAAATTTCTGGTAAATTTCCTGAAAATTTCTGGTAAATTTCTGGTAAATTTCTGGTAAATTTCTGGTAAATTTCTGGTAAATTTCTGGTAAATTTCCTGAAAATTTCTGGTAAATTTCCTGAAAATGTCCAAATAATCCTGAAAAGTTTCTGAAAATTTCCAAATAATCCTGAAAAAAATGAAAAATGAAAAAAAGAGAAATAAAAGTATTACAGATGACTGTACTTAAATACCAAATGTAATGCGTCTGAGAAATCTACAGATAGGTTTGGAAATTTGAAATGAAAAATGTGTAGGAACACTGGCTAGAATTCTGTCGGTTCAAAGTCCGTCCGTCCACGCCTTGTGATAAGTGACATGATAAACTTTTTACATTTGCTTATGTTTAGGGTTTCTATAAAATCAGCCCTGCAAAAGACAACCAGGAGCCTCTGCAGTCCTTCCCAACATGTCCTCCTCCGTCCACTGGGATTCCTCCAGATCTGCTGTCCACCTGCCCGAAGCTTTTAAACACGGCTCTTCCTCTTCTCACGGCTCCAGTAATGACGGACGCACCTCTCACCTTGATACCTGGAACTACCTCAAAAAGCCTGGGTGTCCAGAGTCTCACAGATGTGTCTCCGCAGCCGACAGAGCTCCCTCTATACGGAACAGGAAGTGCATCCATACAGTTTCCTCTCCCTCCTGTTACGCTGTACACGTCCACACATCCACGGATCTCTCTTGGTTGTGTCCAGCTGCTGGGAGTCTCTGAACTGGCTCCCTACACACTGTCGACACTCATGCCACATCTGCCCCGGTTACCACCACCTGAGAGCGGCTCCTCACCCCTCACAGACCCTAGAGCCTCCTCCAAAGAAGAAGAGATCATCCTACAGGAAGGAGGCATTAACATTAGTGTTTCTAAGAACTCCTCTACAGACGGGGCAGGTGAGTGGATGGATGGATGGATGGATGGATGGATGGATGGATGGATGGATGGATGGATGGATGGATATATTGATGGATGGACTGATAGATAGATAGATAGATAGATAGATAGATAGATAGATAGATAGATAGATAGATAGATAGATAGATGTGTTTTACATATATTTTATTCCCTTCTGTTTTCTTATCACAGATGTCTCTGGGTTCAGACTCTGTCCATCATGTCCATCACGTCTGGCTTTAATTACAACCCTCATCCCCACCTTCATCATCTTCACCGTCTGCATTGCCATTATAGGTACATGTGCTCTCAGTAAAGACTGTGATCTTGTAGAATCAAATCAATATACAGTGATTAAATCATGAAAACAGTCAGATAACGCAATACTTTTCCTCTTTAGTGAAGTTTGTGTGTTTCCCAACCAAAGCGCGAGACACCCCTGCTGGCGGCTCACCGAACTGCACCATCACACCGGCGCCCTTCTATTCGGTGAAATATCCAGCCAACGACACCGTCAACATTTCCTCAGGTACCATCAGAGATATATTAAGATATATATAATTGATTTTATTATTATGTCACACGGTCTCTTCCTGTCGAAGTGAACTTGGTCTACTTTGTCGCCCAGATTGCTCCACAGCAGTGAATGCTGTGTCTCATGGGATGCGTATTGTTGGTGGTACGGAGGCTGCGAAGGACCAGTGGGGGTGGCAGACCAGTTTACACTGGCGTGGCAAACACGTGTGTGGAGGATCCATCATTACTTCTCACTGGGTCGTCACCGCCGCACACTGCTTTGTACAGTGAGTATGAGACAACAGAGAGAAAATGTCAACTTTATTATCGACCAGCTTTAATCTGCTAAATGCGACTATAAGGTGTGAAGATGTTAAAAAATGATAAACATTTACATCATGATTTTCTGTAAAGCTGAAACCATGTGTATTGTGAAAAGCGCTATACAAATGCAATTTGACTTTTTCATTGCTGTGTTTGTGTCTGTGTTTGTCAGATATGATATGATGCTGGAGTCTGATTGGATCGTGGTCGTTGATACTGTCAGTGTCTCGGATTCGTCTCAGGGCAAACGCTACAACACACTGCAGATACACCCACACCCACGATTCTCAGGGAGCGACAACGACTACGACCTGTGTCTGCTGCGCACGCAGACTGAGATGGAGATGGGAGGTATGTTCACTCGGCCAGGACTAGCTGTGCGCAAATCCATTTGCAATCCCAAAAATTGTGCATGTTTATGTTCAATGTAAATTGACTCAATTTACTTTCTTAATACACATTCCTGGTTTAAAAAGGGGAAAATGCAAAAGCAAGGCAGTGAAATGTAAAAAGGTAACACTTTACAATAAAGTTTCATTTGTAAACATAAGTTAACTACTTAACTAACCATGAACAACACTTCTAAAGCATTTATTAATCTTAGTTTGTAAATTTCAACAACTACTTGTACAATATTAAAATCAAACGTTGTACCTGTTAATATTATTTAATGGACTTCAGCTAACTTGAACAATGAAGGTGTATTTGTATTTTAATCCATTAACTAATGTTAACTAACTGACCTTATTGCAAAGTGCTACCAACATTTCTTTTAACTTAAAGGCCCACTGAAGTGCCTTAAAACGTTACACATCGAGCAGCTCCTCCCCTTTTATAAAATAGCCAATAGCGTTTAGTTTATTCCTGTCAAATAAATAATAAAAATAAAAAACAGAACAGTCTTTATCAACAAAAAGTAATCAAATGTAAAACAATACTGCATAGTCTTTACTGTATAAATTAAATATAGATCAATCCTACTAAATCTACTTAAGAGTAATTAGTGATTTTCTCTTGGTCTTTTGATTTTTTTTATATATTAGGTTGATATAATTGTATAATATATGATATATTATTTGGTATATTATTAGGCTACTGTCACTTTAAGACCTAATGCATGGATCCAATATACTGTCAGGTATAGGGGTAGAGCGAGGACTCATGTGCAGAGTTGATGGGCTTTTAATGATAATAAAATAAAATAAAATACAACCAAAACTACCCCGAGGGGGAAAACAAGACAGACTTGAACAACTAGACTTGGCTTAACTTAACTTGACTGAACCACACAGCGGGAAACATACGAGGACGTCTGGCACAGGACTGCCAACACAAGGAGAATAAATAGGGAGCAAACAAGGCTGTAACGAGGGAGGACAAGTGGGGCAAGTTTATCAATAATCAGGTAACAAGATGGGCAGGGTTAGACAGAAGAGCACATTGCAAGCCATGTGCTCACACCAAACATGACAAAAACACAAGCACATGGCCAGTAAAACAAATCACAAGCTCACAAAAACGAGACATGAACACGCAGCTAATGAGAACACATAGGCCACGTGTTCACACAGAACACACAGCCAGTGTAAAACACAACATGACATGAAAGCACGCGGCCGATGTAAACACGAGCGCTACACAGAACACAACAATACTCACAGAGAGAAGAGTGTACGGTCTGAGCGAACTCGAAAACCGCACGCTCACATGACAAGACAGAGAATACACAACAGGGCTTTGTCACAAAAGCAAGAAATAAACTAGACTAAAGTAGCAGAACCCTGACATTTTTAGACATTTTACGACTTATTTCCCAACTGTTTATGTTCACTTAAGACATAACCGACGGTGTTTAAGCGAATACTCACCAAGCCGAACATTTTGACACATTTCTGTGTGTTTTTACCCATTTATGCACGAACACAAAGCTCAAAGTTCACATGGCTTGTCCGCGTGCACAGAAAGCCTTTTGGAGAACAGTATGTCTTTCGCGGCTTAATGCAGTTTTAATAATTCTTTTATTATCGAGCACGTCCTGCAGTTTAGCAACAGTAGACTGTATTTCATGACAATCACTGATCTAGCTGATTTGGATTAAGTTTGGGCTTTTAGGGAGAAAAGAAAGTGCACCGCTATATATACATGTATATATGAAGAGTTCAGATGCAAAAGCCTCTAAGTGCTATCTGAAATTTCCTTCTAAAATGAGCATTTTTATCAAGCTTGTATATTAAAGTTCAGTAATTTCACTTTAATGAGACTAAATAGGTCATTTTCATTGCCATTAAAGTGAAATAACTGAACATAAACATGCAGCTTGATAAAAATGATCATGTAGAAGAATATTTCAGATGGCACTTAGAGGCTTTTGCATCTGAATTCTTTATATTTTGAAAAAAATACCGAGGGGGAAAACAAGACAGACTTGAACAACTACACTTGGCTTAACTTGACTTGACTGAACCACACAGCAGGGAAACATACGACGACGATCTGGCACAGGACTGCCAACACAAGGAGAATAAATAGGGAGCAAACAAGGCAGGTAACGAGGGAGGACAAGTGGGGCAAATTAATCAATAATCAGGTAACAAGATGGGCAAGACAATCGACAGAAGAGCACATGGCACAACGAAACATGCATGACAAGCCATGTGCTCACACCAAACATGACAAAAACACAAGCACATGGCACAACGAAACATACATGACAAGTATGTTTGGTACCTCACACCAAACATGACAAAAACATGAGCATATGGCCAGTAAAGCAAATCACAAGCTCTCAAAAGCGAGACATGAACACGTAGCTAATGAGAACACATAAGCCACGTGTTCACACAGAACACACAGCCAGTGTAAAACACAAGCTGTGTAACACAGCACAAGACAAAACACGACATGAAAGCACGCGGCCGATGTAAACACGAGCCATGTGCTATGCAGAACACAACAATACTTGAAGAGCGTATGGTCTGAGCGAACTCGAAAACCGCACGCTCACACGACAAGACAGAGAATACACAACAGAATACAAACACGCGGAGCATGAATGTCCGAATCCCGACACAGAACCGAAGCCAAACTAGACCGAAGTGCCGGGATCCAAACACCACGCCCCGCACATGAAACAAGGCGTACAGACAAGTGAGCACACGGCTCGAGAACACTCAAGACACAAAACAGGAGTGTCAAGGTTTCTGTCACAAAACAAAGAAATAAACTAGACAGAAGTGACAGAACCCTGATTATGTTACACATGCGACTTATTTCCCAACTGTTTATGTTCACTTAAGACATAACCGATGGTGTTTAAGCAAATACTCACCAAGCTGACATTTTGACATATAGGCCTTCTGTGTTTTTAACCATTTATGCACAAACCCAAAGCTCAAAGTTTACTTGGTTTGTCCACGTGCACAGAAAGCCTTTTGGAGAACAGTGTGTCTTTCGCGGCTTAATGCAGTTTTAATAATTCTTTTATTATCGAGCATGTCCTGCAGTTTAGCAACAGAAGACTGTATTTCATGACAATCACTGATCTAGCTGATTAAGTTTGGGCTTTTAGGGAGAAAGCGCACCGCTATATATA